>JAAGEH010000037.1:34696-208461 GCA_011751065.1 Lasiurus cinereus | reverse complement strand
CTGAGGCTGAGGTCCTCGTGCTGAGGGTGAGGCACTGAGGCTGAGGCTGAGCGGTGCATCCTCGGCTCTCGAGCTGCCAGGGCACCTGCCCTCTGGGCTTCCGGTGCGGCTCGGGCCCGGCCGGACCTGCAGGAGCGAGTGCCAGTGCTGGTTCCCTTAACCCCTGCGACCCCGCGGCCCCCCGCCCCTCCCCACGTGTGTGTGCTGCTGCTGTGGCAGCAGGAGGAGGTGTGCTCAGTGGGTAGAGCGTCGGCCTGCAGACTGAAGAGTCACTCACTGCGGAGCCCACGGAGGACTTGCTGCTCCAGACCCACCTGTGACTGATAATTCTCAGGGGGAAAGGGGTGTGGGGTATACAGGGAGAGACTGGACAAAAATCATACGCCTATGGATGAGGTCAACGGGAGGGAGGGAAGGGTGGGAGCTGGGTGGAGTGGTGCTATGGAGGGGAAAAAAGAAAAACAAATGTAATAATCTGAATAATAAAGATTTAATTAATAAAAAAACTAGAAACACCAATCAGAAAGGATTTGGGGGGCGGGGGAGGAGAATGCAAGATGGCGGCATAGGTAAACACCTACACTGCTGCCTCGTACAACAATTTCAAAACTACAACTAAAAGACAGGACAGACATCATCCAGAACCACAGGAAAGCTGTCGGAGTGTAAGTTCTACAACTAGAGGAAAAGAGAGGGGCTCAGGGATACCCAGAGGAGCTGCAAAAAGCTGTGGAGAGAGTGAGTGACGGCGAGCCTGGCTGGCCTTCTCTGCTGGGGAGGAGACGGATACTCTCAAAGGCATTGAACTCCTTATCCTACAACACTAAACCTCTGACCCAGTTGAAACTCATTCGGGGGGGCAGTTTGGACTGTGAAGGGGGAGAAGTGCACGGAAATCTAGGAAAGTCGCAAAAGAGCAGAATTCTGGTGGGGCGCACAGCACTGCGCCGCAGAGGACAGACTGCTGATTGTGCCGCTGGCTTTCACGAGAGGGCGGGAGACAGACCTTCCCAACTGTGCCACTTCTAACTTCACTAAACCCCAGTTTCGGGTGAAACCCTGGGGACCCAGACTCGTGTGGTCCCATAGCACAGGGGAGGTGGAAAGGCAGCAGTATAGAGGTACTGTGAGAAAGCGCGCACGCACAGGCACCGCTCCAGCGACTACCTAGTCACGTGAGACTGAGGGGCCATGGAGGGCAGGCCCGACTGGAAGGCAAGGCTGTCCCTTAAGCCCTGAGACTCCACCCATCCCAAGCTCAACAGAGGCTTTTGCGGTTTTTCAAGTCTGGTATCATAAGGCTGAATCCAACACAGAAGTTCTTCCAGCATAGTGAAAATGCCGAGACAAGGGAAGGGATCACAAACGAAAGAAATGGAGGAAAACAAACGACTGGATATAGAGTTCAAAACCATGCTTATAAGGTTTTTCAAGAATATGCTAGAAAAGATGGATAAATTTATCAAGTCCCAAGAGGAGATGCAAAAGGACCAACTAGAGATGCAAAAGATCCAACTAGAGATGATAAGGAGCAAATAGAAATTAAACATACACTGACTGAAATAAAAAATATCATACAGAGACCTAACAGCAGACTAGCGGAATGCAAGAATGAAGTAAAAAATTTGAAATATAAAGAATCAGAAAACACTCAACTGGAAAAGCAAGAAGAGAAAAAAATCCAACAATGTGAAGATAATGTAAGGAGCCTCTGGGACAGCTTCAAGTGTACCAACATCAGAACTGTGGGGATGCCAGAAAAGAGAGAGCAAGATACTGAAAACCTATTTCAAGAAATAATGACTGAAAACTTCCCACATCTCGTAAAAGAAATAGACTTACAAGTCCAGGAAGCACACAGAACCCCATATAAAAGGAATCCAAAGAGGACTACACCAAGACACATCATCATTAAAATACCAAGAGCAAAAGACAAAGAGAAAATATTAAAAGCAGCAAGAAAAAAGAATTAATTACCTACAAGGGAGTACCCATAGAACTGTCAGCTGATTTTTCAACAGAAACAATGCAGCCCAGACGGGAGTGGCAAAAAATATTCAACGTGATGAATAGCAAGAACCTACAACCAAGATTACTCTATCCAGCAAAGCTAACATTCAGAATTGAAGGGCAGATAAAGAACTTCACAGATAAGAAAAAGCTAAAGGAGTTCACCAACTCCAAACCAGTATTATATGAAATGCTGAAAGGTACTATTTTAGAAGAGGAAGAAGAAAAAGGTAAAAGATAAAAAATTATGAATAACAAATACATATCTATCAACAAGTGAATCTAAAAATTAAGTGAATTAAAAATCTGATGAACAGAATAAACTGGTGAATATAATAGAATCAGGAGCACAGAAAGGGAGTGGACTGGTAATTCTCAGGGGGAAAGGGGGGAGGGGGGTACAGGGCGTGACTGGACAAAAATCATACACCTATGGACTCATCAATTGGGGGGAAAGGTAAGGGTAGAGGGAGGGGTGGGAGAGGGTTGGAGGGGAGTTATGGAGGGGAAAAAAGAGAGACAAATGTAATATAATAAAGATTTAATTTAAAAAAAGTTTCCAAATAGACTATGAGATATAATTTTTAAAAAAAGGAAAAAAAGAATGGATTTGTGCACCCCTATGTTCATAGCAGCACAATTTACAATAGCTACAATTTGGAAACAGCCTAGGTGGCCCTCAGCAGATGAGTGGATCAGAAAACTATGGTACATCTACACAATGGAATTCTATGCTGACATAAAAAAGAAGGAATTCTTACCATTTGCAGTAACCTGGATGGAACTGGAGAGCCTTATGCTAAGTGAAATAAGCTAGTCAATGAAGGAGAAACACCACATTATCTCACTCATTTGTGGATAATAACGAACATTATAAACTGATGAACAAAAGGATAGATACAGAGGCAGTAAAGCCTCAAACAGACTGTCAAATTACCACAGGAAGGTTAAGGAGAAGTGGGGTAGATAAGAGATCAATCAAAGGACTTTTATGCATGCATATAAGCATAACCAATGAACACAAGACACTGGGGGGGTAAGGGTATGCCTTGGAGGGGGGCAATGGGAAGATATGTATACATGTAATACATTAATTAAAAAATTGAAAAAAATTAAAAAATAAATAAATAAATAATAAATAAATAAATATTAAGTAAAGTAACCTGGAATAAAAAAGAAAGAAAGAAAGAAAAAGAAAATACCAAGGCATTTCAGCAACTATTAAATGCAGAGCTTGAGTTTGACTTTGATATCTGGAAACTTATTAATCATCATGGTCCAACTATTAAAGAGGGAGCATACAGAGACTAAGTAATAAATATTAAGCCTCACAGTAACCACAAAGCAAAAATAGGCCCACAAAAAATAAAGAGAAGGGAATAACAGAATAGCACTATGGAAAAATTATCAATTTACAAAGGAAGACAATAGCAGAGAAATAAAGAAACTACAAAATATCCAGAAATAATTAATAAAATGGCATTAATAAGTTACCTATCAATAGTTACTTTATATATAAATGGATTGCATTCCCCAATTAAAAGTCATAGAGTAGCTGAAAGGATAAAATACAAGACTTAACTGTATGCTGTCTACAGGAGATACTTTCAACTTTAAGGACACATATAGGTTCAAGATAAAGTTATAGAAATAATATTCTATGCAAATGGAAACCAATAAACTGCAGTGGCAGACATACTAATGTCAGAAAAAATAGACTAACTCAAAATGTAACAAGGTACAAAGAAAATCATTCTATAATGACAAAGAGGACAATTCATCAAGAGGATGTAACAATTATCTATACTAATAAAAGGGTAATATGCTAATTAGACCAGACATCTTCCAGACGTCCTTCCAGGCAAAGCCACGGTGGCAGTTCGGGGCAATTAGGCTGGCAGGGGAGGGTGGTTAGGGGATGATCAGGGTGGCAGGGAGCAGTTAGGGGGCAATCAAGCAGGCAGGCAGGTGAGCAGTTAAGAGCCAGCAGTCCCAGTTTGCAAGAGGGATGTCTGACTGCCAGTGGGATTAGACCTAAACCAGCAGTCAGACATCCCCCAAGGGATCCCGGATTGGAGAAGGTTCAGGCTGAGCTGAGGTATTCCCCTCCCCCAAAATGATGCACAAATTTCTTGTACCAGGCCTCTAGTAAATATATATATATATACACCCAACATCGGAGCAGTTAAATATATTAAGGAAATACTAACAGATCTTAAGGAAGAAATAAATAGCAATACAATAATAAAAGCATACAGTCCTCGCTGGTTTGGCTTAGGGGATAGAGCGTAGACCTGCAGACTGAAGGGTCCCAAGTTTGATTCCGGTCAAAGGCTCAATCCCCAATAGGGGATTGTGGGTTGTGGGCTCAATCCCCAATAGGGGACATACAGGAGGCACCTGATCAATGATTCTCTTGTCATTGATGTTTCTATCTCTCTCTTCCTCTTCCTTCCTCTCTGAAATTAATAAAAATATATTTATAATAATAATAATATTAAAACCATACAAAAAGAAATTAAACTGTCCCTATTTGCCAATGACATTATGTTCTACTTAAAATATTCCAAGGAATCTGTACAAACTCCTAGAACTAATACATGTGTTCAGCAAGTTGGTGGGATAAAAGACCAACAAACAAGAGGAAAAGGGGGGTGGAATGAGGTAGAAGAAAGCAAAGGGGGGATAAAGGATGACAAAAGGAGAGTTGATATAATCTAATATACACATTATGTGTTATAGAATTAAACAATTGAAATCTATATAATTTTATTAACTAATGTCAGCCCAATAAAGTAAATTTTTAAGAAATTTAAAAGTCAATCACATTTGCCTGGCTGCAGTGGCTCAGTGGTTTTTTTTTTAACAACTCTTTTAAAGTTTAACTTCCAAAACATATAAAGAATTCATACAACTGAACACAAAGCAAACAAACAACCCAATCACAAAGTAGGCAGAAGACCTGAAAATACACCTCTCCTAAGTAGACATATGAACAGCCAATAGATATATGAACAGATGTTCAACCTCGATGGCAATGATGGAAATGCAAATCAAAACTACAATGAAATATCACCTCACATTTGTTAGAGTGGCTATTATCAACAAGACAAGCAATAACAAGTGTGTGGGGGTGTAGAAAAGAGGGAACGCTCATTCACTGCTGGTGAGAATGTAGACTGGTACAATCACTATGGAAAGAAGTCTGGTGATTCCTCAAAAAATTAAGAATCACAGCTACCTTGTAACCTAACAATCCCTCTCTTGGGTGTGTATTCGAAATCATGTATTCACCCAGCTAATTGTACCCCTATGTCCGTTGCACCATTGTTCATGGTGGCCAATACATGGAAACAACCAAAGTGCCCGTAATAGAAGACTGGATAAAGAAGATGTGATACATATATACAATGGAATACTTACTACTCAGCCATAAGAAATATGAAATAGCGCCCAACACGGATGGACCTTGAGAACATTATGCTAGGTGAAATTAGTCAGAAAAAGCTAAGAACTATGTGATTTCACTCACATATGGAATATAAAACTGAAAATAGTGAACACAAACAGCGGTGTAGTGATTACCAGAGGGAGAGAGATGGGAGGAGAAGGGAGTCCTTATATATGGTGACAGGAGAAGATGACTTTGGGTGGTGCCCACATGGTGCCATTTTCAGATCTTATAACATAAAAACCCACACCTGAAACCTATATGTTCATGTTGACCAATGTCACCCCAATAAATTTAATTTTAAAAAGAATAATGATAATAAACCATGCTATTGATCCCTTCTTTAGAAGCTCTTTAAATTTCGGGAGAAGTTTGGAAAAGAACAAAGTGTAGAGTCTGTTCTCCAGCCTTACTTCTGTATTGTCTCTCCTCTCTAGCTCTTCTTTTCATTCTTAGGTTTCCTATGGAAGAAAGTATGATCAGACATAGTTGATAAATTCAACCCAGAGCCATTGCAGTGTTCCCTTCACTCCAGTGAATGTAAGAAAGAATGGTGAAGCTTAATGATGGGACAGAGGAAAGGTGGAGAGACCTGCCTCAGATGGGGTCATTGACCTCTGACACTATTGTTGTTGCTTCAACCCCTGTAGTTTCACCATGTGCAAAACAGGGCCCAGTTCTTTGTCCAGGATGTTCTCACTGCCTTGGCAAAGAAGGATGTCAGCTACAAGATTTGTGATGAGGAGAACTGAAAGGTGTGTGCTGAGGTCTATCTGTCCTTAGTCCCAGGACAGGTAGACAGGCAGACTTGGTCACCTTCTGTAGTACTGGAGTTCCTGGTTCTAACCCAGCCTTTTGTTCCTACAGATGCCTGTCTTTGTCAATACTTCTGCTGTACCCTACTTTGTACAAAATAAGCTGGAACCTGAACCAGAAGAAATGGAGCAGCTAATGGTAATGCAGACTCAAGGCATATGTGTGCCCACATTCAGACCCACCTGTCCTCTTCCAGCCCCTGACTTCCCTGTTTACAACACAACCTCAGCGCTCTCTCTCTCTCTCTCTCTCTCTTTCTCGCTCTCGCTCTCTCTCTGTCTCTCGCTCTCTCTCTCCCTCTGCAGCTGGCCATGAGCACACAACATGATATGTCCCAGAAAGCTCTTGATCTTCATAAGCTTCCCTTTAATCCAGGTACAATGGACAGCAGTAATTTTAGGGCAGGTGAGGGCAGAGGGTTCTGCCTGGGACTTAGCAATGGTAATAAAGGAGGGCTTGGCACTTCCCTTAGACCCCTCGCAACCTTCTAATTTCCAACTCTTGGCTTCCTGAAGACTTGGTGTACCATGACATTGATATAATTCTGAACAGAAAAAATTGCATGGCTGCCACCCTGCAGATCATTGAAGAGAATTTTCCTGAGGTGGGGCATTAGACACAGTGCTGGTATTATGGTAGAGGGTGGAACAGATGGAATGGAGGGCAGATTTGTCTCCATCACTCTAACTCATCTTCCCCAAAGCTGTTGTACTTGAACATGTGCATAAACAAACTGTACCAGCTGCATGGCCTGTCTGACATTATACAGATGGCGCATACAATGAACATCCCAAATCTTTCAAAAATGAGGTGAGAAGTAACCAAATAAAAGTTGGGTTGAGTGTGGGGTAGAGTGGCATCAGAGTGATGGCAGGAGATAAGCAAAAATGCCAGTGGGAGAGAGAAGGGGCTGTGGGTGCAGTGACCTGGATTTTCCTCTTTCCCTGGACTCTTTTTCTAATATCCTTTTGATATTTCTCAGCTTAATTCAGCTTGGGAGTGGGAGAATATCAAAGGCCTGAAGCTCAAAGAGCTGTGGCTGGAAGGGAACCACTTGTGTGACACCTTCCCAGATCAGCCCACCTAAGGTTGGTAATAACCACTGCCACTCTTCCTTGGAATCTTTGTCCCCTGGGAGACTGAACTGATTCTGAGAATACATATGTGCAAGAAGCTACAACCCTTGTCCTCTGGAAGGACCACAGTCCCCACCCTCTCCTCTCTCTCTGTTTCCCTTACCAGTGAGGCATTTCCTTCTTCTGACCTGTTCACCTGTTCTCCTGGTCTAATGTAAATTTCCCACTCCTTTGCATCTAGCTTTCTCTAGCATGTCCTCCCAAGCTTTCTCTAGCATGTCCTCCAGGAGCATCAAGACCAGGAGTGTCCAGCCTTGAGCCTGAGGTGGTGCCCTGCACCAAAAAGGACCCAGGGCCTCATACTGAGAAAGTCTTCCTACTGGGTACTGATATGGGGCTTCCTTCTCCTGCCCTGAGAAGAGCCCTGTTTCCCGTAAAGCAAAAGGGTGGCTGCTGTGATGATATCTGTTCCTCAGATCCACTGCCATGAGCTGAGCCATCCTTAGGAAAAAAACAAACAAACAAGTTTCCCTGAATTAAGAGGCCAGAAGTGAGCCAGCAGCAGTGAGCAGAGGGTCTCTGGAGGCAGCAGTGGAAGGCAGAGGGCAGAGTGATTTGAGGAGACAGGACATTCCTCTCAGGGACGTTGCCCCTCCCTCCATATATCACTTCAAAATGCCTGTCCCTTCAGAGGAACCCTGAATAGCCTGGCATGAATATGATTCCTGAGGCCAGGAATCATCTAAGACAGACACAGGTGCACAGGGGCCATGAAGTGAGAAGGCAGTGATTTTAAGAAGGGATCACAGACTCCCCCACCTCAAGCTCAGCTGGGGCCTGATGCTTTACTCCTTCTGGGAAGGTCTCCTGATCCTGTGGCTTGTGTGTTTCCCCTGCCTAGTTTAGACTGAGCTTCCATGTGTGACAAAGGCTCCACTGGTTTTCTATGGGCCTCAGGCCAACAGGTGCATGTTTTTCATTACTAACTGGAGATCCAGGGCAAGCCAGGGGCATGTGAAGGAAAGGGCTGCTGCAGGGGAGCCATGTCCCCATTCTTTTCTCTTCTTCCATGACCCACCCACACTGCCAGGGCAAAGTTTCTTCCCCTTCCCTTTGATTTGCTTTCTCTTTCTCCCTTATCTCTACACTCCTAGGTCTCCACAATCCCCGCTACCTTTACTCTGTCTTCATCCCTCTCCCTTCTCCACCCTACCACCTTAATCCTCTATCTCTAACCTCCCTGCCCCAGTGTTCTGGGGAGTATCCTGGTGCTGGAAGGATGCTGGACCCCCAGTGAGGTAGCAGAGCCCTAGGCTCCCAACCCATTCCTTCTCTCTAGAGCAGTGGTTCTCAACCTTTCTAATGCTGTGACCCTTTAATACAGTTCCTCATGTTGTGGTGACCCCCAGCCATAAAATTATTTTCATTACTACTTCATAACTGTAATTTTGCTATTGTTATGAATCGTAATGTAAATATCTGTGTTTTCTGATAGTCTTAAGCTCCACAGCAGTGGTTCTCATGGTCTTAGGCCCACAGGTTGAGAACCGCTACCAGGGTCACCTAAGACCATCAGAAAACACAGATATTTACATTACGATTCATAACAGTAGCAAAATTACAGTTATGACGTAGAAACGAAAATAATTTTATGGTTGGGGGTCACCACGACATAAGGAACTATATTAAAGGGTTACGGCATTAGAAAGGTTGAGAACCACTGCCCTAGAGTGTTCACTGGGGACTTGGAGAAAGGGAGACAGGGAGGGGCAATAATCTTGGAGCCCTAGCTGCAAATGCTGCTAGTTGTAGCACTGGAAAATGGGGTCAGAGTTGTTTAGGTGGGAACTACCTAAAAAGGAGGATCAAGAGTGAAAAAGGAGAGCTAGAGAGAAGCGTCACAACCCGAAACTGTGAATCCTTTTTTTAAAAAATATATATATATTTCTTTATTGATTTCAGAGAGGAAGGGAGAAGAGAGAGATAGAAACATCAGTGAGGAGAAAGAATCATTGATTGGCTGCCTCCTGCATGCCCCCCACTGGGGATGGAGCCCACAACCCAGGCATGTGCCCTTGGCTGGAATCGAACCTGGGACCCTTCTGTCCTCAGGCTGATGCTCTATTCACTGAGCCAAGCTGGCTAGGGCTGTGAATCCTTTTTATTTTTGGATTTGACAGTATCATCAGGGATGATTTGCCAGAGTTGTTATGGCTGGTAAGTCCCTTCATTCATCATCTTCTCTTACTAACTTGATGACCTCCACACCTGCCCTCAAGCCGTTTGAGTCCTGCCTAGATTATATGTTTGTATCAGACCATTATCCATATTGGGGTATATGAACTTCTGAAAACGTGATCTCTGGAAAAAATGTTCTACACACAAATACATACACGCACACACAGGCAAAACTACATATAATAGTAGAGATTTCCAGGACCTCATGATACAGATGCCCACTGTAATCTTGCCATGAAATTAATAGGATCCTTTCATTCTTGACGTCTGACCTTCACCATCTCCTGGACCCATCCTTTCCCCTAATCATCCAAGACTACCTCCCTGGTCTATACTGCTAACTTCCTCTTCCATTTTTCAGGATAGCCAGGAATTAGTTCTACTAACTACCATTGACATTGATAGACACCACTTAATAAAGCCCTGCAAAATGAAAAAGAAGAATCTAATATCATTGAAGGTATTACAAGGGAGGCTTTATCAGTGACTTGGTCTCAAATGTATTTGATTACAGGAAAGCTGTAAAGGATCTGGTGTTTGAAGACTCAAGACCTGCAATTCATTAAGCAGTAAGTACCCCTGAAAGTTTTCAAGTCCCCTTTGAGGTTCTGTCCATAGAGGTAGATTGTATTAATTGTCCCCTCACAGATATTACTTGATCTTTGACTCTGGAAACTGACACTGTCTTCTCTGTGCTTATCAAGATGATGTCTGCTGCTGCCTGAGCATTATTTTCAGGCTGGATGACCCAGCCCATGAGTATCACAGCTCAGACTCTCATTCTGGGGGTAGGGGGTATCTCTCCAGCAAAAACTTGTCAGCTGATGCAAACACCGCCACTGGCCAGACCACCACATCCTGTTTTGTTTTTTTCTCCTAGAAGCAGCTTGTTTGAGTACTTCAAGGATAACATGAATATGAAGAACCTCCAGGACCCTAATGTCTGTGGAATGGGAAAAATTGGTCAGTCATAGGACCCAGAGTGCAGCAAACCTGACCTTTGCTGTCCTTCCCCCACAGATTTAGCATTTTCAGCTGCTGATACATACACAACAAAATGTGACATTGAGTTCCCTCTGTGTATTGCCCAAAACTCAGCATGACCTCAATTCTTCATGGTGGACATGTGGTTCCAGTTAGTAAGTAACTACTTTCTCCCTCAGGCAGGCCCAGAAAGACACAGGTGTAAAAGGTGCTATGCCTGCACTCTTTTTTTTTCTTTCTCAGGAAAGGATGCTCTGCTTCTCAGTCAATGGGGTAAGGAGTCCTGGCTGAGTTCTATCTCAGAACTCTCACAGCTTTCCTGATTTCTTCCCTTTCTCTCCTATTTCTTCTGTGTTATTCTGCCTCCACTCTTCCCCTGAAGAGTAACCTGTGTTATTTTTAAATCATAAACGCAATAAAAATTTAGAAATATATTCTGCACTGCCAAAAGAAAATTAAAATGTGAAAGCAGGAAGAACATATTTGCAAACAACACTGCAGACTTTGTGCTAATATGCCTGTGTATAAAGGACTTTGCTAACCAGGAGCAAGAGAAACAAAGATATCAAAATTAATTAATAAGCAAAATGTTTCTCCAATAAATGTTTGCACAGAAACTAAACCACATTGACCAAAGAAATATTCAGAAGCTGCCACAATGAGTAAAAATCCAATTTGCATAAAATCATTTATGTGATTGAAAAATTTAAATATACATAAATATTCATATACACCTGCACACAAACAAATATATATATGTATGTATATACACACATGTGTATATATGTATATGTATATAAGCCTTGAAAATATTTTAAGATAGGTAAACACCAACCTTACACATCTAGAAAATGTGCACCGATCTATTTAAAGTGGGTTTCTTTGGGTCATGTTGAGAGGATCATATAGATGAAATATATGGATGATTTTATTTTCTAAATATATATTTAATAGTGTTTAATATTTTGTAATTAGGCAAATTTGTTGAGACACTTGAAAATATCTAACATGTTGAAAAAAATTCCTATATTTACTAACTGAGAAAATTTTTCATGTTATACTGTTTTACAAAAAAACTATAAAAATACACTTTGACAGTTTATGTATATGTATGTGTTTTTTGTCTTATGTTTCTCTCATTCCAAATATGCACATTCTTGAGTGCTTATTTTTCTTCAGTTTATTCGGAGGTTGGATGTCCTCCTTCAGGGCATAGAAATCCAGGAAGGCACTGTTGCTAGGGGAGGGAAGTGGCTGAAAAACAACAGTTAAGTTCTGGCTAATTCATTGGAGCTCAGGCCCTTATCTCACTCTCTTCCCCTTAGGAAGCCTTCAGGTCAGACCTTCAAAGCTACAGTTCTGGCTGTGGCCATCAGGGGGGGAGATTCTCCCCATGCACCATCCCTTTCCACTGCCCCCCACACACACACACCGACTTTGCCACCGCCCACCCCCACCTCCACACACCGCAGCCACTCAAAGGAAAAGGTATGGTGTTTTTTTTCCTATTCTCATTCTGGTATCCCACCAAACTGTTTGCTATTTTCTTTATAATTTCAGTGTGTCCCCGAGTATGACCTCTCTAAGGTGAACTGGGGTTATTTTTGCCATGTGACTATTTACAGATCTTTAACTTTGTCCTTCTTTAAGTCAATCTTATATATTTCACAGAGAGTTTATTAAAGCAATGCAAGGTGAAATAATGTCCATTCTATAAAGCTCAGCACCAATGTCTGCATCATCATGTAATATATTTATTACTCCAAACAAGCTCCTACATCTTCCTAAACTTCAACAACTTCAGGGAGGGCAAGGACTGTTAATTTGCAGATACAGGTGTCCTTGTGAGGAATACATGAAGGAGTCCAGGGTAATACAGCCCACGCAGAAACTGGTCACAATTGACGATCAGAGTTCTCTGGGAAATCTACGTGCAAACATCTACCTGGGAACTAGTCATATTAAATCTACTTAAAGCCTACGTGGAGTTGACTTGGTTGGAAACAGTTGCCTAGGTGTTAGGCTAATAGCAAACCCAGGGGGCAGTGAGAACAGGAAGTTAAGTCTTCTCTAGCTGTTAGGACCCTCCTCTCTATGGCCTTGGGGGAAGGGATTTCCTGTAAGGAGTCCATCTTACTTGCGTGGACTTGATTAAAGTTTGGGCCCCTCCTACTTGCCACAACCCTCCAGCTCCAGGCTCCACAGATTCTCCTCATAAATATCCTGTGAGGACAGTGGTTACAGGTTACTGCCTTCAGACTACACTAGCGGTGAGTTGGTCAGTGTGAGTCCTCACAGGACCGGAGCGATTCTAGGACCCTTCCTCGTCCCCTTCCCACGGGATACCCAGCCAAGCCACTTTTAGATGGGGGAGAATTGGGGAGGGCCCAGGCTGACTTATTTTCCACTCTCTTGAGGAAATGGGTATAGTGGTCCCTGACACACCATCCTGGTTTCACATGGAAAACCTCCCACCCTCCCGCCCCACCACGGGCAAACCTCCCCTCCTGTAGTTATGGTTATGACAGAGCTGAGATATTCCCCTTGGATGAGGGGAAAGGTCTGAGTCATCTATACCTCTCTGGTCCAGGATTTGGTGAATGGGGAGGGTTACATGAGGAAGGGAGTATTGGAAATTAACATTCTTTGGATGCATACTAGAGGTAAGAGAGGGGCAAGGAACCCAGCATTATTATTGAATTTTTACGCCAACCAGTCAGCATATATTATATTATCTCAAGAGCAGCTTATTTAGGCTTGCTTTATAGCCCAACGTATGATCTGTTCTGGAATGTTGCATAGGTGGTCATGTGCAGTGTTCTATGTCAATTAACTAAATTTTGTTGTATGTGTTATTAAAATCTTCATTTAATTCATTTTTTATCTGAATGTTTTATCTGTCATTCCGTGAGGTACATTAGAATTTCCCACTGTGGATTTGTTCATTTCTTTTACTTATGTCATTTTTTGCTGTGTGTATGTTCTCCATTTACTTCTGTAAGTTTTTGCTGTGTATCTTTTGGTTCTATGTTAAAAGGTACATAAAAATGTAAAATTTATTAATATTTTCATACTGAATTGAACCTTTGATCATAATGAAATCTCCGTTTTACTCTAGTAATGTTTTTACTTAAGGTATGTTTTTTCTCTTTTGAATTAAAATGTATGACAATAAATCAGGAGATGCATTAATGGAGTTAAGTGTTGGAAGGTACTTATGTTAACCATCAGTCAGTCAGTGTTTAAATGGTATATCTTTTGCTATCTTTTTTTAAAATACATTTTATTGATTTTTTACAGAGAGGAAGGGAGAGGGATAGAAAGTCAGAAACATCGATGAGAGAGAGACATTGATCTGCTGCGTCCTGCATGCCCCCTACTGAGGGTGTGCCCGCAACCAAGGTACATGCCCTTGACCAGAATCAAACCTGGGATCTTTCAGTCCACAGGCCGATGCTCTATCTACTGAGCCAAACCAGTTTCAGCTGCTATCTTTTTTTTAATTTTCTATACCATTATATTTACATATGTCCCTTTTAAGGAGCATTTGATTGAATACATGTTTTTATCTAGACTTAATGATCTCTGTTTTTTTTTCATTTGAAATCTTCAGTCAGTTTGCATGTAAATGTAATTCCAGATATAATTTCATTTAAATTATTTTGTTTGGCCGAAACCAGTTTGGCTCAGTGGATAAAGCGTCGGCCTACTGACTGAAAGGTCCCAGGTTCGATTCCGGTCAAGGGCATGTATCTTGGTTGCAGGCACATCCCCGGTGGGGGGCGTGCAGAAGGCAGCTGATTGATATCTCTCTCTCATCGATGTTTCTGACTCTCTGTTCCTCTCCCTTTCTGTGGAAAATCAATAAAATATATTTGAAAAATAAATAATTTTGTTTGCCTTATCTTTATCTTTCTGTTCTAATTTTATTTTCCTCTATTTTGTAATATTTAATATAGTAATATATTTTTAACCACAAGTTTTTGCCTTATTTGGCTTGGTAGTAGTTAAACATCCTTTGGTTGTTTTTGTCATGTTCACCCTTCAGATTATAATTTATATTTTTGCTTTATCACAGTTTAATATTAATTTTTTATATCTCCTTGGTTAACGTAAGTACCTTCCAACACTTAACTCCATTAATGCATCTCCTGATTTATTGTCATACATTTTAATTATATATACACTAGGGACCCAGTGCATGAATTCATGCACCTTGAAAGGAACTGTGGGCCACGAGGCTGCAGAAAGCACAGGGGCGGGTCACAGCCCATCCTCCATGACCCTGTCCAGCCCCTCCCACTGTGCACCTCCCCCCCACTCCACCCCATCCACTGTCTGCTGGCAGCCCCACTCCCATCACCACCACTCCGCGTGCTGACTGTGCCAGCCCCGCTTGCACCTGCAGACATCACAGAGCCATTGGGGTCAGCACTACCAGTATATGCGAGTGGCGGCTGCCAGCCCCGATCTCCCCTCAGGAATGGGGGTGAGGGAATGGAGAAGCCCTAAGGGGCAATTGGAGCCAGCAGCCACCACTCACTCACTGACAGCGCCGAGCGATTAGGACCAGTGCTGGGCACTAGCAGTGGGTGTGAGCTGTGGCTCTGGCACTGGCTACGGGTATGAGAGAGGCCACTGCTGGCAGTGGGTGCAAGAGGCAGCTGCCAACCCTGATTGCCCCTCAGGAGCAGAGGGAGTGGATGAGTCCTGATGGGTGATCGGTGCCAGCAGCCACCACTTGCACCCACTGACAGTGCCAAGTGATCAGGGCTGGTACTGGGTGCCATCAGCAGGTGAGACTGGCAGCTCTGGTGCCAGCAGCAGGTACAAGTAGGTCCAGCACTGGCAACAGGTGTGAGTGCTGGGTGGGACCGTGGCACATGGAAGCAAAGAATTTTCAGTAACCACCAGAGCCTAACCCCAATGACAGCAACCAATGCCCCGCCTTGGTCTGGTGTCCTTGCTCACCTACTCTACCATCCTGCTGCGGCCAATGCCTGCCATGTTCCATGGTCTGCCACCTGCTGTTGACACCCGCCATGTTCTGTGCATTCCCACTAGTGATCAGTGCATGTCATAGTGACTGGTTGTTCGGCAGTTCCACTGTTCAGTCTCTTTGTGTATTAGCCTTTTATTACATAAGACTAGAGGCCTGATGCATGGATTTGTGCCGGGTCCCTCGACCTGGCCTACCGGGATCGGGCCAAAATTGGCTCTCCAAAATCCCCCGAGGGGTCCCAGATTGCAAGAGGGTGCAGGCCAGGCAGAGGGACTCCACTGGTGCACAATCAGGGCTGGGGAAGGACCACAGGAGGGCTCCAGGGTATTTCTGGCCCATCTAACCCAGTCCCGATCAGAGCTGATCAGGGCCATCTCACCTAGTCCCATTCAGGGCCGATCAGGGCCTGCTGGCCAGGGAGGGATTCTGGCCAGAGGTTGGCCAGCTGGGGAGGGGGGGACAGCAGGAGGGCTCCAGGGCATGTCCAGCCCATCTTGCCCAGTCCCAATAAGACAGACCCCAGCAGCAAGCTAACCTACTGGTTGGAGCATCTGAGCCCTGGTGGTCAGTGTGCGTCATAGCAACTGGTCGAACAGTTGAACAAACGTTCGGACACAGCATATTAGGCTTTTACTATATAGGATATTCTTCAAAGAAATTATCACATTATACAATAAATTCTTATTTAGATTTTCTTCCATATTTTCTAATGCCATTATTCTTTACTCTTGTATCTATGTGTCTCCATTTTTGGTTAAATTTTGGCCTGAGGCAATAGTGCAGTGAAGGCTGGGGGAGGGGGCAGAAATGGGAAGGAGGAGGTCAAATGGGAAAAAAGGGGGACATTTGTAGTACTTTCAACAATAATGATACATTTTTTAAAAAGAGAATGAATCTTTAGTTTGAGTTAGATGGTGACAAATTTGCCTAGCTTTTCTTTGCATTAATGTTTATTTAACTTCCATTTGTAAAAGATAAGTTTTTTAGTATATTTTTACTTTAATTATTTTTCAGTTACAGTTGACATGCAATATTATATTTCTTTCATATATACAACCCAGTGATTGGATAAGATTTTTGTGACCACAAAATTCTGAGTATGCAATTATTTTACTTCAGCAATATGAAGATATAATTTCACTTTCTTCAAACTATTATTATTTCTGTTTTAAGTTAATTTCAGTCCTTTTTTTTCTCCTTTGAAGATACTTCGTTGTTTTTCTCTCTCGTTTTTGAATATTTCAGTTATTTGGGTTTAAATACCTTTACTATGATAGGCCTGGTTTTGGTTTTCCTCCTACCCCCACTATACTTGGTGTGAATATTGCTT
Source organism: Lasiurus cinereus (assembly GCA_011751065.1). Taxonomy (NCBI): domain Eukaryota; kingdom Metazoa; phylum Chordata; class Mammalia; order Chiroptera; family Vespertilionidae; genus Lasiurus; species Lasiurus cinereus. The sequence continues at coordinate 191,554 of JAAGEH010000037.1, read as the reverse complement.
TCTACATCTGTTATTTGCTGTCTTTTGTTATTTTTCAAAACGTCTCTAATATTATATCTTGAAATACTATTTTCTTCCCTTCCTTACAGTACTCCTATTAAATATATGTTTGATTTATTTACTATATCCCCTAATTGCCCCATTTTTTCCTGTATTTTTCATTATTTTGTCACATCATACTTCATTCTGAATATTTTCTTCAGGTATTTTATTTATTTATCTAATTCTCCCTTCAGTGTGTCTAATATCCTGCTAATCATATAATTATTCTTAATTCCTTATACTGCATTTTTGAGTTCTAGAAATTCTGTTCCTTTTTAAAAAAATTCTTTATTGTTTAAGTGTTACATATGTCTCCTTTTTCTCCCATTGACCTCTCCCCGATCTTTCCGACCATTCCAGCACATACCCTCACCTCCCAACTGTGTGTCCATGGGTTATGCTTATATGCATGAATACAAATCCTTTGGATGATTTCACCTCCTCTATTACCCTCCCCTGCCTTCCATCTGAATTTGGATGGTCTGTTCAATGCTTCTAGGTCTCTGGATCAATTTTAGTTCATTAGTTTATGTTATTCATTATATTCCATAAATGAGTGATCATGTGATATTTATCTTTCTCTGAATAGTTTATTTCGCTTTGCATAATGCTCTCCAGGCCCATCTATGCTGTTGCAAATGGTAAAAGTTCCTTCTTTTTTAAAGCAGCATAGTATTCCATTGTATAGATGTACCACAGTTTCTTTTTTTTAATTAATTTTGATTAATTTTTTATACATATCTCCCCATTGCCCCCCCTCCCTCCCAGGCATACCCCGACCCCCCAGTGTCTGTGATCATTGGTTATGTTTATAAGCATGCATACAAGTCCTTTGATTGATCACTTATTTACCTCACCTAACTTTAATCTTTCTGCTGTAATTTCACAGTCTGTTTGATGCTTTATGATTTTTGTCCCCCTGAGAATTATCAGTCTACTCCATTTCTGTGCTCCTGATTCTATTATATTCACCAGTTTATTCTGTTGATCAGATTTTTAATTCACTTAATTTTTAGATTCATTTGTTGATAGATGTGTGTTTGTTGTTCATAATTTTTTGTCTTTTACCTTTTTCTTCTTCCTCTTCTAAAAGAGTACCTTTCAGCATTTCATATAATACTGGTTTGGAGTTGATGAACTCCTTTAGCTTTTTCTTCTCTGTGAAGGTCTTTATCTGCCCTTCAATTCTGAATGATAGCTTTGCTGGATAGATTATTCTTGGTTGTAGGTTCTTGCTGTTCATCACGTTGAATATTTCTTGCCACTCCCATCTGGCCTGCATCGTTTCTGTTGAGAAATCAGCTGACAGTCGGATGGGTGCTCCCTTGTAGGTAATGAACTGTTTTTTCTCTTGCTGCTTTTAATATTCTCTCTTTGTCTTTTGCTCTTGGTATTTTAATTATGATGTGTCTTGGTGTGGTCCTCCTTGGATTCCTTTTATTTGGGGTTCTGTGTGCTTCCTGGACTTGTAAGTCTATTTCTTTTACCAGATGTGGGACGTTTTCAGTCATTATTTCCTTAAATAGGTTTTCAGTATCTTGCTCTTTCTCTTCTTCTGGCACCCCCACAATTCTGATGTTGGTACGCTTGAAGCTGTCCCAGAGGCTCCTTACATTATCTTCACATTTTTTGATTCTTTTCTCTTCTTGCTTTTCCAGTTGAATGTTTTCTGCTTCTTTATATTAAATTTTTGACTTGATCCTTGCCTTCCTCTAGTCTGCTGTTAGGACTCTGTATGATAGTTTTTAATTCAGTCAGTGTATTTTTCATCTCCTCTTGGGTCTCACTAAATTTATCCATCTTTTCTAGCATATTCTTGAAAAATCTTATAAGCATGGTTTTGAACTCTATATCCAGTCGTTTTTTTTCCTCCGTTTCTTTTGCTTGTAATCCCTTCCCTTGTCTCGGCATTTTCACTATGCCAGGGAAACTTCTGTGCTGGATTCAGCCGCAGAAGCCTCTGTTGAGCTTGGGATGGGTGGAGTCTCAGGGCTTAAGGGACCGCCTTGCCTTCCAGTCGGCCCCGCCCTCCATGGCCCCTGAGTCTCAGGTGACTGGGTAATGGCTGGAGCGGTCCTTGTGCTCGCGCCCGCAGTGCCTCTAACTGCTGCCTTTCCGGCTCCCCTGCGAACCAGGATCACACGAGTCTAGGCCTCCAGGGTTTCGCCCAAAACAGGGGCTTAGTGGAGTCAGAAGTGGCACAGTTGGGAGGGTCTGTCTCCCGCCCACTCGCGAAAGCCAGCGGCACAATCAGCAATCTGTCCTCTGAGTGGTGCCTTGAGGCATGGAAAACTATGAGACGCTCCAGTCTCGGTAAACTGGTGGGTCGTGTGCAGCCGGCCTATCCACGTGATTACTCCTATCTCAAATGTTGCTCGTATTTCAAAGCAAAAATTGCTCGCTTGACGGCTCGTATCTCAAAAATCTCATATGTTAGGGCACTCGTATCTCGAGGTACCACTGTATTGGCAAATATATAATCCCATTTAGTGGGTTTTCTTGTTGTTTTGTTGATGCTTTCTTTTGTTGTGCAAAAGCTTTTTATTTTAATGTAGTCACAATTGTTTATTTTCTCATTAGTTTGCATTGCCCTAGGAGCTGTATCAGTGAAGAAACTGCTAGGGCATATGTCTGAGATTTTGCTGCATGTGGATTCCGCTAGTATTTTTATGGTTTCCCTTCTTACATTTAAGTCCTTTATCCATTTTCAGTTTATTTTTGTGTATGGTGTGAATTGGTGGTCTAGTTTCATTTTTTGCATGTATCTGTCCAATTTTCCCAATACCATTTATTGAAGAGACTGTCTTGACTCTATTGTATGATCTTGCCTCCTTTGTCAAATATTAACTGGGCATACTGCCTTGTGTCAATTTCTGGGTTCTCTGCTCTATTCTACTGATCTATATGTCTGTTCTTGTGCCAGTACTAGGCAGTTTTGAGAACAGTGGCTTTGTAATACAGCTTGATATCTGGTATTGAGGTACTTTATTCTTCTTTCTCAAGGCCCTGCAGCTATTCAGGGTCTCTTTTTATTCCAGACTAAAGGCCCAATGCACCAAGATTCATGCAAAAATGGGCCTTCCTTCCCCTTGCTGCTGGCACCACCTTCACTCCAGCCCAGAGCCGCCTTTCTGCCTTTGCTCTGGCCTGGAGCCACCTTCCCACCTTCGCATGCCTGCCCAGAGGTCCACAGCAACTGGGGTGGTGTGGAACGCCTGCATTGTCACCATGACGATAATGCACCCAGTGGTTTTTTAATAGCATGCTGTTTAGTCTCCATGTGTTTGATTTCTTTCTATTGTTTTAATATAGTTGATTTCCAGTTTTATGCCACTGTGGTCTGAGAAAATGCTTGATATGATTTCTATCTTCTTGAATTTGAGGAGACTTTTCTTATGACCCAACATATGGTCTATCTTTGCAAATGACCCATGTGCACTACAGAAGAATGTATATTCTGTGGCTTTGGGGTGAAATGTTCTGAAGATGTATATTAATTCTATCTGGTCTAGTGAGTTATTTAGGATTAATGTTTCTTTGCTGATTTTTTGTTTAGCGGGTTTGTCCAGTGGTGACAGTGGGGCATTAAAGTCTCCTACTATGATTGTATTGCTGTCAATCTCTATCTTAATATCCTCCAAGCGTTTTTTTAATGTACTAAGGTTCTCCTATATTGGGTGCATATATGTTTACCAGAGTTATTTCTTCTTCTTGGATTGTTCCGTTTAGAATTATGAACTGGCCTTCTTTATCTTTTGTTATGTCCTTTACTTTGAGATCTAATTTGTCAGATATAAGTATTGCAACCCCACTTTTTTTTTCATTTTCATTTGCCTGAAATACCATCTTCCATCCCTTCACCCTCAATATGTATGCATCACTTTTCCTGAGGTGGGTTTCTTGTAGACAGCAGATTTATGGATCATGTTTTCTTATCCAATTGGTTACCCTATATCTTTTGAGTGGAGCATTTAATCCATTTCCATTTAAAGTTCTTATTGATAGGTTATTATCATTCTTTACCCCAGTGCAAAATGAACCTCAACAAACCGACACCCAAGCAAAATGAACCCCAACAAACCGACACCGAGGCACATTATAATTAAATTGGCAAATACTAATTTTTATTCTTTACCCCAGTGTTCCTTCTCCGCTTTCTATTTCTTTTCCTGAGGTGGGTTTCTTGTAGACAGCAGATATATGGATCATGTTTTCTTATCCAATTGGTTACCCTATATCTTTTGATTGGAGCATTTAAAGTTATTATTGATAGGTTATTACCTGTCGCTATTTTTATTCTTTACCCCAGTGTTCCTTCTCCGCTTTCTATTTCTTTTTATTACAGCAAACCCTTTAACAATTCTTGCATTGCTGGTTTGGTGGTAATATATTCCCTTAGTCCTTTTTTGTCTGTGAAGCTTCTGATTTCACCTTCAATTTAATTGAAAGCCTTGCAGGGTACAGTATTCTTGGATTCAGACCCTTCCTTTGCATGACTTGGTATATTTCATTCCATTCCCTTTTGGCCTGATTAGTGTCTATTGAGAAATCAGTTGCTAGTCTTATAGGGGTTCCTTTGTAGGTAACTTTCTGTTTCTCTCTGGCTACTTTTAATATTCTTACTTTGTCATTAGTATTTGCCAATTTAATTATAATGTGCCTCAGTGTCAGTTTGTTGGGGTTCATTTTGCTTGGGACTTTGTGAGCTGCATGGATTTGTGTGGGGTTTTTGTTTTCTATATTTGTGAAGTTTTCTGTCATTATTTCTTCAAACAGGTTTTCTATTCCTTGGTCAGTTTCTGTTGTTTCTGGAACCACAATTATGCGGATGTTCTTTTGTTTCTTGTTATCCCAACGTTCCCTTAGGCTCTCCTCTTGCTTTTTAATTTTTTTTTAGAAACTGCTGTACTTGGGTATTTTTTTTCCGAAGTTGTTTTCTAGCTCACTGATGCTGTCCTCTGCTTCTTCTATTCTACTTTTGATGGTTTCTATTGAGTTCTTTATAGCAGTGATGTCATTTTTCATTGCTTCTTGATTATTGTGAATTTCTTCTTGCTTCTTCATTTCCTCTTGGGTCTTCTTCATTTCCTCTTGGCTCTTACATTGTCAATTGTGTCTTCCATTCTTTTCATCCACCTTATGATCATTTCTCTGAACTCTTACTCTGGCAAGCTTATTTCTGCTTCTATTTTGTTTACTTCCTTTTCTGGTGATACCTACCTTTCTTTCATATGTGGACTATTTCTTCGTCTGCCCATGGTCTTTCTTCTCCAGGTGTATGGTTATGTAGTACTCTCTCCTATGTTGATTTAGAGGCACAAACTACAATACAACCAGGTACAACACACAAGGCACTGAACAGAAATGTATTCACAATGTTAATAACCACAAATAAGGTGACCAACATTGAAAGACAAAGTAGGGGTAAGCAGAGAAAGAAGAAGAGGAAAATGAGGAAAAAATAAAAGAAAGAAGTGCTTAAATCAAATTGGGATAAGGGAGAAGAAAAATAAATAAATAAACAATAAAATAAAATAAAAAAGAGAAGAAAAGAGAAAGAGAAAAAAAGTCAGAGATAAAAGAAAGAGAATAAGAGAGAACAGGGTAAAAATTATAGATGTGAGGAGAAAACTCCAAGAGAACAGCCACTAATCCCAACAAATGCCAGCAACAAGTACCTGGAGATTAATACAAACTACAAATAACAACTAATATCAAGGGAGGCGAGGGGAAAGAGGTAAGAAACAAACCAAAACAAAGCAAACAAAAAGCAAAATAAAACAAGTAGAATAAACTAAAACAATCTCACAAAAAAAGTACAAAAAATCAATATAATCACCATTCAGGCAAACAGTAACAAAAAGACATAGAGAAAAACAATTTTTTGGATAGTGAAGACAAGAAGAGAGAGGTTTGTATGGACTTGGAGTAGGGGATTTGAAATTAGATATATAAGTGCGGTGCAATTTTAACCAGGTAAAGAGAAAGAATAAAGAGAATCTAAAATTGGAAAAGGGAAAGAGAAACAAGACAACAAAATGGGGAAAGTTAGGAGGAGAGTGTTGGCATAAAGGTAGAGTTGAGATAGAGTAAAATTACGCTAAAGGAAAGATGAAAATAGAATGTAGAACTCTAATCCCAAAGTAAAATAAAGAGAAAACAAATGCCCCAATTTTTTTTCCAAAAAGGTAAAATAGTAGTAGTAATAATAATTGTTGAAAACAAAAATGTAATAATTTAAAAGGTAAAGTCAATTGAGGAGAAAAGAAAAAAATAGTTTCTTCATTAAAATATGCAGAAATAAAAAGACAATAAAATAACAAAAGTTTTTAAAAAAGAAAAAAAAGAGAGAATGGGCAGTAGTGGAGGTCATTCACTTCCACTATTGTTCTGCTTGGCACTCCTGTTTCCCAGTCAGGAGGGTATTGCAGTTCCCTGTGTTCTACTACTGGGTGTGTCTTAATCTCTTTATTTCTTTTGTGGTTATGCCAGAGTCAATTTGTGCATCATCCACTGGGTGGCAGTCTTTCAGAATTGACCTCTAAGACTAAGCACAGGACCTCTCTAGGTTGTGCTTAGATCCTGCTACTCTGTGGTTCTCAATACTGGATTGTGGGGATTCGAGCAGCCGGGACACTGTAATAACTCCCAGCCTGTCCTTCTGCCTCAGATCAAAATGAGTTGATTTCTAGAACTCCCCTCTGTTAACAGCTCCGAGAGTCCACTTCCACACTTAGGCATCATGCCCTGCCCCACATCCGTGGAACTCTCCAGAAGCAGCTTTCCCGCAGCCCGGTTCCCACAGTTTGTGCATCTCTATTATGCGGGACAGGAGACCTCACATTATCCCAGGTGAAATATGACCTTTCGTGTGCCATTTGGAGCTCCTCTGAGTCCGTGTGTCTGAACCAATTGGAGAGTGGTTTTCTGGGTCCAGCAGCTGTTAGGTGGGTGCTGCAGCTGCAGCTTTCAGATCGCAGGAGACATCCACCTCCCTCTGCAAGATCCAATTTCTTCCATAGTTAATGGCCTATTGAGATGTTTAGATTTGTCCTGATTGAGTTTTAGAAAGTTGTATTTTTCTAGAAATATGTTTATTTCCACCAGGTTGTCTGGTTTGTTAGAATAGAGTTATTCATAGTATTTTTTAACAATCATTTGTATTTCTGTGTGTTTTGTTGTTATTTCACCCCTTTCTTTTCTGATTTTGTTTATTTGCGTCCTCTGTTTTCTTCTTGGTAAGCCTGTCTGGAGTTTCATCAATCTTGTTTATCCTTTCAAAGAACTAGCTCTTGGTTTCATTGATCTTTTGTATTGTTTTTAGGTCTCTATGTCATTTATTTCTGATCTTTATTATCTCCTTCTTTCTGCTCACTCTGGGCTTTTCTTCTTCCTCTCTTTCCAATTCTTTAAGTTGTAGAGTTAGGTGATTTAGTACTATTTTTTCTTGTTTTCTGAGGTAGGCCTGGAGAACCATAAACTTCCCTCTCAGTACTGCTTTCATTGTGTTCCATAGCTTTTGGAGGGTTGTATTTTCTTTTTTTTTAATTAAATCTTTATTATTCAGATTATTACATTTGTTTCTTTTTTTCCCCTCCATAGCTCCCCTCCACCCAGATCCCAATCCTCCCTCTACCCTTACCTCCCTCCTGTTGACCTCATGCATAGGTGTATGATTTTTGTCCAGTCTCTCCCTGTACATCCCTCAGCCCCTTCCCCTGAGAATTATCAGTCCACTACATTTCTGTGCTCCTGATTCTATTATATTCACCAGTTTATTCTGTTCATCAAATTTTTAATTCACTTAATTTTTAGATTCACCTGTTGATAGATATGTATTTGTTGTTCATAATTTTTTGTCTTTTCCCTTTTTTCTTATTCCACTTCTTAAAGAGTGCCTTTCAGCATTTCATATAATACTGGTTTGGAGTTGATGAACTCCTTTAGCTTTTTCTTATCTGTGAAGCTCTTTATCTGCCCTTCAATTCTGAATGATAGTTTTGCTGGACAGAGTATTCTTGGTTGTAGGTTCTTGCTGTTCATCACATTGAATATTTCTCTTTTTTTAATATATTTTTATTGATTTTTTTTCAGAGAAGAAGGGAGAGGGATAGACAGTTAAAAACATCGATGAGAGAGAGACATCAATCAGCCGCCTCCTGCACGCCCCCTACTGGGGATGTGCCCGCAACCAGGATACATACCCTTGACCGGAATCGAACCTGGGACCTTTCAGTCTGCCAAACCGGTTTCGGCGTGAGTATTTCTTGCCACTCCTGTCTGGCTTGCATCGTTTCTGTTGAGAAATCAGCTGGCAGTCATATGGGTGCTCCCTTGTAGGTAATGAACTGTTTTTCTCTTGCTGCTTTTAATACTCTCTCTTTGTCTTTTGTTCTTGGTATTTTAGTTATGATGTGTCTTGATATAGTCCCCTTTGGATTCCTTTTATATGGGGTTCTGTGTGCTTCCTGGACTTGTAAGTCTATTTCTTTCACTAGATGTGGGAAGTTTTAAGTCATTATTTCTTTAAATATGTTTTCAGTATCTTACTCTCTCTCTTCTTCTGGCACTCCCACAATTCTGATGTTGGTATGCTTGAAGCTGTCCCAGAGGCTCCTTACATTATCTTCACATTTTTTAATTCTTTTCTATTCTTGCTTTTCCAGTTGAGTGTTTTCTGATTCTTTATATTTCAAATTTTTGAGTTGATTCTTGCCTTCCTTTAGTCTGCTGTTAGGTCTCTGTATAATATGTTTTATTTCAGTCAGTGAATGTTTAATTTCTAGTTGGTCCTTTTTCATCTCTAGTTGGATCTTTTCCATCTCTAGTTGGTCCTTTTTCATCTCCTCTTGGGTCTCGCTAACTTTATCCAACTTTTCTATGATATTCTTGAAAAACCTTATAAGCATGGTTTTGAACTCTATATCAAGTCGTTTGTTTTCCTGCATTTCTTTTGTTTGTGATCCCTTCCCTTGTCTCGGCATTTTCACTATGCTGGGAGAACTTCTGTGTTGGATTCAGCCTTATGATACCAGAGTTGAAAAACTGCAAAAGCCTCTCTGTTGAGCTTGGTATGGGTGGAGTCTCAGGGCTTAAGGAACTGCCTTGCCTTCCAGTCGGTCCCGCCCTCCACGGCCCCTGAGTCTCACGTGACTGGGTAATGGCTGGAGCGGTCCCTGTGTGCACACGCGCTCTCTCGCAATACCTCTAGATTGCTGCCCCTTCGGCTCTCCTGCGTTCTGGGACCACACGATTCTGGGTCCCCAGGTTTTGCCCGAAACTGAGGTTTAGTGGAGTTAGAAGTGGCACAGTTGGGAGGGTCTGTCTCCTGCCCACTCGTGAAAGCCAGCGGCACAATCAACAGTTAGTCCTCTGTGCACAGTGCTGTGCACGCCACCAGACTTCTGATCTTTTGCGATTCCCCTAAATTTCTGTGCACTTCTCCCCCTTCACAGTCCAAACTCCCCTCTTATGAGTTTTGGCTGGATCTGGGGTTTAGTGTTGTAGGATAAGGAGTTCAATGCCTTTGAGAGTCTCCGTCTCCCTCCCGCCAGAGAAAGCCAGCCAGGTTCTCCGGCAACCGCTCTCCCCATGTGAGTGTCTCTGTACCTCAGCTTTTTACAGCTCCTCTGGGTCTCTGTGAGCCCCTCTCTTTCCTTCTAGTTGTAGAATTTCCACTCAGCCAGCTTTCCTGTTGTTCTGGATGATGTCCGTTCTGTCTTTTAGTTGTAGTTTTGAAATTGTTGTGCAAGGTAGCAGTGTAGGTGTTTACCTATGCCGCCATCTTGGGTTCTTTCTGGAGGCTTGTATTTTCACTGACATTTGTTTCCAGGATACTTTTAATGTCTTCTTTGACCTCTTTGGAAACCCAATCATTGTTTGTTTGTTTGTTTTTTAACAATGAGACATATACTGCTTTATTTATTCTGTAAAAAGTCGTACTCTGGCAGAGTGACGCATTCCCTATCGTGGAAGAAAGCGAATATACGATAAAAAAAGCCCCTTCCTAAGATTTGGAATTGTCTGTCCCCAATAGGTGGGGCCTGGCTGTGTAGCAGCTGGTTTCACCCTCCACCCAGTGGTACATCGTAGTGTACTGAACACAGTTTTACCTGGACAGGCTGACTTAGAGACCTCTTCCCTCCTACAAAAGAGAGTTTGCAGAATTAAGAATCTTCCTGAGAAATGAGTTCTATCTCAACTTCCCTTAGCTTCCATTAAGTGTGCTGCAAAAAAGACTATATAATTAGATAGGATATTATGTTAATACCAGTTTCTCTTCACACTGCCATTTTCTCATCACCTACATAATTTTTTCAGCCATACATCTCCCTTTTTGGAGGATGGAGAGTGTTTCTCCATCTCTGTATCACAGACCTGGAGGCATTTCTTGCAGATGTCTGGTGGTAGTATCAGACAATTTTGCTCCAGGAGAATGAATACCTGGCATTTAGTTTTCAACCTTCCTGTTCTAATAGAGTCCATTAAGTAAGCCACGCCCACTTCTTGGGAACTAGTTTGTGTTGCACCAGAACCTCATTCATGAGCTTCTAAGAGTACATATCTCTCCCTTTTATTTATAGAGTTGTGTGTGAAAATTCATTTGGACAGGAGGAGGTGGCTGGGCACCCTGCCTGCTTCTCTATGTAATAGGCTCCTTTCTATTGGTCACAATCAGTCAAGACTTGAAACAGTAATTATGATCTTCCACATTCCTCAGAGCTACTCTCTTCAGAAGTCACCTTGCAAATCTTGTTGACCAATTTGGAACCAAAAGAGAATGTAGTAATCTACCCAATCTAGAAAGCTGTTCTGTATATTTCCCCTAAAAACACCATTGAAAATGCAAAAAAGGGTTCCTTTATTGTTTTTTCAGAAGCTCTACAAGAAAGCATGTTTAAAACCACAGATCTTCGCACACACAAACACAGACACACGTGCTCACACAAATATGAAAGGATTAAAGAATCTTATCAGATATATAGTTGGGAAAGCATGGAGAAAAGCTTGCAATAGAATATATGGAGATTTGATCAGTTAAGGATATTAGAGTGTTACAGTAATAGCATGGAAGTGGTTCCTGGTAATACAAAAAGGGGTGTAGGCAGGCAGAGAATGATAAATCAAGGATACCAGAGATACTCCTGGTCATGCAGGAGTTAAAGGTAGATGCCAGTCTGCTGGATGAAATATTATATTGTGGAGTGGTCGTTTGAGAAGGATGGACTTGCATGGTCCAGGGGAGGAGCATCTGCTTAGCAGGACATCTCCATGGTCTGGTGTCTGTCCAGAACATCAGGGGACTCAGAGGATTCTTGAGTTCCATCTGACTGATTGCTGGTAACAGATCGGCTGAAGGTACTTTCGCCAGAGCCAATACTACCTGAGGTTGAGTGGGTTCGTGATTGGACGAGCCGGGTCATGCTGGCAGATGATATGTATCCCATTCCCCGCAAAAAGTACTTGAAGGCCTCAGTGAGCTTCCCGGGCTGAACTACTTGGGGCAGTCCACCACAGTCTGCCATCTTTAACAAAGTTGTATTTATAGGATTCTGGCGAGAATTGCATTCAACCACAGCCTCAACTGTGGGTGAATTGTCCCCTACCACCAATAAAGTAGAACACTTTAAAGTCTTTGATTTGTTATAATTTTGGCCCAGCACAGGTCTTTCAATCTCCAGGTCTCTGCATCCATTATAAGAACACAGGAAGAGCTTTAGATTTTCTTGGTTGTTATCTTGGGCAATATGTAGTCTGTAGGTTTGAATCAGGTCTAGGTTGGCCTGTAACTCTTCCTGCCCAAAGTGATGAGCCAAAATAATGTCCACAACATTGGTTGTCAAGCCTGAAATTTTGGAAGCTGCTCAGTCAATCCAGCCTTTAGCACAAGGGTCAACGTTAATGAGCACAAGGCCTTCCACAAGCTCTGGATAATTGAGTGCAAATTTGCTGAGGGCATAAGCTCCAACTCCAATCCCAATTATGCTTTTCACGCTTAAGTGGGTAAGAACAGAAGGAAGCATTTCAGCTAGCTCATCCATTGTGGGGTACTAGTACCCTGTTGGGAAAGACGGTGCACCTTCCTATTGGCCTGGGGCATCCACATGACAGACAGCAAAGTTCTGAGTGATCTCTTGCATATCTTCAAAGTTAAAGAACGCATTGAAATATGATTTATGATTGAGCCCAATGTCATGATATGTCAGAATAACTGGTCTGTTTCCCTTCGGTAGGCCTCTTATAGTTACGTGGACCATACCATGAGCAGTTTCTCTATCAGGTTCCTGACAGTCAAAGTCCATTCTTATCATTTAGAAGTGGTTTGATCTCTGTGAGTTGAACATCCTGGAGTTCATTCATAAGGAAGGTGAAAGTAGAGGAGTCTTAAAAATAAATCAGTAACTCTGAGGTGCAGGTCCCTGCCATCAGTGCAGTAGCAGTAGTAGCCTAATCAGCTTCCAAGTTTTTGAGTTTTTTGGATTGTTTTTGTTGTGGTTTATGTCTAATATTATATGCCATTGTGGTCTGAGAAGATGGTTGATATGATTTCAATCTTCTTGAATTGGAGAGACGTTGCTTGTGAGCCAATATGTGGTCTGTCTTTGAAAATGTCCCATGTGCACTTGAGAAAATGTATATTCCATCGCTTTGGGGAGAAATGTTCTGTAGATGTCAATTAAGTCCATCTGATCTAGTGAGTTATTTAGGATTGCTGCTTCTTTTCTGATTTCTTGTCTAGAGAGTTTATCCAATGATATCAGTGGTATATTAAAGTCCCCTACTATGATTCTGTTGTTGTTGATCTCTCCCTTGATATCTTCCAAGATGATTTTTTATGTATTTGGGTGCTCCTGCATGGGGTACATAGATGTTTATCAGGGTTATATCCTCTTGTTGTATAGATCCCTTTAGTATTATGAAGTGGCCTTCCGTATCTCTTGTATGGCCTTCACTTGGAATTCTATTTTGTCAGATATAAGTATTGCTTCCCTAGCTTTTCTTTTTCACTTCCATTTGCCTGAAAGATACTTTTCCATCCCTTCACTTTCAGTCTGTGTGAGTCCCTTGTTCTGAAGTGGGTCTCTTGTAGTCAGCATATATATGGGTCATATTTCTTTTATCCATTCAGCCACTCAATGTCTTTTGATTGGAGCATTTAATTGTTTACATTTAAAGTTATTATTAATAGGTATTTGTTTATAGCCATTTTTATTTTTTGTGCCTGTGTTCCTTCTTCCATTTTTCTTTTTTTTCTTTTTTTCTTTTTACACCAGTCCCTTCAGCATTTCTTGCATTGCTGGCTTAGTAGTGATAAACTTCCTTAGCCTTTTTTTTTGTCTGTGAAGCTCCTTATTTCCCCTTCAATTATGAATGATAGACTTGCTGGAGAGAGTATTCTTGGATTCAGTCCCTTGCTTTGCATCACTTTGTAAATTTCCTTCCATTCTTAGAGGGATAATGAATGGTCTCATTGAGAACTTAAACAAAGAAATAGAAAGCAGGGAAAAGGAGATAGAAACAATAAAAGGAGGCCAGTCATAAATGAAGAATACAGTATCTGAAATGAAGAATACACTAGAAAGAATCAATAGTAGGTTAAATGGAACAAATGATAATGCCAGTGAATTAGAGAACAAGATAACAATGAGCACCTAAGAAGAGCATTAAAAAGAAAAGTGAATTAAGAGAAATTAAGAAAGTCTAATGGAACTTTGGGACATCAAGTATAACAAATCCACATTATAGGGGTACCAGAAGGATAAGAGAGTGAGCAAGGGATAGAGAACCTGTTAGAAGAAATAATGGGAGAACATTTCTCTAACTTAATGAAGCAAAATGTCACACAAGTTAAAGAAGTATAGATCACCCCAATCAAGATGAACCCAAAGAGACCCACACCAAGACATATTATAATTAAAATAGCAAAAGTTAAAGACAGCGGAAATCCAAGATGGCGGCACAGGTAAACACCTATACTGCTGCCTCGCACAACAATTTCAAAACTACAACTAAAAGACAGAACGGACATCATCCAGAGCCACAGGAAAGCTGGCTGAGTGGAAGTTCTACAACTAGAGGGAAAGAGAGGGGCTCACGGAGACCCAGAGAAGCTGCAAAAAGCTGAGGTATGGAGACGCGCGCTGAGAGAGCGGGTGCCGGAGTACCTGGCTGGCTTTCTCTGGCGGGAGGGAAACGGAGACTCCCAACGGCATTGAACCCCTTGTCTTGCGACACTGAACCCCAGATCCAGCCGAGACTCATGCAGGGGGAGTTTGGACTGTGAAAAGGGAGAAGTGCACGGAAATTTGGGGGAGTTGCAAAGGATTGGAGGTCTGGTCGCGCACGGCACCACGCGGAGGACGGATTGCTGATTGTGCCCCTGGCTTTCGCAAGTGGGCGGGAGACAGACCCTCCGAACTGCGCCACTTCTGAGTCCACTGAGCCCCTGTTTTGGGCGAAACCCTGGGGACCTAGACTCGTGTGGTCCTGGTTCGCAGGGGAGCCGGAGAGGCGGCGGTTGTAGGCGCTGCGGGTGCACGCGCGCACAAGGACCGCTCCAGCCATTACCCAGTCACGTGAGACTCAGGGGCCATGGAGGGCGGGGCCGACTGGAAGGCAAGGCGGTCCCTTAAGCCCTGAAACTCCACCCCTCCCAAGCTCAACCCAGGCTTCTGCGGCTGATTCCAGCACAGAAGTTTCCCTGGCATAGTGAAAATGCCGAGACAAGGGAGGGGATTACAAGCAAAAGAAATGGAGGAAAAAAAACGACTGGATATAGAGTTCAAAACCACGCTTATAAGGTTTTGCAAGAATATGCTAGAAAAGATGGATAAATTTAGTGAGACCCAAGAGGAGATGATAAATACACTGACTGAAATAAAAACTATTATGCAGAGTACTAACAGCAGACTAGAGAAAGGCAAGGATCAAGTCAAAAATTTGAAATATAAAGAAGGAGAAAACATTCAACTGGAAAAGCAAGAAGAGAAAAGAATCCAAAAATGTGAAGATAATGTAAGGAGCCTCTGGGACAGCTTCAAGCGTACCAACATCAGAATTGTGGGGGTGCCAGGAGAAGAGAGAGAGCAAGATACTGAAAATCTGTTTAAAGAAATAATGACTGAAAACTTCCCACATCTGGTAAAAGAAATAGACTTACAAGTCGAGGAAGCACACAGAACCCCAAAGAAAAGGAACCCAAAGAGGACTACACCAAGACACATCATAATTAAAATGCCAAGAGCAAAAGAGAAAGAGAGAATATTAAAAGCAGCAAGAGAAAAACAGTTCATTACCTACAAGGGAGCACCCATACGACTGTCAGCTGATTTCTCAACAGAAACGATGCAGGCCAGACGGGAGTGGCAAGAAATATTCAACGTGATGAACAACAAGAACCTACAACCAAGAATAATCTATCCAGCAAAGCTATCATTCAGAATTGAAGGGCAGATAAAGACCTTCACAGAGAAGAAAAAGCTAAAGGAGTTCATCAACTCCAAACCAGTATTATATGAAATGCTGAAAGGTACCCTTTTAGAAGAGGAAGAAGAAAAAGGTAAAAGACAAAAAATTATGAACAACAAATACACATCTGTCAACAAGTGAATCTAAAAATTAAGTGAATTAAAAATCTGATCAACAGAATAAACTGGTGAATATAATAGAATCAGGAGCACGGAAAGGGAGTAGACTGATAATTCTCAGGAGGACAAAAATCATCAAGCATCAAACAGACTGTGAAATTATAGCAGAAAGATTAAAGTTAGGTGAGGTAAATAAGTGATCAATCAAAGGACTTGTATGCATGCTTATAAACATAACCAATGATCACAGACACTGGGGGGTCGGGTTATGCCTGGGAGGGAGGGGGGCAATGGGGAGATATGTATAAAAAATTAATAAAAATTAATAAAAAATATATATATATATAAAAAGTTAAAGACAAAGAGATAATCTTAAAGTTAGTTAGAGAGAGAGACAGTGCCTGCAAGGGTGTTCCTATAAAACGCTCAGCTGATTTCTCAACAGAAACACTTCAGGCCAGAAAGGATTGTCATGAAGTATTAAAGTGATGAAAAATAAGAACCTGCAACCAATACTACTCTATCTAACAAGGCTATCATTTAAAATTGAATGCAGTCGGGAATCCAAGATGGCGGCATAGGTAAACACCTACACTGCTGCCTCGCACAACAATTTCAAAACTACAACTAAAAGACAGAACGGACATCATCCGGAACCACAGGAAAGCTGGCTGAGTGGAAGTTCTATAACTAGAGGGAAAGAGAGGGGCTCACAGAGACCCAGAGGAGCTGCAAAAAGCTGAGGTGCGGAGACACGCGTGCGCTGAGAGAGCGGGTGCCAGAGTACCTGGCTGGCTTTCTCTGGCGGGAGGGAAACGGAGACTCCCAACGGCATTGAACCCCTTATCTTACGACACTAAACCCCAGACCCAGCCAAAACTCATATGGGGGGAGTTTGGACTGTGAAAAGGGAGAAGTGCCCGGAAATTTAGGGGAGTCACAAAAGATCAAGGCCTGGTGGCGCGCACGGCACTGCGCACAGGACGGATTGTGGATTGTGCCACTGGCTTTCGTGAGTGGGCAGCAGACAGACCCTCCCAACTGTGCCACTTCTGAGTCCACTAAGCCCCTGTTTTGGGCGAAACACTGGGGACCTAGTCTCGTGTGGTCCTGGTGCGCAGGGGAGGTGGAGGGGCACTGCGGGCACTCGGGCACAAGGACCGCTCCAGCGATTACCCAGTCACGTGCGCATAGAGGGCAGGGCCAACTGGAAGGCAAGGCGGTCCCTTAAGCCCTGAGACTCCACCCCTCCCAAGCTCAACAGAGGCTTCTTCGGTTTTGCAAGTCTGGTATCATAAGGCTGAATCCAACACAGAAGTTCTCCCGGCATAGTGAAAATGCCGAGACAAGGGAAGGGATTACAAACAAAAGAAATGAAGGGGAAAAAACGACCAGATATAGAGTTCAAAACCACGCTTATAAGGTTTTTCAAGAATATGCTAGAAAAGATGGATAAATTTAGTGAGACCCAAGAGGAGATGAAAAAGGACATATTAGAGACACTGACTGAAATAAAAAATATTATACAGAGTCCTAACAGCAGACTAGAGGATGGCAAGAATCAAGTCAAAAATTTGAAATATAAAGAAGCGGAAAACATTCAGCTGGAAAAGCAAGAAAAGAATCCAAAAATGTGAAGATAATATAAGGAGCCTCTGGGACAGCTTCAAGCGTACCAACATCAGAATTGTGGGGGTGCCAGAAGAAGAGAGAGAGCAAGATACTGAAAACTTATTTAAGGAAATAATGACTGAAAACTTCCCACATCTGGTAAGAGAAATAGACTTACAAGTCAAGGAGGCACACAGAACTCCAAATAAAAGGAATCCAAAGAGGACCACACCAAGACAGATCATAATTAAAATACCAAGAGCAAAAGACAAAGAGAGAATATTAAAAGCAGCAAGAGAAAAACAGTTCATTACCTACAAGGGAGCACCCATACAACTGTCAGCTGATTTCTCAACAGAAACGATGCAGGCCAGACAGGAGTGGCAAGAAATATTCAACGTGATGAACAGCAAGAACCTACAACCAAGAATAATCTATCCAGCAAAGCTATCATTCTTAATTGAAGGGCAGATAAAGACCTTCACAGAGAAGAAAAAGCTAAAGGAGTTCATCAACTCCAAACCAGTATTATATGAAATGCTGAAAGGTACTCTTTTAGAAGAGGAAGAAGAAAAAGGTAAAAGACAAAAAATTATGAACAACAAATACATATCTATCAACAAGTGAATCTAAAAATTAAGTGAATTAAAAATTTGATCAACAGAAGAAACTGGTGAATATAATAGAATCAGGAGCAGAGGAAGGGAGTAGACTGATAATTCTCAGGGGGACAAAAATCATAAAGCATCAAACAGACTGTGAAATTACAGCAGAAAGATTAAAGTTAGGTGAGGTAGATAAGTGATCAATCAAAGGACTTGTATGCATGCATATAAGCATAACCAATGATCACAGACACCGGGGGTTGGGGTATGCCTGGGAGAGGGGGGAACAATGGGGAGATATGTATAAAAATTAATAAAAATTAATAAAAAGAAAAAATAATAATAAATAAATAAATAAATAAAATTGAATGCAAAATGAAACGCTTCCCCCCAAAAAAATAAAAAGGCTAAAGGAGTTCATTACCACTAAACCAGTATTGGGGTAAATGTTAAAGGGATTGCTTTAAGAAGTAGAAATATATAGAGAGAGGACATAGGTATTAAGGAAAATTGCAACAACTATTACTTATCAATAATAACCTTAAATGTAAATGGATTAAGTACTCCAATCAAAAGACAGAGGGTAGATGAATGGATAAGAAAAGATGGCCCAAACATATGCTATCTACAAGAGACCCACTTCACAACAAAAGATACACAGAGACTGAAAGTAAAGGGATGGAAAATACTACATACAAATGGAAAACAAAAAGAAGCTAAGGTAGCAATACTTACATCAGACAAAATAGACTTCAAAACAAAGGCCACAGGAGAGACAAAGAAGGTCATTGCATAATACTAAAATGATCAATCCAACAAAAGGATATAACCCTGATAAACATATCTACACCAAACACAAGAGCACCTAAATATATCACAAAAAATCTTGGTGGATATTAAGGGGGAGATCAATAGCAATATAGTCATGGTAGGGAATTTTAACACCCCACTGACATCTTCCCAGACCAAAAAATTCAACAAGGCAACAGCAAACTTAAACAACACACTGGATCAGATGTATTTATTGATATTTACAGAACATTGTATTTCAAAGCAGCAATATATGAATTCTTCACAAGGGCATGGAACTTTTTCAAAGGTAGACTACATAAAATAAAATAAGTCTTAACAACAACTTCAAGATGATTGAAACCATATCAAGCATCTTATCTGATCACAATGGTATGAAAATAGAAGTTAATTACAGTAAAAAATCTGAAAAACATTCAAACACATGAAGGCTAAATAACATGTGATTAAACAATGAATGGGTTAACAGTGAGATCAAGGAAGAAATTAAGTTACCTAGAAAGAAATGAAAATGAATACACAGCATCCCAAAATCTATGGGACACAGAGAAAGCACTCATCAAATGAAAATTTATAGCATTACAGAGCTACCTCCATAAACAAGTAAACAATCTAAAAGTAAAAATTTTTACACCTAAAAGTAAAAATGAGATTAAAAAAAAAAACAATAAACAAAGCCCACAGTATGTAGAAGGAAGGGAACAATAAAGATTTGAGTGGAAATAAATGACATAGAAAAAGAAAAAATAAAATACAAAAGATAAATGAAACCAAGAGCGAGTTCTTTGAAAAAAGAAACAAGATTGACAAACCTTTAACCAGACTCATGAAGAAAAAAAGAGAGAGAACCCAAATAAATAAAATCAGAAATGAAAAAGAAGTAACAACTGACATGAGAGAAATATGAAGGGTTGTAAGGAAATACTATGAACAATGATATGCCAAAAAATTGGACTGAGTGAAATGGACAAATTCCTAGAAACATACAATCTTCCAAAACTGAATCAAGAAGAATCAGAAAACCTGAATAGACCAATTATAACTAATGAAATCGAAGAGCAAAAAAACAAAGACAAAAAAATATCTATCAAACAAAAGTCCAAGACCAGAAGGCTTCACAGGCAAATTTGAACAGTCAAAGAACTAATGCCTGTCTTTCTCAAACTATCCCAAAAAATTCAAGATGAGGGAAAACTTCCAAGCTCCTTTTACGAGGCCAATATTATCCTAATTCCAGAGGCAGATAAAGACACTATAAAGAAAGAAAATACAGGCCAATATCTTTGATGAGTATAGATGCCAAAATTCTCAACAAAATATTAGCAAACAGGATCCAGAAATACATCAAAAAGATTATATACCATAATCAAGTGAACTTTATTCTAGAGATGCAGGTCAGTATCATATTCACAAATCAATAAATGTGATACGTCACATAGACTGAAAAATAAAATGAAGGATAAAAAGCACATAATCATATCAATATATGCAGAAAAACATTTGATAATGTCCTGCACTCATCCTATGTAATAAAGAGGGAATATGCAAATTGACCATCACACCATCACAAATATGGTGGCGCTCAGTCCCTCCGCCCTGCTGGAGTCTCCCAGTCCCAGGGGGTGGCAGCCACACCACTTGCTTGCCACCAGAGTCGCACAACCGCTGCCAGAGTCCCCCTCTCTTTTCAGACCTACCGAGGTGGGGGGAGTTGGTGGCAGGTGCCTGAGGGTGGGTCTGGCCAGAGTCCCCCAGTCCTTTCACAGAAAATGGGTTGCCTCAAAAGTTGGTTAAGCTTCTTAGAACAAAAAGCATTTAAAATCTTTGAAAAGGGAATTCCAATATTTATAAAAGTTGGACTAGACAATTCAAGGTTTTTCCTCTACAACCTTCTATGATTTTGTAATATTAACTTTCTGAATTCACAGAGTACCAGCTGTATTGTATGTAAACAGATATTATTTAAAGGAATGGCCATTATTATTAAAACAACTCATAAAACTACATTGTTTCTATGTCAAGGACATTCTGTGTGATTTTCCTAATGGCTGGAGTTAATGCTCCTAAACCAGCAGTCAGACATCCCCCAATGGGTCCCAGATTAGAGATGGTTCAGGCCAGTCTGAGGGAAACACACACCGCATGCACGAATTTCATGCACCTGGCCTCTAGTTTATGATAAAAACTCTCAGCAAAGTGGGAATAGAGAGATAATACCTCAGAATAATAAAGGTCACATGTGACAAACCACTGCTAATACCATACTCAATAGACAAAAACTAAAAGCATTTGTGCTAAGATTAGGGACAAGACAGGAATGTCCACTTTCACCACCTTGCTCAATATAATACAGGAAGTTCTAGCAATTTTTGGAAAAGAAGAAGAAATAAAAGGCATCTGAATTGGATAAGAAGAAGCAAAAATGTCATTATTCCCAGATGGCATGAGACTGTACATAGAAAACCCTAAAGACTGCCAAAAAAAACCTACTAGAACTGATAAATGAATTCAGTAATGTAGCAGGATACAAAATTAATATTCAGAAATTATGTGGTATTTGTATACAGCAATAATTTACTACCAGAAAAGGAAAATGAGAAAACAATCCCATTTTCAATTGTAGCAAAAGAAAATAGGTACCTAGGAATAATTTTACCAAGGATATAAAAGACCTATACTTGAAAAAGTATCAGATATTGAAGAAAGCAAATAAGGAAGACACAAATAAGTGGAAATATATACTTTGCTCGTGGATAGGGATAATTAACATCAATAAAATGTTCATACTACACAAAGCAATCTATAGATTCAATGAAATTTCTATTGAAATATCAATGGCATATTTCACAGATTTAGAACAAATATTTCAAAAATTTATATGGAACCACAAAAGATCCCAAATAGCTTTAATAATCTTGAGAAAGAAGAACAATGTTGGAAATATCATACTACTTGATATCAA
This sequence comes from Lasiurus cinereus, assembly GCA_011751065.1. NCBI lineage: Eukaryota > Metazoa > Chordata > Mammalia > Chiroptera > Vespertilionidae > Lasiurus > Lasiurus cinereus. Next base: position 169,937 of record JAAGEH010000037.1, on the reverse strand, counting down.
CCTATACTACAATGTCATTGTAATGAAAACCATCTGATATTGGCATAAGAAAAAACAGATAGATCAATGGAACATAACAGAAAGCCCATAAATAAACCCAGACCTTTATAGTCAATTAATATTTGACAAAGAAAGCAAGACTATCCAGTGTTGTAAAGAAAGTCTATTCAATAAGTGATGTTGGAAAAATTGGGAAACTAGACCACTTTCTTACAGCATTACACAAGAATAAACTCAAAATGGATTAAAGACTTGAAACCATAAAAATTCTGAAAGAAAGCATAGGCAGTAAAATCTTGGACATTTCTTGTAGCAATATTTTTCTCATATATTTCTTAAGGCAATGGGGAAAAATAAAAAATAAATGCAACTGCATCAAAAAGGTATTGCACAGCAAAGGGACATCAACAAAATGAAAAGACAACCTACTGAGTGGGAGATCATATTCACCAATATAATTGGTAACGGCTTATTATCCAAAATTTATAAGGAACTTATGAAAAATACACCCCAAAAAAAAACAAAACAATCCAATTAAGAAATTGACAAAGACCTGAATAGACACTTCTCCAAAGAGGAAATACAGATGGGCAATAGACAAAGAAAGGATGTTCAACACCACTAATTAACAGACAAATGCAAATTAAAACCACAACAAAATATCACCTCACCTCTGTCAAAATGCCTACTATCAATAAATCAATGAACAAGTGTTGGTAAGGATATGGAGAAAAGGCAACCCTACACTGTTGGTGGGCAAGCATATTGGTGCAGCCACTGTGGAAAGCAGTATGGAATCACCTCAAAAAAATAAAAATGGAACTGCCTTATAACTCAGCAATTCTACTTCTGGGAATATATTTTAAAAAATCCAAAACACTAATTTAAAAAAATATGTGCAACCTATGTTCATTTCAGTGTTATTTACAACTAGAGGACCAGTGCATGAAATTCGTGCATGGAGGGGGGTGTCCCTCAGCCCAGCCTGCACCCTCTCCAATTTGGGAACCCTCGAGGGATATCTGACTGCCCGTTTGGATCGAGCCTAAATGGGCAGTCGTACATCCCTCTCACAATCCAGGACTGCTGGCTCCCAACTGCTCGCTTGCCTTCCTTTCTGATTCCTCTGACCGCTTCTGCCGACCAGCCTGATCACCCCCTAAACACTCCCCTGCCAGCCTGATTAATAACTAATTGTTCCCCTGCCAGCCTGTTTGCTCCTAACTGCCTTCCCCTGCAGGCCTGGTCACCCTTAACTGCCCTCCCCTACAGGCTTGGTCCCCCAAAACTGCTCTCCCCTACAGGCCTGGGTCTCCTCCAACTGCCCTTCCCTGCAGGCCCGGTCACCCCAGCTTCCCTTCTCTGCCAGCCTGGTCGCCCCAACTGCCCTCCTTTGCAGGCCTGATCGCTTCCAACTTCCCTCCCTTGCTGGCTATCTCATGGTGGCCATCTTGTGTCCACATGGGGGCAGGATCTTTGACCACATGAGGACAGCCATCTTGTGTGTTGGAGTGATGGTCAATCTGAATATTATTATTTTATTAGATAGGATAAAGGCCAGGTGCATGGGTGGGGGCCAGCTGGTTTGCCCTGAAGAGTGTTCTGGACCAGGGTGGGGGTTCCCTTTGGGCATGGGGCAGCCTGGGCGAGGGACTTGTGGTGGTTTACAGGCTAATCATGCACCCCAGTGACCCAAGTGGAGGCCCTGGTATCTGGGATTTATTTATCTTCTGCAATTGAAATTTTGTAGCCTTAAGTGGAGGCCAAAGCAGACCAGGGCTTCAGAAGCCTGGCTTTCTTCATCACCAGGGGCAACCCTAGCCTCCTGCTCTCTCCAGCTCTGGGGCTGCCGCCATTTTTGTTGGGATTGATTTATCTTCTATAATTGAAACTTTGTAACCTGGAGTGGAGGCCTTGGCCCACCAGGGTGTGCAGAAAGCTTGGCTTCCTCAATTGCTGGGGAAACCCAAGCCTCCCTTTTGCTCTCTCTGTGGCTGTAGCTATCTTGGTGGGGGTTAATTTGCATACTTGCTCCTGATTGGCTGGTGAGAGTGGCTTGTGAGTGTAATGGAATGATGGTTAATTTGCATATTACTCTTTTATTAAGATAGCCAGCATTTAGAAGCAGCCCAGATTTTTAACAGTAGATGAGTAGATCAAAAAGCTATGATATATTTGCACAATGGAATACTACTCAGCCATAGAAAAGAAGATAATCTTACCTTTTGTGATTGTATGGATGGACCTGGAGAGTGTTATGCTAAGTTAAATAAGCCAGTCAGAGAAAGACAAGTACCATGTGATTTCATTTATATGAGGAATATAATAAACGTAGAGTGGAGACAGGCTCATGGATACAAAGAACAGACTGACAACTGTCAGAGGAAGGGGCTTAGGGGCTAGGTGGGAAGGATAAACAAAGTAAGCAAAAAAATAAGAAAGACTCATGGACACAGACAACAGTAAGATGATTGTAAGAGGGAAGGCGGTGGGGGAGGTAGCAGAGGGTAAAGGAGGGATAAATTGTGATAGAAGGAGACTTGACTTTGGATTGTGTGTTGTAGAATTATATTCCTAAAGGTTATATAATTTTATTAACCTATGTCATACCAATAACTTCAATAAAAAATAAAAATAATTGAAATGTCTAAAGTTTTACATATGTCTCCTTTTTTTCCAATTGACACCCCACAACCATTCCCACCCCAGGCAAGCCCCCACCACCCCATTGTCTGTGTCCAATGGTTATGATAATATATATGCATATAAGTCCTTTGGTTGCTCTCTAACCTGTCCTCTACCATTTATCTCTAGATCGATCTATTCTAGTTCATCAAATTATGTTGATCATTATATCCCTCATATAAGTGAGATTATGTGATATTTTTCTCTGACTGGCTTATTTCACTTATCATAATGCTCTCCAGTTCCATCCATGTTGTTACAAATGTTAACAGTTCCTTCTTTTTTATAGCAGCATAGTATTCCATTGTGTAAATGTACCACAGTTTTTTAATCCATTCATCTGCTGATTGGCACTTAGGCTGTTTCCAAATCTTACCTGTTGTAAGTTGTACTGCTATGAACATAGGAGTGCTTATATCCTTTATAATTGGTGTTTTTGGTTTCTTTGGATATAGTCCTAGGAGTGGGATTACTGGTCAAATGGGAGTTCCATTTTTAACTTTTTGAGGAAACTCCATACTGTCTTCCACAGTGGCTGTACCAGTCTCTATTCCCACCAGCAGTGCATGAGGGTTTCTTTTTCTCCGAATCCTCACCAGCACTTGTCCTTTGTTGATTTGTTGCTAGCCATTCTGACAGGTGTGGTATCTCATTATAGTTTTGATTTGCATCACTCAGATGATTAGTGACTTTGAGCATGTTTTCATATGTCTCTCATCCCTCTATATGTCTTCATTCAAAAAGTGTCTATTTACATCCTTTGACCATTTTTTATTGGATTGTTAAGTTGCATGAGTTCTCTGTAGATTTTGGAGATTAATCCCTTATAGGAAATATCATTGGAGTGGGCTTTCTTGTTGTTTTGTTGATAGTTTCTTGTGCTGTGCAGAAGTTTTTTATTTTGATATAGTCCCATTTGTTTATTTTCTTCTTCTCTCCATTGCCCTAGAATCTGTATCTGGAAAGAACTTGCTGCAACATATGTCTGCTATTTTGCTGCCTATGGAGTCTTGTAGGATTTTTATGGTTTTCCCTCTTACATTCAGGTCCTTTACCCATTTTGAGTTGTTTTTGTGTATGGTTTAAGTTTGTAATCTAGTTTCTTTTTTTTTATGTATCTCAAAATTTCCCAGCATCTTTTATTAAAGAAACTGTTTTGACTTCATTGCATGCTCTTGCCTCCTTTGTCAAATATTAATTGAGCATAATGGCTTGTGTCAATTTCTGGGTTCTATTCCACTGGTCTATATGTCGATTATTGTGCCAGTACCAGTTTTGAGAACCGTGGCTTGGTAATATAGTTTGATATCTTGTATTGTGATCCCACCAACTTTGTTCTTCTTTTTCAGGATTGCTGTGGAAATTCTGGGTCTTTTTTTATTCCAGATGAATTTCTGGAGATTTTGTTCTAGATCTTTGAAATATGCTGTTGGTATTTTAATGGAGAGTGCATTGAATCTATAGATTGCTTTGGGTAGTATGAATATTTTAATGATGTTGATTCTGACAATCCATAAACACAGTATTTTCTTCCATTTGTTTATGTCTTCCTCTATCTCTTTTTTCAATGTCCTCAAGTTTTCCAAGTATAGGTCTTTTACATCCTTAGTTAAGTTTATTCCTAGGTATCTCAGTTTATTTTGGTGCAATGGTAAATGGGATTGTTTTGTTTTGTTTTCATTTCTCTTTCTGTAAGTTCATTATTGGTATAAAAAAGGCCATATCTTTCTGGGTGTTAATTTTATATCCTGCTACATTGCCAAATTCACTTATTAGGTCTAGTAGGTTTTTGATGGAGTCTTTGGGGTTTTCTATGTATAGCATCATGTCATCTGCGAATAATGAAAATTTTACTTCTTCTTTTCCAATTTGGATGCCTTTTATTTCTTCTTCTTGTCTCACCACTATGGCTAGCACTTCGGGTACTATGTCAAACAGGAGTGGTGAAAGTGGGCATCCCTGTCTTGTTCCTGTTCTTAGGGGAAATGGTTTTAGTTTTGCCCATTGAGTATGATGTTAGCTGTAGGTTTTTCATATAAGGCTTTTATGATGTTGAGGTATGATCCCTCTATTCCCACCTTGCTGAGAGATTTTATCAAGAAAGGGTGTTGGGTTTTGTCAAATGCTTTTTCTGCACCAATTGATATGACTATGTGATTTTTGTCTCTCAGTTTATGTGATGCATCACATTTGTTGATTTGTGGATATTGTACCATCCTTGCATCCCTGGAATAAATACCACTTCATCATGGTGTATGAACTTTCTAATGTAATGCTGAATCCATCTTGCTGGAATTTTGTTGAGGACTTCAGCATCTATTTTCATCAAGGATATTGGCCTGTAGTTCTCTTTTATTGTTGTGTCTTTTATCTGGTTTGGGGATTAGGATAATGCTGGCTTCATAGAAAGCTTGGAAGTGTGCCTTCCTCTTGCATTTTTTGGAATAATCTGAGGAGGATAAGTTTTAATTCTTTTTTTAATGCTTGGTAGAACTTCCTTGTAAAGCCATCCAGACCAGGGCTTTTGTTTGCTGGAAGATTTTTGATCACTGCTTCAGTTTCTTCAGTAGTTATTAGTCTATTCAGGTTTTTTATTCTTCTTGATTTAGTGTTGGGAGCTTTTATTTTTCTAAGAATCTGTCCATTTAATCTAGATTGTCCATTTTGTTGGCATAGAGTTGTTCATAGTATTTTTTCATAATTGTTTGTATTTCTGTGTGATTGGTTGTTACTTCACCTCTTTAATTTCTGATTTTGCTTTTTTGGGTCCTCTCTCTTTGCTTCTTATTGAGCCTGGCTAGAGTTTCATCAATCTTGTTTATCCTTTCAAAGAACTAGCTCTTGGTTTTGTTGATCTTTTGTATATATGTATTTTTTTTTCTTCTATGTCATTTATCTTGGCTCCGATCTTTATTATTTCCTTCCATCTGCTTTGTTGTTGCACTCTTTCTAACTCATTGAGTTCTGGCGTTAGATAATTTATTACCATTGTTTCTTCTTTTTTGAGATAAGCATGTAGAGCTATGAATTTCTCTCTCAAGACTGCTTTCACTCTGTCCCATGGATGTTGGATTGTTGTGTTTTCATTGTAATTTGTTGCCATGGTGCTTTTTATTTCTTTTTCAATCTCTTTGGTAACCCAATCATTGTTTAGTAGCATGCTATTTAGTCCCCAGGTGTTTGATTTCTCAACTTTTTTTTATTGTAGTTGATTTCTAGTTTTATGCCATTGTGATCTACGTAGATGCTTGATATGATTTCTCTCTTCTTGAATTTGAAGAGACTTTGCTTGTTTCCCAACATATGGTCTATCTTTAAATAAACCCATGTATACTTCAGAAGAATGTATATTCTGTGGCTTTGAGGTGAAATGTTCTGTAGATGTCAATTAATTAATTAATTCCATCTGATCTAGTGAGTCATTTAGGATTGAGGTTTCTTTGCTGATTTTTGGTTTAGAGGATTTGTCCAATGGTGTTACAATACAATACTATGATTAGATTGTTTTCAATTTCTCCCTTGATATGCTGCAGACGTGTATGTATGTATGTGTGTATATGTATGTGTATATATATATATATATATATATATATATATATATATATATATTTGGTGCTCTTGTATTGGGTGCATATATGCTTACCAGAGTTATATCTTCTTGTTGAATTGCTCCCTTTAATATCATGAAGTGGCTTTCCTTATCTCTTTTTATGGCCTTCACTTTGAGATCTACTTTGTCAGATATAAGTATTGCTACTCAAGCATTTTTCATTTCCATTAGCCTGGAAAACCTTTTTCCATCCCTTCACCATCAGTCTGTGTGAGTCCTTTGTTCTGAGATGGGTCTTCTGTAGACAGCAGATATATGTCATGTTTTCTTACCCACTCAGTTACCCTATGTATTTTGATTGGGGACATTTAATCCATTTGCATTCAAAATTCTTATTGATAAGTACTTCTTTGTCCCCATTTTTATTCTTTATGTCTGTGTTACTTCTTCCATTCCTATTTCTTCTTTTCACAGCAGACCCTTTAGCATTTCTTGCATTGCTGGTTTGGTGATAATAAACTCCCTTAGTCCTTTTTTGTCTGTGAAGCTCCTGATTTCACCCTCAATTTTGATTGATAGCATTGCTGGGTACAGTATTCTTGAATTCAGACCCTTCCTTGAACCAGAATAATGGAGAACAATCACATTTGTAGACCTGTTATAATTGAGTTGAGCATATATAGGAAACTTCTTAGCATTTCTATACATACCTGAACACTTACTTCTATACACTTCCCTACAGAACCCTCTCTAACTTCCACCTAACAATATTGGTGTGAAGTAGATTAAAGCATATCCAGATAGAACTCCAGAAAGACAAATGAAAAACACAGAGGATGGAACCCTGGGGGAATGGTTCAAGATCACAGTGAGTATCCTGACAAAATATAGGAATTATGTAAGAGAGGCAGATCAAGGGGAGTTGTTTGATCTCATAAATAGAAGCTAGGAACTTTGTTAAGATCAGAAGGAATTAACATTTTTGATTATCCAAAAGTCAGGTTCAGAGAAGCAGTAAAAAGGGAACAAAGTGACTGAAGGAAGGTCAACTACAGGCAAAGATAGAAACTACTGCCAAGGAGATGGAGCAACTCTTCACTAGATGTCTCTGATTCTCTAAAGTTGTTTTGTGTTTGTTTGTTTTTTGTCAAAGGGACAGGTAGGGTCTTTAATAGGTAGTATCTTCCCTGGAACCTTATTAAAGGAAGCTCATTTTAAGCATCTAAATTTGATTATTTGGAAGGCAAATATTGGAATATTGGAATAAAGAAAAAGGAGAATTTAAAAATCCATATCTGGCGCGCGCACACACACACACACACACACACACACACACACACACACACACCCCATGTTGAAGTCATGTTAATGGTCCCTACTTTAAAGTCTTTTAAAGTTTGGTAGGAGGTCAGAATAAAACACTGTGTTGGGCTATTCTCTAGCCTTATTTCCATGTTGTCTCTCCTCTCTCCCACCCCTTCCCTTCATCTCATCCTTAGGTCCCTTATGGGATAAAGTACGACAGGACATGGCTAATGAATTCAATCCAGAGCCATTGCAGTGTCCCCTTCACTCCAGTGGATGTAAGAGGATGGTGAAGCCAGGAGGTTCAGAGAAGGGGGAGAGATGTGGCTCAGCTAGGGCCAGAGGCCACTGACTTTATTACTGTTGCTTTTAATCCCTGTAGTTCCACTATGTTAAACACCTGGCCCACTTCTTTGTCCAGGATACTAGTGCTGCCTCTGCATTGAAGGACATAAACTGCAAGATTTGTGATGAGGAGAACCAAAAGGTATATGTTGAAGATATTCTCTGAATACAGGCCAGAGGCTACTATCCTTCTTTGGCATTAGAGTTTCAGGTGCTTATCCCACCTCTTCTTTCTGCAGATACTTATCTTTGTTAATACTTCTGCTGTACCCTACTCTGTGTGCGATAAGTTGGAGCCAGAAAAAATGGAGCAGCTAAAGGTAATGTAGACATAAGGCATGTTGTGTGCTCACACTCAGACCCACGTCTTCCTCCTTCAGTCCCAAATTCCCCTATCACCACAATAACCTCAGAACAGCTCTCTTCATCTCCCTCTACAGCTGACCATAAGCAAACGATATGATGTTTCTCAGAAAGCTCTTGACCTTCATAAGCTCCGCTTTGACCCAGGTACAGCTAATAGTAGTAATTCTAGGGAAGGTGAAGACAGAGGAATCTGCCTGAGAGGGAGACCTAGAAATGGTAATGAGGGAGGTGCTAGTCTTGGAACCCTCTCAACCTTGTGATTCCCTACTCTTGGTTCCCTGAAGACTTACTAGGCCATGATATAATTATAATCCTAAATCGAAGAAACTGCATGACTGCTACCCTGCAGATCATCAAAAAGAATTTCCCTCAGGTGAGGCCTTAGACCCAGTGCTGGTATTACAGTAGGGGGTGGAACAGATGGGACAGAGAGCAGATTTGTATAAGCATTACTCTAATTCTTCTTCCCCAAAGCTGTTGTCTTTGAATTTGTGTAAGAACAAACTGTGCCAACTGGATGGCCTGTCTGAGATTATGCAGATTGCCCCTACAATCAAGATCTTGAACCTTTCAAAAAATCAGGTGAGAAGAGGAAGCCAGGTCAAAGTTGGTTTGAGAATGGGTGGTAGTAGTCATCAGAGTGATAGCAGGAGGTAAGCAAAGGTATCTGTGGGGGAAAGAAGAGGTTGTGGGTGCAGGAGCCCAGAAGTACCTCTTTTCCTGATATTTCTTTTCCAATTTCCCCCATATTTATCAGCTAAAGTCAGCCTGGGAGTTGGACAAGATAAAAGGGCTGAAGCTCGAAGAGCTGTGGCTGAAAGGGAACCCCTTGTGCAATACCTTCCCAAACCAGCCCACTTACATAAGGTTGGTGAAACCACTTCATCCTTTTTGGGAGGGATCTTTCCTCCACCCTCTAAGAACCAAATTATCCCTGACTCTTTCCCTTTGCAGGACATAGAAACTCTAGTCCTCTGGAAGGACCACAGGCTTTGCTCTCTTATTTCTCATTGTATGTGTCTCTCACCTGAGCTTAAACTTTTTTTTTAACATATTTTATTGAATTTTTACAGAGAGGAAGAGAGAGGGATAGAAAGTTAGAAACATCAATGAGAGAGAGACATTGATCAACTGCCTCCTGCACGCCCCCCTACTGGGGATGTGCCCCCAACCAAGTACATGCCCTTGACTAGAATCGAACCTGGGACCCTTCAGTCTGCAGGCTGACGCTCTATCCACTGAGCCAAACCAGTTTGGGCTCTCACCTGAGCTTAGAAGTCTCCTTTCCTTTCTCTGACCTGTTCACCTCATGTAGAGTTTGTTTTCCACTTCTTTGCACCCACCATTCTCTAGCATGCCCTCCCAAGAGTGTGCTCTAGGAAACAGGACTCTCCCTTATCATAAGAGCCAGGGGTATCCAGCCTTGAGACAGCTGCTGGTTCCTTGTATTAAGAAGGATCTTTTAGCCGAGGACCTTATTCTCAGACAGGGCTTATTGCTTCTTAGATAATATAGAGTATCCCTATCATATTCTGGGAAGAACCTTCTACAATCCCACAATGACATGAGAACTTTCCAATCCCATGCTGTTGTTGGCTGCTGTCATGGCATACGTTCCTCTGGCCCAATGCCACAAGCTGGGCTCTCCTTGGGAGAATCCAGAGTTCCTAGATAAAAGGCCAAAAATTAGCAGATGGCCTCTTGAGGAAGCAGTGGAAAGCTGAGGGCAGAGAGGGTTGAGAAGACAGAAAGTCCTCTGAGGACATGACCCCTTCCTCCACACTTCCTGTCTGATCATTCAGAGGAACCCTGGGTAATATGATATGAATACGATTCCTTAGGCAGGGAACAAACTAAGACAGGTACATGTGCACAGCGGCCATGAGGAGAGAAGGTGGTGATCACAAGAGGGGCCACAGACCCCCAACCCCAAGTTCAGCTGGGGCATGACCCTTCTGGGAAGGTCTCCCGATCCCATGGCTGCTGTGTTTCCCATGCCCAGTTCATATTAATCTCTCATAGGTGACAAAGCCTCAGGCCAACAGGTGCATGTTTTCCATTCCTACCAGGGGCAGATGAAGGAAAGGGCTGCTGTCCCTTTTCTTATCTCTTCTTCCCTGACCCACCCTCCTGCCAGGGAAGAGCTTCTTTCCCTTCCCTGTACTTCCTTTCTCTTTCTCTTGTGCCTCTACTCTTCTATGTCTTCTCAATCTCTGCTCCTATCTTCACCCTATTTCTGTCTCCATCCCCCACCTTTTCCCTCCCTGCATCCTAATCTCTCCTTCACTCACCACCCTGCTCTAGCATACTGGGCCATCCCAGGGACATGTCCTGTTCATGGCAAGATGCTGGATGCCCAGTGAGATGGCAGAGTCTTGGGCCCCACCCCATTCCCTCTTCTCTGTGGAGCCATCAGTGGTGGCCTACAAAAGGAAAAGGAGGCGGGGAAGAAGAAGGAGCTCTGGAGTCTGGGATCCAAATGCTGTGGTTTGTGGCACTGGGGAAGGAGGCAGGGCCCTTTAAGCAGGAGTTAACCAGAGGATGGAAAAGAAGAGAGAGTGGGGGAGAGAAAATGTGAGGGATGCAGGAGGGAAGGGAGGTAATATGAATGTGGAAGTGTGGAGAGAGGTGAGGAGACTGTATTTTAGAGATTCCATATGGCAGATGATCAGTGCTGAGTAGGGAAGTGGACCCAGAAACCTTGAAATCTGAGACTGAGGAAGGCAAAGGGGATTCTGGGTGGCAGAAAACCTATCTCTGTTCATTATGTCAGTGTTTTAAGTAAATGGAAGCATTGCACCCCAAACTATCAACCACTTCTTTCTTTTTGCATTTGGACAGCGCCATCAGGAAATATTTCCCCAAGTTGTTACGCTTGGTAAGTGCCTACATTCATCATCTCTTACTTACATTGACAACCTCCACACCTGCCCTCAAGCCCTTTATGTCTTGCCTGGAATACATGTTTACATCAAACTCTTCTCCGTTTGGGGGAATATAGACTTCTGAAAAAATACACTAATATCTCTGCAAAACTGTATACACACAAAGAGAAAGAAAGAGAGCCAGGGAGAGAGGGAACAAGGGCAGGAGGAATGAAAAGTGAAAGAGGGAGAAATACATACACACACACACACACACACACACACACACACACACACACACTGAATGAAACAATGGAGACTTCCAGAACCTCATGATGCAGATGCCCATTTTAATCTTGCCCATAGAATTTCCAGGTCCTTTTCACCCTTGACCTCTGATTTTCACCATTTCCTGGGTCCATCCTTTCCCTTAATCACCCAGGACCACCTCTCTATACTGCTAACTTATTCCTCCCTTCTTCAGGATGGCCAGGATTTACCTCCACCAACTTTAATTGACATTGTAGACATGGACATAATAAAACCCTGTAAGGTGAGAACAGATCAAACATGATTGGGGTGTAACAAGGGATGCTTTATATACCTACATATTTTGAAGTTGTCTTTTGATTCCAGGAAAGCTTTAAAGGACCTGAGACTCTAAAGAATCTAGTCTTTCAATTCCTGCTTCAGTAAGTACCCCTGGGATCATGAAGCAAAGGAGGACTGGGACAGGAAAGGCTATACAACACAGGTCTGCTCATGGGTTAAGAAAAGCTTTCAAGGCCCCTTGGTGGGCCCATATCTTAAAGAGAGCCCGTTCCCTTCTTTCCCCCACAGATATTACTTGATTTATGATTCTGAAGACCGAGAGAGTCTCCACAGCGCTTACCACGAGGAGGCCTGCTTCTCCCTGACTGTTGCCTTCAATTCCGAAGACCCAACCCTGTGAGTATCACAGCTCAGACTCTGATCCTGGGCCATGTTGCTCCCCAGCAGACATAGACCAGCTCTTGGAAACACCTACCCTGTCTGGACCACCACTTCCTGTTTCTCTTTTTCCCCTAGAAGCAGCTTGTGTGAGTACTTAAAGGATAACAGAAATATGGAGAAAGTCAAGGATTCTGGTAATTGCATGATATGAAATAGGTATGAGAAAGGAGTGTAAAGGGGGCAATCATAGAAGCCAAGGGACCTACCCTCCCTTCTCATTCCCCCACAGACCTGCGGGTTCAGCTACTGAAGCATACAAAGTGTGAGATTGTGAACTCCCTCTGTGTTTTCCCTAAAACTCAGCATGACCTTAACTCCTATGTGGTAGACCTGTGGGCCCACACGGTGAGCACCTGTTTTCTCTCTCCTGCAGACCAAGAAAGTCAGAGGTGCGTAGGAGGTTTAGAAGGATACTGAAAGCCCTAATAACTATTGTCTCATTTCAGGAAATTATGCTCTGTTTTTCTGTCAGTGGGGTTTTTAAGGAAGGTGAGTGTATGTAGAATTCACTCCCTAGATCCCCCACTACTCCCTTTCCCTAACTGGACTTACTCCCAAACTTTCCCCCACTTCCCAGGTTGCTCTCTTCCCCTTCCCCTTCCTTTTCTGCTTTCCCCTTCCTCTTCCCTTCCCTTTCCTTTTCCCCTTTCCCCTTCCCTTTCCCCTTCCCTTCCCCTTTCCCCTTTCCCCTTTCCCTTCCCTTTCCCCCTCCCTTTCCCCTTCCCTTTCCCTTCCCCTTCTCCTTCCCTTTCTCCCACACCTACCTTGCCCCCAACTTATTGTGTTCTGACATGCATCCATGCCTTTTTATCTCAACACAGCTCAGCTATTAGAGACTCAACATGTAGTTCTATAGCTTTCATCTCAGTTCTTTATTCTATGACATAGGACCCAGTATCAAACTGTTCCGTTTTCTCATTTGCAAAATGGCCTGATAACATCCTTTTCTAAGAATGCTTCAAAAAGAAAATCAAGTGAACATGTGTTTTTCAGAAGATGTGACACATGTTAGGGGTCCTATTTACTAGGAGTTGATTATCTCTATTTTTGTTTTCTCAGTCCTTGAAACTCCCTCCTGAGTCACAGTGAAATACTGTCCTGATCTGGTTCCCATCAGGGTGCTGCAAGAGTATCAGGTTAAGTCTCTGATTGGGGAATGCTGCTTGTGTGAAAAGTATGTACAACTCTAAGAGAAGTTACTTTTTTGTTTTTATTAAAGTGGAAGGAAAGTCTCAAGGGTCTGTCCATGACTTCACCCGAACCTTCATCTTGTCTTCTAGCAGCAATTCCAGGTAAGTGCTATGTTGTGGGTACAACATGGAAAGGAACACTCATCCCAGCCTAATTCCGGTGGTGTAGGAATATGGTTGGTACAGCCTGGAGCTTTTTTCAGTATTGTGGAAAGCCAACCTGTAGATCCAAAGAGAGGTATAGGTTAGTGGTTAAGACTGTGAGCTCTGGAATAAGAATACCATATTCTTTTTCTGACCTCAATACTCAGTAACTAGCTAGAGTGACTTTGGTGAAGATATAAGACCTTAGTGACTCATTGTCCCCTTCTGAAAATGAGAATTAGAGCATCCATTCCTTGGGCTGTTGTAAAGGGTAAATGCATTAGTACTAAATCTAAAAATTGAGTGAAACTGGTCCTCAGAATCATAAATCAATCTCTTCAAAGGTGAGCTTAGTTGGAGAGGCAGAGGTACCAGGCAAGGAATCTGGGGGCACAGTTGGGGTATGGAAGGAAACTGGTTTCTGAGTGGCAGTGGGGGCAGGATCATTTTGGGGAGTCTGAGGGCCCATATTTCTTCCAGTATGTGCATCGTGAACGATATATTGACTGTGGGGAGCACCAGGATAGAAGAAACCCAAAGTGCATTCTCCATTCCAGTACCGACACCCACCTTTAGCTCCTTGTCTACCCTCTCCCAGGAACAGCAAGAAATGGTGCAGGTTTTCTCCACCCAGTCTGGAATAAGCCTCCAGTGGTCTCAAAAGTGAGTGCTGGGAATCTATGAAAATAAGAGAGAGCTGGGAGGGTGAAGGAATGGATAATGGTAACTTGTAGTTAATTTGTAAAAATAATTATTTGGATTTTGTGCTTTCAAAAAGAGCTCATAAAATATGTATATTAATTTTATTCTGATATCCTATATAATAAAAGCCTAATATGCTAAGTGTCCAGTTGACCAGCCACCAGTTCAACCAAAGTGTAATATGCTAATGATATGCTAAGGCTGCTCAACCACTCCCTATGATGTGCACTGACCACCAGGGGGCAGACACTCTGACCAGTAGGTTAGCTTGCTGCTGAGGTCTGGCCTGCTGAGCCAGATGGGCTGGCTGAGCAAGAGCGGCCGGATACACCCTGGAGCCCTCCTGCGGTCCCTCACCAGCTGGCCAACCTCCCGCGTCTCTCCCTGGTCCCAGTCTTGCACTGTTGGGGTCCCTCAGCCTGGCCTGCACACTCTTGCAATCCAGAACACCTTAGGGGATGTCAGAAAGAGGTTTCAGGATGATCCCACAGGGTGTGTGCCACTCAGCCAGAAGCCAGGCTCTGGATTGATGAGTGTAACAGTGGTGGTGGGAGCCTCTCCCACTTCCATGGCAGTGCTAAGGATATCCAACTGTCATCTTAGGCCTGTTCCCACCAGGGACATCCCCAAGGGCTCCTGTACTAGGAGAGGGTGTAGGCTGGACTGTGGGACCCCCCCACCTGGGGTTTCATCCACTGGGCCTCTAGTATGTAAATAATTTTTAAAAATATATTGTTCAGATGACATGAACTTGTATATATAGTATATAATCCTAAGGAAACCATTAAAATTTTATAATTAATAAACAAGTTCAGCATGATTTCAGGATAGAATATCAATACATAAAAATCAGTTATATTTCTATACACCAGTAATGAACAATCCGAGAAGGTGTTAATCTCCAAAATATATAGGGCACTCATACAACTTAACAAAAGGAAAACAATCCTATTAAAAAATGGGCAAAGGACCTAAATATATACTTCTCTAAAGAGGACAGACAGAAGGCTAAGGGACATATGAAAAAATACTCAGGTCACTAATCACAGATGCAAATTAAAATGACAATGTGCTATCACTTCACACCTGCCACATCAACAAACAACAAGTGTTGGCAAAATGTAAAAAGGTGGGAATGCAGACTGATGCAGCCACTGTGGAAAACAGTATAGAGTTTCCTTGAAAAATTTAAAATGGAACTCCCATTTGACCCAGTGACTCACTTCTAGGAATATATCCTAAGAAATCAGAAACACTAATCAGAATATATGCATGCTATGTTTATACCAGCACAATTTACAATAGGTAAGATTTGAAAACAGCCCAAGTGCCCACAGCAAATGAGTGGATAAAAAAGTTGTGATACATTTCCACAATGAAATACTAGGCTGCTGTAAAAAATAAAAAAAACTCAACATTTGCAACAGTATGGATAGATTGTGAGTATTATGCTAAGCAAAATAAGCCACTCAGAGTAAGATAAGTATCATATGAACATATTCATATGTGGAATCTAGTGAACAAAATAAACTGAAGAACAAAATAGATCCAGAGACTGAGAAGCATGAAACAGACTGTCAAAACCCAGAGGGAAAGCAGGGGAGGGTGGGTAGGTAGGAAGAGATCAACCAAAGAACTTGTATGCATATATGCATTACCCATGGATACAGACAATAGGATGGTGAAGACCTGGGGTGGGCTAGAGGCAGTCAATGGGAGGAAAAAGGAGACATATGTAATATAACAACAAAGAATAAAAAAGGAAAACATTTTCATTTATAATAACATCAAAAATAACATACTAAAGAACAAATTTAACAAAAAAATGTACACTACAAAATTTGCAAAACATTGTTGAAATAAATTTTAAAAGAACTAAATAAGTAGAAAGATATCCCATGCTTCTGAATCAGAAGAATTAATATTAAGATGGCAATACTCCCATATAGACCAATGGAATAGAATAGAGAATCCAGATATCGATCCAAACCACTATGCTCAATTAATATTTCACAAAGGAGGCATGAACATACAATGGAGTTAAGACAGTCTTTTCAATAAATGGTGTTGGGGAAATTGGACAGATACATGCAAAACAATGAAACTAGACCACCAACTTACACCATGCACAAAAATAAACTCAAAATGGATACAAGACTTAAAGATAAGATGGGAAACCATAAAAATACTAGAGGAATCCACAGGCAGCACAATTTCAGACATATATATGCCAAATGAACTTCTTCATTGATACTGCTCCAAGGGCAATGGGAGCTGAAAAGAAAATTAAAAAATGGGACTACATCAAAATAAAAAGCTTTTGAACAGCAAAAGAAACCATCAATAAAACAACAAGAAAGCCCACTGTATGGGAGAACATATTTGCAAATGTTATCACTGATAAAGGTTTAAACTCCAACATCTACAGGCAATTTATACAACTGAATAAAAGGAAGATAAATCATCCAATAAAAAATAAGCAACAGACTTAAATAGAATCTTTTAGAAAGAAGACAGAAGGAAGGCCAAGAAACACATGAAAACATGCTCAAAGTCATTAATTATCCGAGAGATGCAAATCAAAATGACAATGCGATACCATTTCACACCTGTCAGAATGGCAATCATCAAAAAATGACAAGTGTTGGCGATGATGCGGAGAAAAAGGAACCCTTATGCACTGCTGGTGGCAATGCAGACTAGTGCAGCCACTGTGGAGAACAGTATGGAGTTTCCTCAAAAAGATAAAAATGGAACTGCCATTTGACCCAGTAAGCCCACTCTTAGGAATACAGTGGTACCTCGAGATATGAGTTTAATTCGTTCTGTAACCTTGAGGCGTGGAAAACTATGAGATGCTCAAGTCGCGGTAAACTGGTGGGTCGTGTGCAGCCAGCTGATCCGAGCGATTACTCCTATCTCAAATGTTGCTCATATTTCAAAGCAAAAATAGCTCCCTCAATGGTTCGTATCTCAAAAATCTCGTATGTTAGGGCACTCGTATCTCGAGGTACCACTGTATATCCTAAGAAATTAGAAACACCAATCAGAAAGGATTTATACACCCCTATGTTCACAGCAGCACAATTTACAATAGCTAAAATTTGGAAATAGCCTAGATGCCGTCAGCAGATGAGTGGATCATAAAACCATGGTACATCTACATAATGGAATATTATGCTGCCATAAAAAAGAAGGAATTCTTACCATTTGTAGCAAACTGGATGGAACTGGAGAGCATTATGCTAAGTAAAATAAGCCAGTCAATGAAAGAAAAATACCACATGATCTCACTCATTTATGGATAATAAAGAACATTATAAACTGATGAACAAAAAGATAGATACAGAGGCAGTAAAGCATCAAACATACTGTCAAACTACAGTGAGCAGGTTAGGAAGAGGTGGGGTAGATAAGAGATCAACCAAAGGACTTGTATGCCTGCATATAAGCACAACCAATGGACACAAGACACTGGGGGGTTAGGGCATGCATGGGAATGGGAGGGGCAATGGGAAGATATGTACACATGTAAAACATTAATAAAAAATTAAAATTAAAATTAAAAAAAGATGGCAATACTCTCCAAATATATATAAACATTCAATGCAATTATGTCAAAATCCAAACTGGTTTCTTTATACAACTGATAAGTTAATTCTAAAATTCATAGGAAAATGCAGTAGACCCAGAATAGACACAATAATCTTCAAAAAGAATAAAGATGACTCATACTTTCCTATTTCAAAACAATACAAAGTTACAGTAATCAATACCAGGTGGTACTGGCTATGGATAGACATATAGACCAATGGAATAGAATTAAAATCTACAGACACACCTCACCATTATGGATAATTGATTTTCAACCAGGCTGGCAAAAATAGTCAATGAATAATGAATAGTCTTTTCAGCAACTGATTCAGACAACTAGATACACACTCACAAAAGAATTAATTTGTGCCTCTTTCTCACACCATATACAACTACAAATCAAAAGTATAGCTAACACTATAAAAATCTTAGAAGAAAATATTGGGTTCTTTTTTACCTTGAATTAGGCAACACATTCTGACACATGATGCTAAAAGCACAAATAAATAAAAATTAAATCAATTGTACTTCATCAAAACTTAAAATTTTTGCATCAAAGGACACTAATAAAATGAAAAGACAACACACAGAGTCAGAGATAATATTTTCAAATCATAAACCTGATAAGGGATGTGTATCCAAAATATATATTTTAAAAAGCCTCTTTGAATTCAAAAATGAAAAGGCAAATAACTCAATTAAAATGAACAAAGATCTCAATAGACATTTATTCAAAACGGTGACCAAAAGGCAAATGAAAAGATACTTAACATCAGTCATTTGCAAAATGCCAAAATATATGAGACACTATTTAATACATACTAGGATGGCTATAAATGTTGGCAAAAGCGGAAAAACTGGAAACCTCATACTTTATTGGTGAGAATGGATAATGTGGTAGCCACTAAGGAAAACAGTTTGGCAATTTCTCAAAATGTTAAACATGGCCCTAACCATTTGGCTCAGTGGATAGAGTGTTGGCCTTCAGACTGAAGGGTCCCCAGTTTGACTCCAGTCAAGGGCATGCACCTTGGTTCCAGGCACATCACCAATTGGCGGTGTGCAAGAGGCAGCTGATCAATGTTTATGTCTCATCAATGTTTCTAACTATCCTTCTCCCTTCCTCTCCATTAAAAAAAAAATCAATAAAATATATTTTTTTAAATATTAAACATGCATTTACCCTATGACTCAGCAATTCCACTCATCTATCCTATATAATAAAGAGGTAATATGCAAATTGACCATCACACCCTCGCACAAGATGGCTATCCCCATGTGGTCATAAGATGGCCACTACAAGATGGCCAGTAGGGGAGGGCAGTTGGGGGTGACCAGGCCTGCAGAGGAGGGCATTTGGAGGCAACCAGGCCTGCAGGGAAGGGCAGATGGGGGCAACCAGGCCTACAGGGGAGGGAAGTTGGGGGGACCAGGCCTGCAAGGGAGGGACATTGGGGATAATCAGGATGGCAGGTGAGTGGTTAGGAGGTGATCAGGCTGACCGGAAGAAGCAGTTAGGGGCAATCAGGCAGGCAGGCAAGAGGTTGGGAGCCAGCAATCCCAGATAATGAGAGGGATGTCCCAGATTAGAGAGGGTGCAGGCTGGGCTGAGGGACACCTCCCGCAAGTGCACACATTTTGTGCACCGGGCCTCTAGTATACAGTATATATGAAATCTTAATATGCAAATTGTTCCCACTGGAATTCAACTGGGAGACCTATCATTTGCTATGATGTGCGCTGACCACCAGGGGGTGGTGCAGAATGAAGGAAGGCTCCAGCCGGCATCCAGCAGCTGGGGAAGGGAGGATCTGGCTGGCAGCTGGAAGGGTCCAATCGGCCCTGATTGCTGGCCAGGCCTAAGAACCCTACCCCTGCATGAATTTTGTGCACTAAGCCTCTAGTGAATATATATCAAGATAATTGAAAACTTATGTTCACACAAAAATTGTATGCAAATATTCACAGCAGCATTCTTTTTTTTTTCAAAATATATTTTTATTGATTTCAGAGAGGATGGGAGAGGGAGAAAGAGATAGAAACATCAATAATGAGAGAAAATCATAGATTGGCTGCCTCTTGCATGCCCCACACCAGGGATGGAGCCCACAACCCAGGCATGTGTCCTGATCGGGAATCCAACTGTGACCTGGTTCAGAGGTCAACACTCAACCACTGAGCCATGCTGGCCAGGCTCACAGCAGCATTATTCTTAACAACCAAAATGTGGAAACAATCTAAATGCCCATCAATTTGGTAAAGGATAAATAAAATGTGGTATATCTATGGAATATTATTCAATAATAAAATCGAATGAAGTTCTGATACCTGTCATAACATGGATGAACCTTGATACTATTATGTTCAGTGAAAGAGGAAGATACAAAAGACTATGTATTATATATGGTAAGTTCATTTACATGAAATACCCAAATAAGAAAACTCATATAGTCAGCAGATTAATGGTTACTAGGATCTGGGGAAATGGGAGATTAGAGAATGACTGCTAATAGGTAAGGAGTTTTATTTATGGCGATAAAAATGCCTTGGTGTTAGATTTCATAATTCTGATGATTGTAAAATCTTGTGAATATACTAGAAAATTACTGAATTGTGGATGTTTTACCTTAAAATGATGAACACTACAGTATGTACATTATAAACCAATTTAAAATTATTGGAAATTTGTATTGTAAAATTTACATTTGTTATTTTCTTGAACATCTTTATCAACATACTCTATATTAAACTCCCTTGATCTTTTGAACATCTCTGTTTTTAATTCTAGTGGGAATGACTGCTAGTGACAGATGTTTTGACTTTCACTAAGTCTTTCTTCCTCATTACACATAGTGCTCATTCTGGTACGTACATGTATCCCAGCATAGATTTAGTGGCATAGGTTTAGTTGTGGCATTGCATGGTCATCGTGTCTGTACTGTGGTACTGATGGAGATCACTTGATCTTCTCCCACTCCAGTTGCCTTCAGGACAATGAGTGGAACTACATCAAAGCTGCTCGGGTCTTCGCTACGCTCAAGGTGAGGTCTGGGTATCAAGTGGATTAAGGATAGATGTTTCTGGGTCTTGGGGGCCAAGAAGGTGGAGGCTGGTGCCCTGGACTAAAACTCAGGGATCTGGCTCTTCTAACACCCTGACTCCTCTCCAGACCCAGGGCAAGATCCCAGAGGAGGCCTTCAAACAAATCCCTTAAAAAGTTACCCAATCAGCTGAGGCTGGTTTGGCTCAGTGGATGGAGCATCGGCCTGCGGACTGAAGGGTCCCGGGTTCAATTCCGGTCACAGGCATGTATCTTGGTTGCGAGCACATCCCTAGTGGGGGATGTGCAGGAGGCTGCTGATCGATGTCTCTCTCTCATCAATGTTTCTGGTTCTCTGTCTCTCTCCCTTCCTCTCTGCAAAAAATCAAAATATATATTTTTTAAAAGTTACCCAATCAGATACTGGGTGCTTGTAGGTGTGCTCTTGGATGTCACCTTTGTCTTCATCCACATCATTTCTCTTTTCTACTGCCTAAGGCCATACCCATGACTGGGGCTGGAGGCATGGCTAACCAAGAAGCCAAAGTTACCTAACCACCTGAACTGCCATTTGTTCTGTTTATTCTTCCTATTCATGATCACTGTTGTGTTGTTTTTTATTCTTTTTCATAATAAAGAGTGATGTTACACATTGTATGTTATGTGTCTTGGATCTCTCTTCCTGTGCCCAACCATGAGCAATGGGTCCAGGACTGAAAGGCCCTTCCCTCTCCATCCCCAGCTCCCCCATTCACTCTGGCAGTCTCTAGCAGACACATCAGGCTTGACTACCTAGGCAGTTTGTCAATAGATTCTAATGAGAATGGACACATAGTGCTTCCAGAGATTGGCTCTTGGAGACAGTGTGACTTAGTCATATGCTTTACCTAGTAGCCCACAGAAGCAGGCATGGGACCTGGCACAAAGGGATTTTGCCAAGAATGCTTAACATAACATGTATAAACCATTATACTAAGTAAAAGAAATGTTACAAAGGACCATATAATGTGTTATTCCACTTATATGAAACATTAAAAGTATGAAAATCCATAGATATAAAGTAGTTTAGTATGTGCCAAGCTAGGGAGCCAAAGGGAAATGGAACATGACATCTTAATGGACACAGGATCTCCTTTCAGGGTGATGAAAATGTTCTGGAACTATATCGTAATGATGGTTGTACAAAATTTGTACTAAATTTTAAATGTTCACTTTAAACTGGTTAAAAATGTAAGTTTATGTTATGTAATTTTTTCCACAATTAAAAACACACACACACTAAAATGTGGATGAACACTGAAAATACTTTGCTAAGTGAAAAAAAGCCATTTATAGGAAATATCTAGAATAGGTAAACTAAAGTGACAGAAATCAGATATGTGGTTGCCAGTGCCTGGGTGGAGGGAGAATGAATGTAAGTGCTTAACAATATGGGGTTTGTAAATAATTTGTGTAACTAAATAATGATGGTTATACAACATTGTGAACATACGTAATGCTACTGCATTGTACACTTCAAAATGATTAAAGTGGTAAATTTTATGCTGTCTATATTTTGTCATAATCTTTAAAAATCTACAGTGGAATTCTTTTAAAAATGGTACTGAATTTTTCATGAATATAATATACTTACTATATTGGAATTTTGAAAGTACAGAAGACTAAAACCCAAAGAGGGAAAAATCCTCACAATCCAAATCATGAGCACAATCTTCACTGCTGATTTTTGCTTTTCTTTATACATACTCTATACCCATATAACATCATCTAGATAACACTGTTTTACAGAATATTTTTTTTCCACTTGGCATCATTTCTTTGGAATTTTCCCTATATTACCAAAATCTTCTAAAACATTTTTAAAGCAATTTGCAAAATACTACAAATAAACAGAAAAATAGTTGACCTCCATGGCAGCTCCCTCCCACTTTCTTCCCCTCTGTGGCCCCCTGAACAGTGAAAGAAGAACTTGGGAAAGCCACCCCAAAACCTCCAGAGTCTGGTCTTAAATTGTGTTTCCTCTCTCAGCCTGCTTTCCTGACATGCCCTCTACCCACCTGACTTTTTGTGCAGGAGCTGTGGTGGGTCAGGCCTAGAAGGGGCGCACAATGGGATAATGGGATAGTTTAGCATTTAATCTGTTCTCATTTAAGTAGCTGCTTACCTCTGTTCTACTTCATCCTCCATTGTAGGTGACAAGCAAACTGAGATTGGGAAGGAAGGGTTATAGGCGCAAAGGTATTTGAGTATTAATCCTTTTCCATGAATACAGAATTATTTTCCCTCATGCCCACGCCCAAGCTTCCACATATTTATTTAGGTGTGAAAAATATCATCATTGGCATCTGGAGGGGAGGCAGAACATAATGGGACATGTACACACAAGGGTAGTTTGATATTCATATGCTTCTCTCTTCCATTTGTTTTCCCTATATCCTTATCCCACCTTTGCCTTGACTATTTCCCTGTAGGAAATTTGGTAAGCAACAAGGGCGAGAGACTTAGGAGAGAAACGAGACTACGGTGTTTGATATTGATCAGCAAATCAGACCAGAGCAGCTTTTAAGACGCCCCGCCCCATTTCGTGTGGAAGGGCTTCTCTCTAAGAGGGGACATACAGTTTTGAAATAGGTTAGAATTTATCCTCGTCTCTCAGTCTGAAGCCTCTCTCCCAACCTTACCTCCTCAACCTGCCCATTTCGGTGGGCCGGGGGACTTGGTGATGTGAACCTGTAAATACGGCACTTTGGTGACATGAATGTGTAAATATGAAACTTTGGTATCCATCCGCCTAGTCAGGCTGGAGCTGGTTCACTGACGTCATCGCCCAAAACCCGCGAAGATTACAGGGCGGGGGAATGTAGGCTTGCTGTGGGGAGCTCCTAAAAGAGGCGAACTAATACCTAGGCCCTTTGACAAAAGTCTGCTTCTCTCCATCCAGCGCTGCTTTCTCTATGTCCAGATTCCTGCTGCTGCACATTCCAATACCGGAAACAGCCGCGGTAGCGATGCAAAAGTCAGGGACAGAGAAGTGGCGTTCTGCACAGCTTGGTATCAATCCGCTTTCATTTGCCGGGTCACCTTAAACTACACTAGCTCCTCCCGCAGTCAGTTTTGGTATTGGAGACAAGGCAGAGCCTGCGGAGGGAAAGGTAGTTGTTAATTTAGTCACTAGAAGTGGGTCTCTGAGGAACCTGGGGGTGAGAAGGAAAGGGAAATGCCCCAAAGTGACTATTGTTTGGCAATTACGACCCTTAATCTAATAAAGCAGGTATCTCTTCCCAGGCGCGGGGCCAATACCCAAACACAGTCGCCGCCATTGTCTCGTGTCCTTGTGTCCATCTGACTGTCCTTCCCTCTTTCTGTAGATCACGGCATCCCCTGAGGCAAGGAAATGAGAAAACTACCCCTGATCCAAGCAGAGCAGGTCAGTGAGAAGGCGGGTATGGTTTGGGAATGTGGATATGGGTGTCAGAGATGAATGTGGAATACGTGACCTGGTCATGAGGCGTGGGCTGTGAGAGTAACAGAGGGACGGAGGTAATTTGAGCGCCACACCACGATAAAGTTAAAATGACATGTCTTGTTAGTTTGACTTTTCAGACCCTCACCCCACCTCCAACCGTGTTTGGGAAGGGAAAGGAGTATAATAGCAGCTTCTAGTGGAGAAGTGGTGGATTATATAATAGAAGGAAGGGCTGCAGCTATTGGTTAAGAAGAGTTGCCTGGAGAGCCCTGGAAGGGAATGAGGGTAAATGTGGGTTATAAGTGTTTGATAATCAAGGCCCTGAACTAGAAAAGGGTCTCATGTCCTGGTTACTAGTCTGACCTGTATTAACCAAGTCTCTCCCACCATCGTTTAATTTGGTTTCTGGATGCATATCAATGCATTTTATATGTGTAGGTCTGTTTCTAAGTTTGCGGTAGTCCATGTTTCTGTAATCTGTAGGCGGCAGAGGACCTCGAAGGGACGGGATAAGAAAAAAGAAAATTAGCCTAATTTTTGTTGAATAGGCAGTGCTTTGAAGGTGGTAGATAAGCTAAGACTAGGGGAAACTCCAGAACTCCTGTATGCCAGCTTTCTGAACAGTCTTTAATACTCTCATTGTGTTGAAGCAACTGATAGGTTTTGGTGAGAGTATGAGAACATAAGAACTTATATGAAATTTGAAAATCATACTTTTCATTGATTTCCCAGCGAACTTATATGGCTGAGCATTCCATTCCTATTGACACCACTGCTATAATGCAGGAATGTTTGAGTTGTTAGGTTTGGGGAATGAAGCAGAGAAGATTGGAGATTTGGGAGAAGGGGAGGTAGAAAATTTTTTGTAAAAAGTATCTGTATCAAGAAGGCATGGGCCCTAACTGGTTTGGCTCAGTGGATAGAGCATCGGACTGCGGACTGAAAGGTCCCAGGTTCGATTCCTGTCAAGGGCATGTACCTTGGTTGCGGGCACATCCCCAGTAGGAGGTGTGCAAGAGGCAGCTGATCGATGTTTCTCTCCCATCGATGTTTCTAACTCTCTATCCCTATCCCTTCTCTCTGTAAAAAAATCAATAAATATATTTTTTAAAAATAATAAATAATAAAAAAGAAGGCATTGGTGTCCTAAATGCTGCTCTCTACCAAAGATTCAGTCTCCATTGTGTCTTGTTTCTCTGTTTGTTTATCTCTGCATTTGTAAATCTCTGTGTGTTCTCTAAGTCTGTAGAACTCTCAGTTGTGAAGGTTTATAAATGGTAACCCAATTTGTATATCCCTTCTGTTTTGCCAATTTACTAACCCCTGTTGGATCCACTGCTGATTTAGTTGGGAGTCTTCATAAGCATTGGGGTTACAGAAGAGTAACATCTGCTTTTCTAACTTCCAATCTGATTTTCCTATCTGTATGCTTCACCCTACCCCAATTCTAAACAAGGAAAATGTTAGGGCAGTGACTGAAAAGGAAAATGGTTGCAGCAGGAAGGAGAGGAGTAGTCCTAAAGCAGGATAATGGGGAGAAGGGACCAAAAGGAGGAAAACACTGGAAAAAGTACAAATATAGGGAAAGTACAAGGTATGTCTACCAAGATATGTTTCCATAATCTCCTGTTTGATTATCTGCCCATAGATCTTTTGTAGGGCTTATCATCATTGAAAGCAAGGAAAGGAGGAGAAATTACTCCAAATCAGTGCAGATTGGTATGGATGTGGGTGGAGACATCCTCAGTAGTCATGTAGGATGAGGTAGTGGAGATCTGCTTGCGTCTTTCAGGGGTAAAGAGCCAATCTAGGGATTTCTCTGTCTCACTCCCATCTAGCTTTCCCATTCTCCATACTCCTGTTTTGTGTCTGGAAAGAAGATTAGTAGCACCTGAAGTTGAAGAGTGTGAATTTAAGGGGGAGATTGCTAATTATCTACCTCTCCCATTTAACACTGAGTTTCCGTACTCTCCTGTCAAAATGAGCAAAACATTGGAAGATACTCAAAGCCCCATTTCCTTCCTCCACTCCTAGGTCCAACTTCAGTGGCAGATCTGGTGGCCTTGGAGGGGCTGAAGACCACCACCCTCCACAGGGCTGCGCTCAGGCACACAGCCATTCTTCTGAGTGAGCTTTCTCTGCACATTGTTTATATCCCTGGCAGAGCCTGTAGTTGAAAAGGGGGCTGAGTGACTACTGGACTTTGTATGAAAACACCAACCTGGGATGGACCTTTGATTAAGGCTGTGACAGGGGTGAGGGTATATAAATTGGCCTTAACTTTAATTTTGATCATGACTGGCTCTGAGGCCAAGGCAAGGACAGAGGAGAGGCCTAGGCTGGCCTGAAAACTATAATCAGTGGTCCTGCCAAAGCTAAAATCCAGGCCAAGGCAGTGGCTGAGGCAGAACTGAAAGCAGGACCAGTAACCCAGGCCAAGACTGGGGAGGGAGCAGTGGCCAGGACACAGAAAGTGACCTATGGCCATGGCTATGGCAAAGGAAGTGAGCAAGATGGAATCAAAGAGTAAGACTAGAGTCATGGCTGAAACTAAGGCAAAACCCCTGGCAGAAACTGGTGTAGTGCCCCAAAACAATTCAAAAGCCATGCCTACATCCAGGTTCAGTGCTGTGCACAGGTATGAAGTCAAGGCTGATGCTGGAAGTGAAACCAATATCAGGTCCTTTTCCGTGGTTGATAATAAGGTCGATATTGGATCCAGACCCCTGAGAAGGAAAGAGGCCAGCACCAAGTTCAGGGATGGGGACAGAGCTGGTATAATCGAGTCCAGTGATGAGGATGAAGAAAATGTCTGCTCCTGGTTCTGGACTGGAGAAGAGCCTAGTTTAGGATCCTGGTTCTGGCCTGAAGAAGAGAACCTTTATCAAGTTTATAAACCTCCACCACCTAAAATGGAGGAAAAGCCCAAGCCCACACCCAAACCTGAACTTACTATAAAGCAAAAAGCAGCAGCATGGTCAAGGGCCAGGTATAGTGTCCTAGTCCCAATAGATGGAGGGGAACCATCCTTGCCTCCAGAAGGGAATTGGACTCTTGTTGCGACCTTGATTGAAACGCCTCTGGGTATTCGGCCTCTGACCAAGATCCCACCCTTTGATGATGGGCCTTACTTGCAGACCTTAGCTGAGATCAAAGAACAGATTAGGTATAGGGAAAAGTATGGGCCCAATCCAAAAACCTGCCGCTGCAAATCACGTGTCTTCACTTTAGAGCCTAAAGAGTTTGATAAACTTGTTGCCCTGCTTACGTTAACTAGGGATCCTTTCATTCATGGAATAGCAAGGATGATAATGGGCATCAGTCCTGCTTATCCATTTACCCAAGATATAGTTCATGATGTAGGTATTACTGTTATGATTGAAAACCTGGTCAATAATCCCAATGTTAAAGAACACCCTAGAGCTTTAAATAAAGTGGATGACAACTCTGAATCTTCTGAAGAAGCAAAAACAGGAGAGTCATATGTAAATGAAGTCTGTAAGGACATAATCTCTTATCCTTTGAACTCCCCTGTGCAACTTGCTGAACTAAAATTACTGGAGCACTTGAGTGTGAAATTTGAGAATCACTATATGATTGCCAATTATATTCCAGATCTCCTCACCTTGTTAAACAAGGGAAATGTCAAAACCAAGTTTTATGTTTTAAAAGTGTTTTCACGCTTGTCTAAAAATCAAGCCAATACAAGAGAACTGATCAGTGCCAAAGTACTGTCATCATTGGTTGCACCCTTTAACAAGAATGAGTCAAAGGCCAATATTCTTAATATTATTGAAATTTTCGAGAATATAAATTTCCAATTTAAAAAGAAGGTGAAGTTATTTACCAAGGAAGAGTTCACTAAATCTGAACTTATTTCCATATTTCAGGAAGCAAAACAGTTTGGTCAGAAACTCCAAGACTTAGCAGAGCACAGTGATCCTGAGGTGAGAGATAAAGTTATACGATTAATACTCAAACTCTGAATAACTGAATGATCTCACAAAGCCTTGAATAATTTTTGATGTAATATGAAACCAATGCATATTATAAGTTCAGTATTTATGTTATCTGAAGGAGGCAATTTTATGGATACCAAATGACATTGAGAACTTAAATATTTGTTCATTTTTATTGTGCTATATAAATTGAGATATTTTCATTATTTGTGTAACATGACCTGATAATGAAACTGTTCATCCTGAGTAAGTTATACTTCTGTGCTTTATATCAACATAAGTGTATTCATTTAAGACTTCATTTAAATAATAAAGTTGCATGCTAAAACTGGTGAAAAAATTGTCCTAGTTCTTCAGTTGTAGTCAGGGATAAAGCACAACCAGTACAAAGATATTAAAAAGCACTGTTTTTGTGTGTAGAGGGATACCAACAAAACAAGTTCACATTGACAGATTCTTTAGTTGCATGTTCAAAGAGTAGAATCACTCTGTATGCAAGAAGACATGACTGTTACTGGCTGACATCTGGACCAATCTGGGGAAAGGGGTGAAGACACAAACTTAGGAGAAAGGGAACATAGATGTTTCATCCCAGTATGAGTCCCAGAACTTGTGTTCAGCCTTTCGCATAGGATATGTCATCAGAATGCCTTTAACTTTTTAACCCCCAAAATGATTCCCAGTTCTCACACTCATTCAGCAAAACCATGGAAGTGTGGTTGTGATACAACAACTCCACTATACCCTCAACATCCAGGTAACCCATCTAGAGATACCAGATTTACTGCTTCATCTGAGATCCCACCTCCTGTAGTTCTGAGCCTCAGAGGAAGATCTTTCTGGGTACCAACTACAAAAACAGCTTCATGAATAGTTTCATTTAACCTGCCTTGGTGACTATTTAGTCTCATCTTTGCTTTTTTTTCCCTGGCTAATCCTTTGGACTTATTTGTGCCTATCCTTGATGGCAATCCTATTTTTTTGTTTTGTTTTGTTTTTTGTTAATCCTTACTTCAGGATATTTTTCCCATTGATTTTTAGAGAGAGTGGAAGAAAAGGGGAGAGACAGAGAGAAACATCTATGTGAGAGAGACATCGGGTGGACCAAGGCCAGGGATCAAACCTGCAATTGAGGTATATGCCCTTGACTGGAATCGAACCTGAGACCCTTCAGTCCACAGGCTGACGCTTTAACCACTGAGAAAACTAGCCAGGGCACAATCGGTTTTCACTGATCCCTTTTGGTCAGAGCTCAACTCTAAGAGACAGTCATAGGATTCCAAAGTCTTTTAGGAGTATGTTGCTAGAAAGAAATTAATTTCGCTATCCCACTAGCCTATTTGTTCAGGTGTACAATTTAGTATAGCCATGTCTACACTATCTCAGCTCCTCCTATTTAAACTTAACTAAAGTTAGATTCTGGCTTGGGGGTTGTGGCATAGAATGCCAGAATATAGATTGGGATGTGAGGTCACCTCTGTCTCTTCTAACCTCTGCTCCCTTTCCTGTTATTATCCTCTTTACTGCCCAGAATTGGGAGATAGAGATATTAGGATCAGTGTACAAATATTACTCTTTCTATTGAACTTCCTCTCTCTCTCTTAACATTGTATGCATTAGGAAGAAGGCCTAAACTGAAAAATCTTAAGGTGTCATGTACCCCTAGATTTAGCAGCTATCCCTGGTTTAAGTTTTATTAAGATAAAGTTAGAACTTCTATTTCATACATCCAGGAGTTAAAATGAAGGATGACTGGTCACACTTGGGCATTAAGCTTACCAGAAAAAAAAAAAAAAGCAGGCAAGCTTTTTAGAATGTGCAATTGTAACTTATATGATTTTTAAGTTATTTATAACTTGCTTTTTAATCCACAGAACTCCCATAGCCTGGAATTCCAGCTCTGGGTACTGCTTTCAGAGTTGAGAATCTTCACTATACAATTGGACCAGACCCTTTGGAATATTCTGTGTCTCGAACACCCTATGGAGCACTCACTTAATCAGTTGATGACTATAGATTTTTCCATCAGCTAAAGAGAAGGGTGAGTGTGGGGTATGTCAGTTTTTGTATCAAAGCAAGTAACTGATGGTCTCTTTTTGGGTGGAAATCAGGGGAGACAGAATCATTTGCCCAATTGTTCTTGGGGTGTCCTGGAGATCAAAACTTAATCTCTGTTTCATCTCCTTTTCTGCTAAAATAATTCAGGTAAGCCCATGAAGTATCAGGGCTAATCAAGATGTTAATTATATTAAAGTGTTACAACCAGGAGTAAAAATTAGTGTGGATTTCTCATCTTGCAAAGGGAACAAAATAGAAGAACAACAAAAATACACCTCTGGAAATGCAGGGGTGTGTATTTGTGACACCACAATAAAAATACCTCCGGAGCTATTAATTACATGGGGGAAGGAAAGATAAGAATGTCTGAGAAAACTTCAAAAAGGACCTGGACTCTTTGCAAGAAATTTTCCTCCGGTACAGCTGGACTATTAGCACCCACTGGCCATCTACTATGCCCTCAATTTTAAAAGAGGAACTTTCAATAGAAGTTTATAAGATATCACCAAATTCCCTAGCAAGGCTTTCAAAACTCTTTATTCTTCAGCACTTTTCCATTTCCCCCATTATATCCCACTAATTGACCTATATTCAAGTCACTGGACTATTTTTTGACTATTTCATGTACTTTTCCTACTTTAGTGCATTTCCTTATTCTGTTCACTATGTTGCAATGACCCTATAACCCTTTTCTGCCTATGAGGAAACTAATTCATTATTTTAAGCTTAGATAAAATGACAAGTCCTTTTTGAAGTCTTCTCTGACACCCTTATCTTCCTTTCCCCCACGGTTAAATTAATAGCTCCTTCTGCATATCCAGAGGTATGTTTTTTTTTTGTTTGTTTTGTTCCTCTATTTTAGCATTTGTGTCTTTATTTCATGTCTTGGAATCTTAATTTTAAGTTTGAACTTGTGTTTAGGGACAGTTAGTATAGGGGGGGAAGCTTGGGTTTGAGAATGTCTGACCCCAAAGACTGATTTTTTTTATTATGTACAGTAATAATAATGAACATTTATACATTTATTGAAGTGACTACTATGTACCAGATACTGTTCTATGTGCTTTACTTGTATTAACTCATTTAATTATCCACATTTTACATGTGAGAAAGCTGAGATACTGACTGGTTAAATAATTTGACCAAGCTCATTGAGTTTGCTTTTGTTGTCCCTCTGTTTTGTTCCTTTTGAGATTCAAACCTTTGCATTCTGAATTTGGAGCTAGCATATGTTACCACTTTTTAACTCTGTACCCCCACATAGTTCCTAGTAAAGTACATTGCCCATACCAAATTTAATTTGTGTGTTGATACACCTGACCCTTATCTTTTCCCTTTGTGTAGACCACTTCTGTCTTACCTTCATTTCCTACCTAAGCATTTATGGTTTATCACTTTCAACATGATATTAAATTTGCCTTTTTATTGTGGTAAAATGCATAACATGAAAATTGGCATGTTTAATGAATTTAAGTATACAATTAATTGATACCATCATTACAATCTATTTCCAAAACATTTTCATCACCTAATAGAGAAGCTGTGCAACCATTAAATAGTAATTTCTCATTCCCCTCTCCCTCTAGCCCATGGTAATCACCAGTCTACTTTTAAGTAGAATCATATAGTATTTGTTCTTTTGTGTCTGGCTTATATCACTTAGTATGCCATTTTCAAAGTTTATCCATGTTGTAGCATGTATCAGAACTTTATTCCTTTTTTAAGTTTTTTTTAATTGTTATTTATTGATTTTAGAGAGAGAGGAAGGGAGGGAAAAAGAGAATGTGTGTTTTCACCACATTTTGTTTACCATTCATCTGTTGATGGATGCTTAAATTGTTTGCACTTTTATGTATAACACTGCAGTGAACATTGGTGTACTGTTTCGAGTTCCTGCTTTCAATTCTTTTGAATATACCTTAAAGGAGAATTGCTGTGCTACATGGTAATTCTATATTTAGCTTTTGGAAGAACTTACCAAACTGTTTTTCACAGCAGTGGCACCATTTTACATTCCCACTCAAGGGTTTGTTGAACAGTCTATTCTTTT
This sequence comes from Lasiurus cinereus, assembly GCA_011751065.1. Classification (NCBI taxonomy): domain Eukaryota; kingdom Metazoa; phylum Chordata; class Mammalia; order Chiroptera; family Vespertilionidae; genus Lasiurus; species Lasiurus cinereus. The sequence continues at coordinate 137,626 of JAAGEH010000037.1, read as the reverse complement.
CCCATCGAATGGACTTGGCACCCTTATCATAATCAATTGGTCATAGACATATTGGATTATTTCTGGACTCTTAATTCCATACCATTCATTTCTATGTCTATCTTTATTCCACAGGGAGTTTTGATTACTATAGCTTTGTAGTAACTTTAGAAATCAGGAAGTGTAAGTGCTCCAAAGTTTCTTCTTTTTCAATATTGTTTTTGTTAATCTATCTCTTTCCCATTCTATATGATTTTAGGATTAGCTTTTCCATTTATACAAAAAAAGCCATTTGGATTTTGACAGGGATTGCATTCAATGTATAGATTGCTTTGGAGGTATTGCCATCTCAATAACATCAAGTCTTCCAATCTATGAACACAGGATTCTCCTCAAATTATATAAATATTTAGTTTATTTTAGCAATATTTTGTCTGTCAATGGACATTTTGGTTGTTTCCACCTTTTGGCTATTGTAAATAATTCTGTTAAGAACATTGGTTGTACAAATATCTGTTTGAGTCCCTACTTTTGATAATTTTAGGTATATAACTAGAGTAGGAATTTTAAAAATAAAATTACCATATGTTTAATTTTTTGAGGAATTTCCATACTGTTTTCCAAAGAAGCAGCATTTTACATTTCCACCATCAGTGCACATGGGTTTCAATTTATCTTCATCCTTGCCAACATTTGTTATTTTCTGTGTTTTGACCAATTTGAATGTGTGTGAAGTGGTATCTTGTGGTTTTGCTTTGTATTTCCCTAATATCTGATGATGTTGAATATATTTCCACTGGAGGCCCGATGCACGAAATTCATGCAAGGGGCTCAGCTCTCGCAACCCAAGCTGCCTTGGCCCTAGCAACCCCAGCCTCATCCAGAAGGTCATCTGGAAGGTTGTCCAGACAGTCCTTCCACTGTTCAGCCATTTGGTTGATTTGCATATTATGCTTTTATTATTATAGATTTGCTTATTGGCCATTTGTATGTCTTCTTTGAAGAAATGTCTGTTCATGACCTTTGCCCCTAAAATTAAAACTTTAAAAATAGGTTTGTTTGGTCTTTTGTTGTTGAGTTTTAGGAGTTCTTCATGTATTGTAGATATTAACCCCTTATCATATGATTTGCAAGTATTTATTCCATTTCAGTGGGACTGCCTTTTCACTTTCCTGAAATGGTCTTTTGATATACAAAAGTTTTTAATTTTGATGAAGTTCAATTTATCTATTTTTCTTATGTTTTTTTTGTCTTATCTAATAAATCATTGCCAAACCCGATGCTATGAAGTTCTTCCCTTTGTTCTAACAGTCTCAAAGTTTTAGCTCTTAAGTTGGTCTTAGATCCATTTTGAGTTAATTTTTTGTTAATGATTTAAGGTAAAGGTCAAAATTCATCATTTTGCATATGGATATTCAATTTTCCCAGCACCATTTTTTGAAAGGAATTTTTGTTTCCCATTGAATGGTCTTGGTACCCTTGTCAAAAACCATTTGGCCATGTATGCAGGGGCTTATTTCAGGGTTATTGATTCTGTTTCACCAGTTTATTTTCTAACTTTTTGTCAATACAGTAAAACCTCGATATAATAGACTAATTCAGGCAAGGGGAGTCCATTAAAACCAAAAGTCTATTATATAAAAAAGCAGGTTTTTCCAAATGGGTATGTTAAAAAATGTACAAATTAGTTAGTTGACCTATTTTTACTTATGTAGACATGTTTCTGTAATGAAAATTAAGTATTAATTTCACAGAAAAGTTTTTTATATATATTACAGTAATTTTAAATTTATACTGAACAGGTCTAGTAAATGTGTACAGTCACCTCAAGTAAACAAATGGATGCAGCTGGGGCATGGCTGAACATACAAGGGAACATTGACCAGCATGCTTTAAAACTGCTGTAGAAAGTCACACCTAATGATAACAGAACCAACTCCCAAGCACAATGCTTTATGATCACATGCTAATCATTCACTGAATATTGTTTGTGAATGGTGACTCTTGGATTTAAATATGTATATTATAGTTGTAGATATGTAATATTTATTTATGTTGGTGGAATCACAGCAGTGTTTTTCAAACTTATGACCTGTTAGCTAACATTTGTTAAAAGTAACAGTGAATTAATAACAAAAAAAGCTGTTAATTTCACTGTAAGCAAGTCTTAGTTCAAAGCATTTTAAAATGAACAGGGTGTTACTCTTCACATATGACATACAGACTGGAAATTTTGTCTGTTAAATTCGAAATCCATTAAATCGAGATCCACAATATTTAGGGTTTACTGTACCATACTGCTTAGATAACCAAAGTTGTTGTAACAAGCTTTGTGTGATACTGTGATTTGTAAAAAATATGCATGTATTTGGTAATTCCAATGACCAAAATATACTTCTCATATATAGTTTATATTTGTCCACAGTTCCTGGCTGACAGCTCCCAAAATGGTTGAAATATTCTGAGTGATAAAAGTAATAGGGGAGAAAAAAAATGGCAGCGGAATAGACTGATGTGTCCGGAGCCTTGTCGCTGAGTAGACAGAGAGAACAGCTGAGGGTTGCACTGGGAGTGTTTGTTGGCAAATTAAGGGACAGTTATCCTCCAGGACAAGGTGGGGGACTGCTGGACAGGGCTCCCCTGACCAGGCAGCCCCACTGCCACGGGGTATTTGTCTCCCGGAGCCACCAGCGCGAACGCGGAGACCACACCAACTTGTAGGGGAGAGTGGATGTCTATGGCGACCTGAAATCTATACCTGCAGCACCCACCAAACAGCCGGGGGACCCAGAACACCGCTCTCCAATCAGCACAAACACTCGGACTCAGAGGAGCTCAACACGCCACATGGAAAGGTCAGATTTCACCTGGGATAAGGTGAGGTCTCCAGTCCCACAGAACAGAGAGACGCGCACACTTTTGGAACTGTACCGTGGGAAAGCTGCACCTAGAGAACTCCGTGGATGTGAGGCAGGGCATGATCCCTGAATATGGAAGGGGGCCCTCAGAGTTATTAACAGAGGGGAGCTCTAGAAAGCAACCCATTTTGATCTGAGGCAGAAGGACAGCCTGGGAGTTACTACTGGGTGCTCGAACAGGAGCCGGGAAGGGGGAGTACACAGACTGCACTCTTTCCTCTTCAGACCCTGGCTTCTGATTGCTAAGCCCAATACATAGGATCACGCAATTGGAGACATCCTGAGAGACTGCTGGGGAAAGTTGTTTTTCTGGAACCTGGGGATCTGAGCACAGAAAAACCATCAGAGAATCACCCCTGGGGCAACCCATCCCCACAAACAGGCATTGGGTATCACAGAGTAGTAGGACCTAAGCACAGGCTAGAAAGGTCCTTTGCTTAGTCTCATTCCGAAACACTGCCACCCAGTGGATGACTCACAAATTGACTCTCACATAATCACAAAAGAATAAAGAGATTAAGACACACCTCAGCACTGGAACACAGGGAACTGCAATACCCTCCCCACTGGGAAACAGGAGTGCCAAACAGAACAATAGTGGAAGTAAATGACCTTCACTACTGCCCATTCTATTCTTTTCCTTTAATTTGTATACTTTTTATTTTATTTTTTTACTATTTGCATATTTTAATTAAAAAACTATTTTTTCTTTTCTCCTCAGTTTATTTTACCTTTTTAATTACTACATTTTTATTTTCAACTAATATTATTACTACTACTATTTTAACTTTTTCAAAAAAAACAAGTATCATTTTATTTTCTCTTTATTGTACTTTGGGATTAGAGTTCTAAATTCTATTTTCATCTTTCCTTTACCATAATTTTACTCTACTTCAACTCTACCTTTATTCCAACACACTTTGCCTAACTTTCCCCATCTTGTTGTCTTGTTTCCCTTTTCAAACTTTAGATTCTTCCTATTCTTTCTTTTTACCTGGTTGAAATTTTACCCCACTTATATATCTAATTCCAAATCCTCTACTCCAAGTCCATACAATCCTCTCTCTTCTTGTCTTCACTATCCAAAAAATTGTTTTTCTCTATGTCTTTTTATTGTTGTTTACCTGAACAGTGATTACATCAATTTTTTATACTTTTTCTGTGAGATTCTTTTTGCTTATTATACTGGTTTATTTTTATTTTGTTTGCTTTGTTTTGGTTTGTTTTTTACCTCTCTTTTCCCTCACCTCCCTTGATATTAGTTATTACTTGTAGTTTGTATTAATCTCTAGGTACTTGTTTCCAGCATCTGTTGGGATTACTGGCTGTTCCATTAGAGTTTTCTCCTCACATATATATAATTTGTTCCCTTTTTCTCTCTTATTCTCTTTTTCTCTCTGAATTTTATTCTCTTTCCCTTTTCTTCTACTTCCTTTTTTTATTTTTATTTATATATTTTTCTCTGTTCTCCCAATTTGATTTTGACACTTATTTCTTTTCTTTGTCCTCATGTTTTTCTTCTTCTTTCTCTACTTACTTTGCATTTCATTGGTGGTCACCTTATTGGTCATTATTAACATCGTGAATATATTTTTGTTCAGTGCCTTGTGTGTTTTACCTGTTCATGTTGTAGTTTGTGCCTTTAAATCACCGTAGGAGAGAGAACTACATAACCAGACACCTGGAGAAGAAAGACCATGGGCAGAAAAAGAAACAGCCCGCATATGACAGAAAAACAGGTATCTCCAGAAAAGGAAGTAAGCTAAATAGAAGGAGAAATAAACCTACCAGAGAAAGAGTTCAGAGAAATGGTCATAAGGTGGCTGAAAAAAATAGAAGACAAAATCAACAATATGAGTAAGAACCAAGAGGAAATGAAGAAGACCCAAGAAGAAATGAAGAAGAACAAAGAGGAAATGAAGAATAATCAAGAAAAAAAGGAAAATGACATCACTGTTGTAAAGAACTCAGTAGAAAGCATCAAAAGTAGACTAGAAGAAGCAGAGGTCCGCATCAGTGAGCTAGAAGACAAGGTAGGAAAAAATACCCTAGTAGAGCAGCTTCTAGAAAAAATAAAATAAAAAGCAAGAGGAGGGCCTAAGGGAACTTTGGGTAACACAAAACAAAACAACATCCACATTTTTGGGGTTCCAGAAAGAGTGGAAACTGAGCAAGGAATAGACAACTTGTTTGAAGAAATAATGACAGAAAACTTGCTTGATATAGAAAAGAAAAAACCCACACAAATTCAAGAAGCTCACAGAGTCCCAAGCAAAATGAACCCCAAAAAAGCGACACAAAGGCAAATTATAATTAAACTGGCAAACACCAATGACAAAGTAAGAATCTTAAAAGTGGCCAGAGAGAAACAAAGGAACCCCCATCAGACTAGCAACTGATTTCTCAACAGAAACTCATCAGGCCAGAAGGGAATGGACTGAAATATACAAAGTCATGAAAAGGAAGGGTCTGAATCCAAGAATACTGCACCCAGCAAGGCTTTTAATGAAACTTGAAGGTGAAATCAGGAGTTTCACAGAAAAAAAATGGACTAAGGGAATATATTACCAACAAACCAGCAACGCAAGAAATGTTAAAGGGTCTGGTGTGAAAAACAGAAATAGGAACAAAGAAGGAACTCGGGGATAAAGACTAAAAATGGTGACAGACAAGTACCTATCAATAATAACTTTAAATATAAACTTATTAAATGCTCCAAACAAAAGACATAGGGTAACCAATTGAATAAAAAAACATGATCCATATATCTGCTGTCTACAAGAAATCCACCTTGGAAAAAGTGATGCCCACAGATTGAGGGTAAAGGGATGCCTTGAAATAAGAGCAACATTTGAGATATGAGTAATCATATGTATTGGCTGATTGCACACGACCCACCAGTTTACTGAGACTCGAGCGTCTCATAGTTTCCCACACCTCAGTCAGTGTGCTTGCTTACCTCATTGTCGAAGCATCTTTTGTGCATTTACATACTTTATCACATTTCTTATTATGAACATGGGTCCGAAGAGCGCAAGTGGAAAGGTCAGTGCTCAGAAGAGAATGATGTCTATTGAATTAAAGCGTGAAATCATAGAAAAATATGAGCAAGGTGTGCGAGTGGCTGCCTTGGTGAGGCAATACGGGCATAGTACTTCAATGATATGCACTGTGCTTAAACAGAAGGAGTCGATAAAGGGTATAAAGCCAGTTAAAGGGCATTACAATAATTTCTAAGCTCCGTAGCTCTCTCCATGAAAAGATGGAGAATCTACTGATGGTGTGGGTGATGGAGAAGCAGCTTAAAGGAGATACATTAACACAGGGCATCATATGCGAGAAGGCGCAAGTGATTTACGGTGATTTGCTGGAGCAGACCTTGTGCACTTCCACGGACGAAGCATCGAAAGACTCATTCAAAGCCAGTAGAGGCTGGTTTAATAACTTTAGGAAAAGATCCGGCATTCACTCCATCATCAGGCATGGTGAGGCAGCAAGTTCGGATGTGAAGACAGCTGAGGATTACCTCAAAACTTTTTCCAAACTTATAGAAGCCCAAGGATATATCCCCCAGCAAGTCTTCAACTGTGAGGAGACTAGGATTTTCTGGAAGAAGATGCCGAATAGGATTTATATAACGGCAGAGGAGAAGGCGATGCCAGGCCACAAACCCATGAAGGATAGGCTAACTCTCGCACTGTGCGCCAATGCAAGTGGCGACTACAAGATCAAGCCTCTGCTGGTATACCATTCGGAAAACCCCAGAGTCTTTAAGTCATATAAGATTTTAAAAGATAAACTGCAAGTTATGTGGAGGGCAAACCCAAAGGCTTGGGTCACCAGGCAGTTCTTTGTGGAGTGGGTAAACCTGGTTTTCGGCCCTTCTGTTAAGAAATATCTACAGAAAAACAACCTAACCATGCAAGCCTTCCTCATCCTTGACAATACTCCTGCTCACCCACCGAACCTCAAAGATGAACTCCTCGAAGAGTTCAAGTTTATAAAGCTTGTCTACCTACCTCCCAACCCCACTCCTATCCTGCAGCCCATGGATCAGGAGGTGATTTCTAATTTTAAAAACCTGTACATCAAGTACCTGTTCCAGTGCTGCTTTGAGGTGACAGACAACACAAACCTCACCCTTCGAGAGTTCTGCAAGAACCACTTTAACATCGTGATATGCCTCAGAATTATTGATCAGGCCTGGCTGGGTGTTACAACGAGGACTTTGACCTCTGCATGGAAGAAGCTGTGGCCTGAGGCCGTAGCCAAAAGGACCTTCGAAGAATTCGAACCTGAGGTGCCAGTGGAGGAGGAGATAGTGTCTCTGGGACAATCCATGGGCCTGGAGGTGGGTGAGAGAGACGTGAATGAGCTCATCGAGGAGCACTCTCTGGAACTCACCATGGAGGATTTACAAGAGTTGCAGTCCAAGAAATTGGTTTTGAGGAGGAGCCAGAGGTGGAGGAGATCTCTACAAGTGAGATAAAGGAGATCTTAGGAATGTGGGAGAGGGTGTCACACTTTGTGGAAAAGAAACACCCCAAAAAAGTTGCTACTGGTCGTGCATCGGAGCTGTTCAATGAAACTTGCCTCACCCATTTCTGAAACATTCTGAAAGGGAGGAAGAGGCAAACCTCGTTGGACACTTTTTTTTTAAATCGGCCAAAAATGCAAAGACCAGTAGCAATTAAGTTCAGTGAAGATTAGTTAAGTTACATTCAGTTTAGGGATCAAGTGTAGCATTAAGAGTGTAACGAGTAGGTAAATACCCTTTATAAAACCAATTTATTCCTTTACATTCTCTTTTATGTTTTTATACAATATTTGTCATTTATAAATACATTTTTCTTATTCAAAAACACATAACAAGAACAACTGTGATGGCATTTTGGGGGCTGGAGCAGATTAATGGCATTTCAATTGATTTCAGTGGGGAAATTTGCTTTGAGATACAAGCAACTTGATATATGAGCAAAGTTACCCAATAAATTAAACTTGTATCTCGAGGTACCACTCTACAAGAAAAAAAAAATTGGAAGAGAGAATCCAAGATGGCGGTATAGGTAAACACCTACACTGCTGCCTCGCACAACAATTTCAAAACTACAACTAAAAGACAGAACGGACATCATTCAGAACCATAGGAAAGTTGGCTGAGTGCAAATTCTACAACTTGAAGGAAAGAAAGGGGCTCACAGAAACCCAGAGGAGCTGCAAAAAGCTGAGGTATGGAGATGCGCGCATGGAGAGAGTGGGTGCCGGAGAACCTGGCTTTCTCTGGTGGGAGGGAGGTGGAGACTCTCAACAGCATTGAACCCCTATCCTATGACACTAAACCCCAGATCCAGCAGAAACTCATACGGGGGGAGTTTGGACTGTGAAAAGGGAGACTGCATGGAAATTTAGGGGAGTCGCAAAAGATCAGAAGACTGTTGATGCACATGGCACTACGCGCAGAGGATCAGCTTCTGATTGTGCCGCTGGCTTTCATGAGTGTGGGAGACAGACCCTCCCAACTGCACCACTTCTGACTTCACTAAACTCCAGTTTCGGGTGAAACCATGGGGACCCAGACTCATATGGTCCCGGAGCACAGGGGAGCCAGAAAGGCAGCAGTCTAGAGGCACTGCAAGAGCGCACGCACAAGGGATTGCTCAAGCGATTACCCAGTCACATGAGACTCAGGGGCCGGGGAGGGTGGGGCCGACTGGGAGGCAAGGCGGTCCCTTAAGCCCTGAGACTCCACCCATCCCAAGCTCAATAGAGAGGCATCTGCAGTTTTGCAAGTCTGGTATCATAAAGCTGAATCCAACACAGAAGTTCTCCCAGCACAGTGAAAATGCCGAGACAAGGGAAGGGATCACAAACAAAAGAAATGGAGGAAAACAAACAACTGGATTTAGAGTTCAAAGCCACGCTTATAAGGTTTTTCTAGAATCTCCTAGAAAAGATGCATAAATTTAGTGAGATCCAAGAGGAGATGAAAAAGAACCAACTAGCGATTCAAAAGAACCAACTAAAAATTAAACATACACTGACTGAATTAAAAAATATTGTACAGCAGACTAGAGGAAGGCAAGAATCAAGTCAAATATTTGAAATATAAAGAATCAGAAAACACTCAACTGGAAATGCAAGAAGAGAAAAGAATTCAAAAATGTGAAGGTAATGTAAGGAGCCTCTGGGACAGCTTCAACTGTACCAACATCAGAATTATGGGGGTGCCAGAAGAAGTGAGAGAGCAAGATACTGAAAACCTACTTAGAGAAATATGACTGAAAACTTCCCAAATCTGGTAAAAGAAATAGACTTACGAGTCCAGGAAGCACATAAAACCCCATATAAAAGGAATCCAAAGATTTCTACACAGAGACACATCATAATTGAAATACCAAGAGAATATTAAAAGCAGTAAGAGAGCTGCAACGGGTTTGGCTCAGTGGATAGAGCGTTGGACTGTGGACTGAAAGGTCCCAGGTTCGATTCCGGTCAAGGGCATGTGCATTGGTTGCAGGCACATCCTCAGTAGGGGGCCTGCAGGAGGCGTCTGATAGATGTCTCTCATTAATGTTTCTGGTTTTCTATCCTTTTCCCTTCCTCTCTGTGAAAAATCAATAAAATATATTTAAAAAATAAAAATAAATAAAAATAAAAAGAAACTCTAAAAAAATAAAAATAAAAATAAAAGCAGCAAGAGAAAAACAGTTCATTACCTACAAGGGAGTACCCATACATCTGTCAGCTGATTTCTCAACAGATAAGATGCAGGCCAGAGGGGAGTAGCAAGAAATTTTCAAAGTGATGAATACCAAGAACCCACAACCAAGAATACTCTATCCAGCAAAGCTATCATCCAGAATTGAAGGGCAGATAAAGAGCTTCACAGATAAGAAAAAGCTAAAGGAGTTCATCAAATCCAAACCAGTATTATATGAAATATTGAAAGGTACTCTTTTAGAAGAGGAAGAAAAAAAGGTAAAAGATAAAAAGTTATGAACAACAAATACGTATCTATCAACAAGTGAATCTGAAAATTAAGGGAATTGAAGATCTGATCAACAGAACAAACTGGTGAATATAATAGAATCGGGAGCAAAGAAAGGGAGTGGACTGATAATTCTCAGCGGGAAAGGGGGGAAGAGTGTACAGGGAAAGTCTGGACAAAAATCATACACCTATGTATGAGGTCAACAGGAGGGAGGTAAGGGTAGAGGGAAGGGTGAGAGCCGGGTGGAGGGGAACTATGGAGGGGAAAAAGAGAAACAAATGTAATAATCTGAATAATAAAGATTTTTTTTAAATCAATAACATAAATAAATAAATAAATAAATAAATAAGAATTTAAAAAAAAGAAAAAAACTCCTGGAGGATATTAAGGGAGAGATTGACAGCAATACAATCATAGTAGGAGACTTTCATACCCCAATATCACCACTGGACAAATCCTCTAAACAAAAAATCAGCAAACAAACATCAGTCCTAAATGACTCACTAGACCACATGGAATTGACATCTTCAGAGCATTTCACCCAAAGTGCACATGGGTGATTTTCAAAGATAGACCATATGTTAGGTCATAGGAAAAGTGTCTTCAAATTCAAGAAGATAGAAATCATATGTGGCATCTTCTTAGATCACAGTGGCATAAAACTGGAAATCAACTATAATAAAAACTATACAAAGAAATCAAACACATGGAGACTAAACAGCAGGCTAGTGAACAACGACTGGGTAATCAGAGAGATCAAGGAAGAAATAAAAAGCATCATGGCAACAATGACAACACAACAATACAAAATTTAGGGGATACAGTGAAAGCAGTCTTGAGAGGGAAGTTCATAGCTCTACAAGCCTACAGCAAAAAACATGGAACAATGATAATAAATTACCTAACAGTACAACTGAAAGAGCTAGAAAGAAAACAACAAGAAAAGCCTTACGTATGCAGAAGGAAGGAAATAGTAAAGATCAGAGCCAAGATAGACAACATGGAGACCTAAAGAAACAATTCAAAAGATCAACAAAACCAAGAGCTGGTTCTTTGAAAGGATCAACACGATTGATGGACCTCTAGCCAGGCTCATCAAGAAGCAAAGAGAGAAGACCCAAATAAACAAAATCAGAAATGAAAGAGGAGAAATAACAACAGGATTATTAAAAAATACTATGAACAACTCTATTCCAACAAATTGGACAACCTGCAGGAAGTGGACATATTCCTAAAAGTATATAACCTTCCAAAACTCAATCAGGAAGAATCTCAACATCTCAATAGTCCAATAACAATGGAAGATTTACTTAAAAATATAAAATAATAATAGTAAAATAAAATACTAAAAAAAAAAAATTCTAGCAAATTGGATCCAGCATTACATCAGAAAGATCATACACCATGACCAAGTAGGATTCATCCCAGGAATGCAAGGATGGTACAATATCTGCAAATCAATACACGGGATACATCACATAAACAAATTGAGAGATAAAAATCTCATAGTCATTTGGAGGGGGGAAAAGAAAAATAAATGTAATAATCTGAATAATAAAGATTTAATTTAAAAAATAATAAAATAAAATAAAGGAAGATAAATGATCCAAGAAAAAAAAGGGCAATGGACCTAAATAGAACCTTTTCGAAAGACGATAGAAGGAGGGCCAAGAGAGACATGAAAACATGTTCAAAGTCACTAATTATTTGAGAGATGCATATCAAAATGACAATATGATATGATCTCACAGCTGTCAGAATGGCAATCATCAACAAATCAACAAACGACAAGTGTTGGTGAGGATGCCAAGAAAAAGGAACCCTTGTGCAACATTGGTGGGAATGCAGACTGGTGCCACTGTGAAGAACAGTATAGAGTTTCCTCAGAAAACTAAAAATTTAACTCCCATTTGACCCAGCACTCCCACTCTTAGGAATATATCCTAAGAAAGTAGAATCAGAGGGAGAAAATGGCGGCAGAGTAGACAGACACGTCTGGAGCTTTGTCGCTGGGCAGAGAGAGAGAGAGCAGCTGAGAGTCGCACTGAGAGTGATTGTTGGCAAGTTAAGAGACAGTTATCCTCCAGGAGAAGCTGGGGGACTGCTGGACGAGGCTCTCCTGGCCAGGCAGCCCCACTACCACAGGGATTTTGTCTGCCGGAGCCACCAGCTTGAACACGGAGACCGTGCCATCTTGCAGAGGGAGGTGGATGTCTGCAGCAGTCTGAAACCTGCAGCTGAAGCACCCACCGAACAGCCAGGGACCCGGGGACCCAGAACACCGCTCTCCAATCTGCGCAGACACAGACTCAGAGGAGCTCCACACAGCACACGGAAAGGTCAGATTTTGCCTGGGGTAAGGTGAGGTCTCCTGTCCCGCAGAACAGAGATGCGCGCACTGTGGGAACCGGGCTGTGGGAAAGCTGCCTCTGGAGAAGTTCACGGATGTGGGTCAGGGCGTGATCCCTAAGTGTGGAGGCAAACTCTCAGAGCTGTTGACAGAAGGGAGCTCTGGAAAACCACTCGTTTTGATCTCAGACAGAGGGAAAGCCTGGGAGTTATTACAATGTCCCGGCAGCAAAATCCCCACAAACCGGTTTTGAGAACCACAGAGTAGTAGGATCTGAGCACAGCCTAGAGAAATCCTGTGCTTAGTTTCAGAGGTCAATTCCGAAAAACTGCCACCCAGTGGATGACGCACAAATTGACTCTTGCATAATCACAACAGAATAAAGAGATTAAAACACAACCAGCAGTGTAACACAGGGAACTGCAATACCCTCCAGCCTGGGAAACAGAAGTGCCAAGCAGAACAATAGTGGAAGTGAATGACCATTCAATTTTTTTCCTTTTTTTTTCTTTTTCTTTTTTTTATATTTTTTCATGTTTGCATATTTTAATGAAAAAACAATTTTTTTCTTTCCTCCTCAATTGATTTTACCTTTTTAATTATTACATTTTTGTTTTCAACTAGTATTAGTACTAATAATATTTTACCATTTTTGGAAAAAAACAAGTGTCATTTTGTTTTAACTTTTACTTCAGGATTACAGTTCTACATTCTATTTTCATCTTTCCTTTAGCATAATTTGACTCTATCTTAACTCTACCTTTATGCGAACACTTTCCTCCTAACTTTCCCCATTTTGTTGTCTTGTTTTCTCTTTCCCTTTTCCAACTTTAGATTCTCCCTATTATTTCTCTTTACCTGGTTAAAATTTCACCCCACTTATATATCTAATTTCAAATCCCCTACTCCAAGCCCATGAAAACCTCTCTCTTCTTGACTTCACTATCCAAAAAGTTGTTTTTCTCTATTACCTTAGGTTGCTCTTTGCCTGAACGGTGATTATATCAATTTTTTGTACGTTTTTCGTGAGACTGTTTTAGCTTATTCTACTTTTTTTATTTTGCTTTTTGTTTGCTTTGATTTGGTTTGATTTTTACCTCTCTTTTCCCTCACCTCCCTCCATACCAGTTGTTATTTGTAGTTTGTATTAATCTCCAGGTACTGGTAGCCTACATTTGTTGGGATTAGTGACTGTTCTATTGGCATTTTCTCCTGACACCTATATTTTGTTCCCCTTTACTTTTATCATCTTTCTTTTCACTCTGACTTTTTATCTTCCTGTTTTCTTCTTATTCTCCTTTTTATTTTCTTATTTTATTTTATTTTTTGTTCATTTATTGATTTATTTTTTCTCCCGCTCCCAATTTGATTTTGGCATTTCTTTCTTTTCTTTTTTCCTCACTTTCCTCTTCTTCTTTTTCAACTTACCCCTAATTTATCCTTCATTGGTGGTAACCCTATTTGTGATTATTAACATCTTGAATACATTTCTACTCAGTGCCTTGTGTGCTGTAACTGGTCGTGTTGTAGTTTGTGCCTTTCAATCAATGTATGAGAGAGAACTACATAACCTGACACCCAGAGAAGAAAGACCATGGGCAGAGAAAGAAACACCCCACATAAGACAGAAAGGCAGGTTTCACCAGAAAAGGAAGTAAACAAAATAGAATCAGAAATAAGCCTGCCAGAGAAAGAGTTCAGAGAAATTATTATAAGGTGGATGAAAAAAATGGAAGACAAATTCGACAATATGAGTAAGAGACAAGAGGAAATGAAGAAGAAGCAAGAAGAAATGCACAAAGAAATAAAAAATGACATCACTGCTTTAAAGAACTCAATAGAAAGCATCAAAAGTAGACTACAATAAGCAGAGGACTGCATCAGTGAGCTAGAAGACACGGTACGAAAAAATACCCAAGTACAGCAGCTTCTAGAAAAAGAAGTTAAAAAGCAAGAGGAGAGTCTAAGGGAACTTTGGGATAACATGAAACAAAACAACATCCGCATAATTGGGGTTCCAGAAAGAGTGGAAACTGAACAAGGATTAGAGAACGTGTTTGAAGAAATAATGACAGAAAATTTCCCCAATATAGGAAAGAAAAAACCCAAACAAATCCAAGAAGCACGCAGAGTCCCAAGGAAAATGAACCCCAACAAACCGACACCAAGGCACATTATAATTAAATTGGCAAACACCGACGACAAAGTAAGAATCTTAAAAGCAGCCAGAGAGAAACAGAAAGTTACCTACAAAGGAACCCCCATAAGACTAGCTACTGATTTCTCAACAGAAACTCATCAGGCCAGAAGGGAATGGAATGAAATGTACAAAGTCATGCAAAGGAAGGGTCTGAATCCAAGAATACTGTACCCTGCAAGACTCTCAATCAAAATTGAAGGTGAAATCAGAAGCTTCACAGACAAAAATGGACTAAGGGAATATATTACCACCAAACCAGCAATGGAAGAAATGTTAAAGGGTCTGCTTGTAATAAAAAGAAATAGGAAGCGAACAAGGAACCCGGGGGTAAGGACTCAAAATGGCAACAGATAAATACTTATCAATAATAACTTTAAATGCTCCAATTTAACGGATTAAATGCTCCAATTAAAAGACATAGGGTAACCTATTGGATAAGAAAACATGATCCATATATCTGCTGTCTGCAAGAAACCCACCTCAGGAAAAGAGATGCACACAGATTGAGGGTGAAGGGATGGAAGATGGTATTTCAGGCAAATGGCAATGAAAAAAAAGCTGGAGTTGCAATACTTATATCTTACAAATTAGATCTCAAAGTGAAGGACATAACAAGAGATAAAGAAGGCCACTTTATAATATTAAAGTGAACTATCCAACAAGAAGAAATAACTCTGGTAAACATATATGCACCCAATATAGGAGCACCTAAATACATAAAAAAAAACTCTTGGAGGATATTAAGGGAGAGATTGAGAGCAGTACAATCATAGTAGGAGACTTTAATACCCCACTGTCACCATTGGACAAATCCTCTAAACAAAATCAGCAAAGAAACATCAATCCTAAATGACTCACTAAACCAGATGGAATTAATTGACATCTTCAGAACATTTCACCCCAAAGCCACAGAATATACACTCTTCTCTAGTGCACATGTAGTGCACATGGGTAATTTTCAAAGATAGATCATATGTTGGGTCATAGGCAAAGTCTATTCAAGTTCAAGAAGATAGAAATCATATCAGGCATTTTCTCAGACCACAGTGGCATAAAACTGGAAATCACCTACAATAAAAACAATAGAAAGAAATCAAACACATGGAGACTAAACAGCATGCTATTAAAAAACCACTGGGTAACCAAAAATATCAAGGAAGAAATAAAAAACATCTTGACAACAAATGACAATGACAACACAACAATACAAAATTTATGGGACACAGTGAAAGCAGTCTTGAGAGGGGAGTTAATAGCCCTACAAGCCTACTGTAAAAAACAGGAAGCAATGGTAATAAATTACCTAACCCTACAACTCAAAGAGATAGAAAGAGAGCAACAAGAAAAGCCCAGTGTAAACATAAGGAAGGAAATAGTAAAATCAGAACAGAGATAAACAACTTGGAGACCAAAGAAACAATTCAAAAGATCAACAAAACAAAGAGCTGGTTCTTTGAAAGGATAAACAAGTTTGATGGACTTCTAGCCAGGCTCACCAAGAAGCAAAGAGAGAAGACCCAAAATAAACAAAATCAGAAATGAAAGAAGAGAAATAACAACAGACCCTGCCGAAATACAAAGGATTGTTAAAAAATACTATGAACAACTCTATTTCAACAAATTGGACAACCTGCAGGAAATGGACATATTCCTAAAAAAATATAACCTTCCAAAACTCAATCAGGAAGAATTTTAATATCTCAATAGTCCAATAATTATGGAAGAAATTGAAGCAGTCATCAAAAAGCTTCCAGCAAATAAAAGCCCGGGACCACATGGCTACACAGGAGAGTTTTACTAAACATTCAAGGAAGAATAAATCCTATCCTCCTCAGACTATTCAAAAACATTCAAGGAGAAGGAACACTTCCAAACACCTTCTATGAAGCAAGGATCACCCTAATACCAAAACCAGATAAAGACAACACAATGAAAGAGAATTATAGGCCAATATCTCTCATGAACATATATGCCAAAATCCTCAACAATATTCTAGCAAATCGGATACAGCAGTACTTCAGAAAGATCATACACCATGACCAAGTAGGATTTATCCCAGGAATGCAGGGATGGTACAATATCTGAAAATCAATAAACATAATACATCACCTAAACAAATTGAGAGATAAAAATCACATAGTCATATCAATTGATGCAGGAAAAGCGTTTCATAAAATCCAATACTCTTTCTTGATAAAAAATCTCAGCAAAGTGGAAATGGAAGGATCATACCTCAATATCATAAAAGCCATATATGATAAACCCACAGCTAACATCATACTCAATGGGCAAAAACTAAAACCATTTCCCCTAAGAACAGGAACAAGACAGGGATACCCACTCTCACCTCTCCTGATCGACATAGTACTGGAAGTATTAGCCATTGCAATTAGACAAGAAGAAGAAATAAAAGGCATCCAAATTGGAAAAGAAGAAGTAAAGCTGACCTTATTGGCAGATGACATGATATTGTACATAAAAAAACCTGAAGGAACCCATCCCAAAACTAATTGACTTAATAAATGAATTCAGCAATGTAGCAGGATACAAAGTTAATGCCAAGAAATCTGTGGCATTTCTGTACACTAATAGTGAAATTACAGAAAGAGAGACTCAAAAAGCAACCGCATTTACCATCGCACCAAAAAATTAAGATACCTAGGAATAAACCTAACTAAAGAGGTAAAAGGCCTATATGTAGGAAACTACAGGACACTGAAAAAAGAGATAGAGGAAGATGTTAACAGATAGAAGAGCATACCATGCTCATGGATTGGGAGAATCAACATCATTAAAATGTCCATACTACCCAAAGCAATCTATAGATTCAATGCACTACCCATTAAAATACCAACGGCATACTTCACAGACCTACAAAGAATTCTTCATAGATTCATCTTGAACAAAAAAAGACCACGAATAGCCATAGCAATTTAGAGAAAGAAGAATAAAGTAGGTGGGATCTCAATACCAGATTTCAAGCTATATTACAAAGCAACTGTTCTCAAAACAGCCTGGTACTGGCACAAGAACAGACATATAGACCAATGGAATAGAATAGAGAATCCAGATATCCACCCAAACCACTATGCTCAACTAATATTTGACAAAGGAGGCATGAACATACAATGGAGTCAAGATAGCCTCTTCAACAAATGGTGTTGGTAAAATTGGACAGATACATGCTAAAAAATGAAACTGGACCACCAACTTACACCAAATACAAAAATAAACTCAAAATGGATACAGGACTTAAACATTAGAAGGGAAACCATAAAAATATTAGAGGATTCCACAGGAGCACAATCTCAGACATATGCCGAAAGAACTTTTTCACTGATACTGCTCCAAAGGCAATGGAAGCTAAAGAAAAAATAAACAAATGGGACTACATCAAAATAAAAAGCTTTTGTACAGCAAAAGAAACCATCAACAAAACAACACGAAAGACCACTGTATGGGAGAACATATTTGCAAATGTTCGCACTGATAAAGTTTTAATCTCCAACATCTACAGCCAACTTATACAACTTAATAAAAAGAAGATAAACGATCCAATAATAAAAAATGGACAACGGATCTAAATAGAACCTTTTCGAAAGATGACAGAAGGAAGGCCAAGAGACACATGAAAACATGTTCAAAATCACTAATTATCCGAGAGATGCAAATCAAAACCACAATGCGATACTATCTTACACCTGTCAGAATGGCAATCATCAACAAATCAACAAACGACAAGTATTGGCGAGGATGCTGAGAAAAAGGAATCCTCGTTCACTACTGGTGGAAATGCATACTGGTGCAGCCACTGTGGAGAACAGTATGGAGTTTCCTTAAAAAACTAAAAATGGATCTCCCATTTGACTCAGAAATCCCACTGTTAGGAATTTATCCTAAGAAATTATAAACACCAATCAGAAAGGATTTATGCACCCCTATGTTCATAGCAGCACAATTTACAATAACTTCAATTTGGAAACAGCCTAGGTGCCCATCAGCAGATGAGTGGATCAGAAAACTGTGGTACATCTACACAATGGAATTCTATGCTGCCATTAAAAGGTGGAACTCTTACCATTTGCAGCAACCTGGATGGAACTGGAGAGCTTTATGCTAAGTGAAATAAGCCAGTCAATGAAGGAGAAACACCACATGCTCTCCCTCATTTGTGGATAATAAAGAACATTGTAAACTGATGAACAAAAGTGTAGATACAGAGGCAGTAAAGCATCAAACAGACTGTGATATTATATCAGGAAGATTAAGGAGAGGTGGGGTATATAAGAGATCAATCAAGGGACTTGTATCTATGCATATAAGCATAGCCAATGAACATAGACACTGGGGGGTTGAGGTATTCCTGGGAGGGATGGGGGCAATGGGGAGATATATATACATGGAACACAATAAAAAAAAAGACTCAGAAAAAAATAAAAGAAATAAAAAAATAAAAAGAAAGTAGAAACAGCAATCAGAAAGGATTTATGCACCCCTGTGTTCCTAGCAGCACAATTTACAATAGCTACAATTTGGAAACAGCCTAGGTGCCCGTCTGCAGATGAGTGGATCAGAAAACTATGGTACATCTACACAATGGAATTCTATGCTGCCATTAAAAAGAAGGAATTCTTACCATTTGCAGCAACCTGGATGGAAC
Source organism: Lasiurus cinereus (assembly GCA_011751065.1). Lineage (NCBI taxonomy): Eukaryota > Metazoa > Chordata > Mammalia > Chiroptera > Vespertilionidae > Lasiurus > Lasiurus cinereus. The sequence goes on along the minus strand of JAAGEH010000037.1, from coordinate 118,528 downwards.
TGGAGAGCCTTAAGCTGAGTGAAATAAGCCAGTTGATGAAGGAGAAACACCACATGATATCACTGATTTGTGGATAATAAAGAACATTATAAACTGATGAACCAAAGGATAGATACAGAGGCAGTAAAGCATCAAACAGACTGTCAAGTTATAGCAGGAAGGTTAAGGAGAGGTGAGGTAGATAAGAGAGCAACCAAAGGACTTATATACATACATATAAGCATAACCAATGAACACAAGACACTGGGGGTTGGGTTATTCCTGGGGGGGTGGGCAATGGGAAGATATGTATACATGTAACACAAAAAAAATTTAAAAAAAAAGAAATGCACATCGACATCCTGATGGACTAAATTGCCTTTCTGAAGAAGGTGCATGAAGAGGAGGTTACTGAGCTTCAAGCACAGATTCAGCATGCTCAGATATCCTTGTAGATGGACATATTCTCCAAGTCTGACCTCTCTGCTACATTCAAGGTTATCCACGCCCAGTATGAGAAGCTGGCTGCCAAGGACATGCAGAATGCAAAAGCATGGTACAAGAGCTTCTTCACCATGCTGACCGAGAGCAATTCCAAGAACACCTAAAGGATGCTCACCGGCAAGGACAAGGTGTCTGAAAGCCGCCACCTGCTCAAGGCCAAGATCCTGGAGATCAAAGCATGCCAGGGCATGAACTAAACTCTGGGAAAGCAGCTCTGAGTGCTGGAGGATAAGCAGAACTCTGATGTTAGTGCTATGCAGGACACAATCAACAAATTAGAAAATGAGTTGAGAACCACAGAGAGTGAAATGGCATAATATTTAAAAGTATATGCCGAAACCGGTTTGGCTCAGTGGATATTTAAAAGTATAACAGGACCTACTCAATGTGGCTTTGGACATTGACATTGCAGCTTACAGGAAAGTCTTGGAAGGTGAGGAGACCCAGTTTAGTTTCACCAGCATGGGAAGCATAGCCAACGGCTACTCCCAGAGTTCCCAGATCTTTGGTGGATCTGCCTAAGGTGGTTTACAGACTAGCTCCTACTTGATGTCCACTTGCTCCTTCCCTTATTAATACACCAGCCATGTTCAAGAGGAGCAGATCGAGGTGGAGGAGACCATTTTGTATGCAAAAGCTGAGGAAGCTAAGGATGAACCCCCCTCTGAAGGAGAAGCTGAAGAGGAGAAGGAAAAGGAAATGCCTGAGGAAGAGGAAGAAGGTACCGAGGAAGAATTTGAGGATGTAAAGGAGGAAGAATAAGGAGGTGAAGGTGATGGTAAAGGAGCAGATGCCCAAGAAGCTGAGGACAAGAAGAAAGATGAAGGTGCTGGGGAGGAGCAAGCAATCAAGAAAAGACCGAGCCCCCATTTCCTTAATTATTTCAGGAATAATCCTCCCAAAATCAAGTGAACCCCATCACCAACCAAGCAGTTGAGTTGCCCATACTACATGGATTAAGAAGTCAATATATATAACATTCTGAAGTGACTCACATTGGACATTAAATGTGCTATGACTTTTCTCCTTATGCAGAGTATCTGTTTGCTTGCAGAGTGGCTTCCTGGCTTGCTGCTAGCCTGTGCATGGTCCATGCTTATGAGTTCAGTATCTATGACAATGTGAATAATTCAGATGTTTACAATAAAACACATCAGTACATTAATTCACTGATGTTAATGTTAAACTTCATGGAAAAAATAGTCCTGGGAATCTCTGGTGGTTAGAAATTAAAATCTCAAATCATGTGCAGTAAACAGTAAGTTACACTGAATGACATAAAAAATACATTAGGCGCCAGGAAACGTTCAAAGAACTGGGGAACCATTACCAAATGAGGAGGAGAAGTCACAGGGTGTATGTTATTGCTATGAATACAGTATTTCCTACTACTTACAGCATATACAATGTAATGTATTAGATGCCTTCCTATTGCATGAAGTATGTATTCTGGTAAGTATGTTATAGTTATGGCAGTATGTAATATCCTATCTATATTAATAAAAGGATAATATGCTAATTAGACCACGAGATCTTCCAGAAGTCCTTCCAGACAAAGCCATGCGGGGGCCAAGGCAGAAGCAGTTAGGGGTGATCAGGCCAGGAGGCGAAGGCAGTTGGGGGTGATCAGGCCAGGAGAGGAGGGCAGTTGGGGGTGATCAGGCTGGCAGGGGGGCAGTTGGGAGTCAGCAGGCCAGCAGAGGAGACCAGTTGGGGTGAGCAGGCCAGCAGGGGTGTGCAATTGGGGGCAATCAGACTAGCAGGCAGAGTGGTTAGGGATGATCCAGCAGGCAGGCAGGTGAGCGGTTAGGAGCCAGAAGTCCCAGATTGCGAGGGGGTTGTCCGACTGCCAGTTTAGGTCCAATTCCACAGGGGTCTCAGATTGGAGAGAATACAGGCCGGGCTGAGAGACACCCTCCCCACCATGCACGAATTTCATACACTGGGCCACTAGTATTTTAATAAAATAGAATCTAGTTGAATTATTTATTTCCTTTGTATGACTTTTGATACATGGTGTCCAGGAATTGGTTCTTTTCAACATGATTATAAAATTGATGTGCATAAAGTTATTTATAATATTTCTTTATTATTCTAATCCAAAATTGAAGAAACCTGTATGATATAACTTTTAAACCCTCTTCTGTGAGGTCAAAATATTTGAGTCATACTAATCTGACTTGATCCAATGATAGAACCTAAAGTACTTAAGGAAGTGAGAAGATAGCATGTACTTATATGCTTTCCATAAATAATAATCTTCCTATGTCTCATATATATTTATACTCTTTTGTTAAGGCATACACACCAAGGCAAGCATGTCAAACTAACATGGGCCAAATAAACAAGGTTTACATTTATGTGGGCCACATAAAAAACAAAAATTTCAATTTTCATAGAAATGTAAGTTCATTTCGATAAAGACATGCTGAATATAAAGGGCTGAAATAAATGAGTAATTGTTAACATAAAAAGAACATTTTAATAAAAATTAATGTATTTTCTTGAACATTAACTTACCAGACACTGAGTAACTGCACAAATAAGCATAATGCAAATAAACCTATTTTTCTTGTTCTCCAAAAGTTAAATATTTCCTGTTGTGCACACCAAACAAGTCATTACAAGACTAATGACATGAAAATCAACTGCTAAAATATTTGCTGCTAGTATTAGTGGAGAGAAATGGTGTGTCTGTGTGTAAGGTGCATAAGGGAAATAAATGCAGCATGATTATAGTAATGAGTCATTAGTGAACATTGTAGTTTGTTATTAATGATCCTATATAATAAAAGCCTAGGTAACATCATACCCTTGCATGACATCATCACAAGGTGGCTGCCACAAGGTGGCCAGCAGGGGAGAGCAGTTGTGGGTGATCAGGCCAGCAGGGGAGAGGGCACTTGGGGGCCAACAGACCAGTAAGAGAAGTTAGTTGAGGGTGATAAGGCCAGCAGTGGGGGGGGGGCATTTGGGGGCAAATAGACCAGCAAGGGAGGGAAGTTGGGGGTGACCAGGTCTGCAAGGAAGGGCAGTTGGGGGTGACTGGGCTTGCAAAGAAGAGCAGTTGGGGGTTATCAGGCTCACAGGGGGACAGTTAGGCATCAATCAGGCCTGCAGGGGAGTGGTTAGGGTGCCATCCGGCTGGCAAGTAGAAGTGATTAAGGGCAATCAGGAATCAGGCAGGCAGGCAGGTGAATGGTTAGGAGCCAGCAGTCCCAGATTGTGAGGAATCAGGCATGAACCAGCAGTTGGACATCCCCCCAGGGGTCCCAGATTGGAGAGGGTGCAGGCTGGGCTGAGGAAATTTCATGCACTGGGCCTCTAGTCCTATTTAATAAAAGCCTAATATGCAATTTGACCTAACAGTGGAACAACTGGTTGGCTGGGGGCAGGGCAAGCAAGTGGGTGGCTCCAGGCCAACCAAAGTGGGTGCCAGCAGGCAGAGGGGCATGAAGGCAATCAGGGAGTGGTGGTGGAGGGACCATTGGGAGGCAGGGCCAGCTGCTCATTGGCTGGTGCTGTCCCCCAATCAGCCCAAGGGTCGCCTCCCGCAGACTGAAGCCAGACTTGTTTAGGCCCGCTCCCCACAAGGCAGAGGCCTAAGCCAACAGTTGGACATCTTCCAAGGGCTCCTAGCCTGTGAGAGGGCACAGTCTGGACTGAGGAACCACCCTCCCACCTGAATGCATGAATTTTCATGCACTGTGCCTCTAGTCCTATATAATAAATGCCTATGTGGCATTGTGTGGCATCATCACAAGATGGCTGCATGCTCAGTGGAAGAGGGGCCCAGCAGCTGCTCCATGTGGTGAAGCTTGGGGGTCCCACTGCTCTGCCGACAGGGGAGTGGTTAGGGGGCGATCAGGCTGGCAGGCAGAAGCAGTTAGGAGCAATCAGGCCAGCAGGCAAGCAGTTCAGAGTCATCAGTCCCAGATTGTGAGAGGGATTGGGCCTAAACCAGCAGTTGGGGGGCCCCAGATTGGAGGTGGTGCAGGCTGGATTGAGAGACACACATATCCCCTGCACGAATTTTGTGCAGGGGGCCTCTAGTTATTTACAACAGGATATTGTAAAAAATAAATCACAAAATTTTTATTAAAACATTTTTTACATACTATTATATTGGCTAGGCCACAAAAATATTTGTTGTGGGCCACATGTGGCCTGTGGGCCACGAGTTTGACATGCTTGCACTAAGAGTTATTATGTCTTTGATTTGATCCATTATCATTTGTAGTGGGATCTTTATTCCTGATAATTTACCTTCCTCTGAAGTCTGCTTTGTATAAAAATAATAAAGCTTATCCAACTTTCTTTTAGGGGTTCTAAAAGTATTATGCTATTAATTTCAGACTTAACTTGTTTATCACTAGTACATACTAAAACAAGTGACTTTTGTTTATTAACCTTATCCTCTAAACTTGTTAAAATGTCTTATTAGTTCCAGGAGTTTTTTGTTTGTTCTTTCAGATTTTCTATATATACAATCATGTCATCTGTGACAAAGACACTGTTATTTCTTCTGCCAATCTGTATTCCTTTTATTTCCTTTTCTGGTCTTAATGCCTTTGCTATGAATTACAGTATTATGTTGTAAAGGAGTAATGTGAGAGAACATATTTGATTTTTTCCTGATCTTAATGGTAATATTTCTAGTTTCAACCATTAAGTGTGATATCATCTACAGAGTTTTTGTAGATATAATTTATCAGTTCAAAGAAGTTCTACTCTTCCTGATTTGCTGAGCCAACTTTATTCTTTTAAATGTGGATATTTAATTGTTTTAGCATTGCTTATAAACAGACAGGATTTTCAAAAAATAGTGATTGAATTCCAGTCAGTGGAATATGAGTGAAAATTATGTGGGCATTTTTTTTTGAAGTTTTATAAAGTATTTATTTTTTAGTGTATTGGGGTGTTTTGTTGTTGTTGTTGTTGTTTTTACTTTTTTATACATATCTCCCCATTGCCCCCCCTCCCTCCCAGGCATACCCCAAGCCCCCAGTGTCTATGTTCATTGGTTATGCTTATATGCATGCATACAAGTCCTTTGATTGATCTCTTATCTACCTCACCTAACTTTAATCTTCCTGCTGTAATTTCACAGTCTGTTTGAAGCTTTACTGTCTCTGTTTCTATCCTTTTGTTCATCAGTATATAATGTTCTTTATTATCCACCAATGAGTGCGATCATGTGATGCTTCTCCTTCATTGACTGGCTTATTTCACTAAGCATAAGGCTCTCCAGTTCCAACCAGGTTGCTGCAAATGGTAAGAATTCCTTCTTTTTAATGGCAGCATAGAATTCCATTGTGTAGATGTACCACAGTTTTCTGATCCACTCATCTGCTAATGGGCACCTAGGCTATTTCCAAATTGTAGCTATTGTAAATTGTGCTGCTATGAACACAGGGGTGCATAAATCCTTTCGGATTGGTGTTTATAATTTCTTAGGATAAATTCCTAAGAGTGGGATTGCAGGGTCAAATGGGAGATCCATTTTTAGTTTTTTGAGGAAACTCCATACTGTTCTCCACAGTGGCTGCCCAGTCTGCATTCCCACCAACAGTGCACAAGGGTTCCTTTTTCTCCGCATTCTCGCCAACACTTGTCGTTTGTTGATTTGTTGATGATTGCCATTCTAAAAGGTGTAAGATGGTATCACATTGTCGTTTTGATTTGCATCTCTCGGATGATTAATGACTTTGAACATGTTTTCATGTGTCTCTTGGCCTTCCTTCTGTGGTCTTTTGAAAAGGTTCTATTTAGGTCCATTGCCCATTTTTTTATTGGATCGTTCATCTTCCTTTTCTTAAGTTGTATAAGTTGGCTGTAGATTTTGGAGATTAAACCTTTATCAGTGATAACATTTGCAAATATGTTCTCCCATACAGTGATCTTTCTTGTTGTTTCCTTGAAGGTTTCCTTTGCTGTGCAAAAGCTTTTTATTTTGATGTAGTCCCATTTGTTTATTTTTTTCTTTAGCTTCTATTGCCTTTGGAGCAGGATCAGTGAAGAAGTTCTTAGGGCATATATCTAAGATTGTGCTGCTTGTGGATTCCTCTAGTATTTTTATGGTTTCCCTTCTAATGTTTAAGTCCTGTATCCATTTTGAGTTTATTTTTGTATTTGGTGTAAGTTGGTGGTCCAGTTTCATTTTTTTGCATGTATCTGTCCAATTTTCCCAACACCATTTATTGAAGAGGCTATCTTGGCTCCATTGAATGTTCATGTCTCCTTTGTGAAATATTAATTGAGCATAGTGGTTTGGGTGGATATCTGGGTTCTTTATTCTATTCCATTGGCCTATATGTCTGTTCTTGTGCCAGTACCAGGCTGCTTTGAGAACAGTTGCTTTGTAGTATAGCTTGAAGTCTGGTATTGAGATCCCACCTACTTTATTCTTCTTACTCAGAATTGCTGTTGCGATCCGTGGTCTTTTTTTGTTCCAGATGAATCTATGAAGAATTCTTTGTAGGTCTGTGAAATATGTCGTTGGTATTTTAATGGGTAGTGCATTGAATCTGTAGATTGCTTTGGGTAGTATGGACATTTTAATGATGTTGATTTTCCCAATCCATGAGCATGATATGCTCTTCCATCTGTTAACATCTTCCTCTATCTCTTTTTTCAGTGTCCTATAGTTTTCTGCATACAGGTCTTTTATCTGTTTAGTTAGGTTTATTCCTAGGTATCTTAATTTTTTTGGTGCGATGGTAAATGGGATTGCTTTTTTAGTTTCTCTCTCTATCATTTCACTGTTAGTGTATAGAAATGCCACAGACTTCTTAGCATTAATTTTGTATCCTGCTACATTGCCGAATTCATTAATTAAGTCAATTAGTTTTGGAATGGAGTCCTTTGGGTTTTTTATGTACAATATCATGTCATCTGCAAATAAGGACAACTTTACTTCTTCTTTTCCAATTTGGATGCCTTTTATTTCTTCTTCTTGTCTAATTGCAATTGCTAATACTTCCAGTACTATGTCGAACAGGAGAGGTGAGAGTGGGCATCCCTGTCTTGTTCCTGTTCTTAGGGGAAATGGTTTTAGTTTTTGCCCATTGAGTATGATGTTAGCTGTGGGTTTATCATATATGGCTTTTATGATATTGAGGTATGATCCTTCTATTCCCACTTTGCTGAGAGTATTTAATCAAGAAAGGATGTTGGATTTTGTCAAATGCTTTTTCTGCATCAATTGATATGACTGTGTGATTTTTATCTCTCAATTTGTTTATATAATGTATCACATTTATTGATTTGCGGATGTTGTACCATCCCTTCATTCCTGGGATTAATCCTGCTTGGTCATGATGTATGATCTTTCTGAAGTACTCCTGGATCCGGTTTGCTAGAATTTTGTTGAGGATTTTGGCATCTATGTTCATGAGAGATATTGGCCTATAATTCTCTTTCATTGTGTTGTCTTTATCTGGTTTTGGTATTAGGGTGATGCTGGCTTCATAGAAGGTGTTTGGAAGTGTTCCTTCTTCTTGAATGTTTTTGAATAGTCTGAGGAGGATAGGTTTTAATTCTTCCTTGAATGTTTGGTAAAACTCTCCTGTGTAGCCATCTGGTCCCGGGCTTTTATTTTCTGGAAGCTTTTTTATTACTGCTTCAATTTATTCCATAGTTATTGGACTATTGAGATGTTTGGATTCCTCCTCATTGAGTTTTGGGAGGTTATATTTTTCTAGAAAAATGTCCATTTCTTGCAGGTTGCTCAATTTGTTGGAATAGAGCTGTTCATAGTATTTTTTAACAATCCTTTGTATTTCCACAGGGTCTGTTGTTATTTCTCCTCTTTCATTTCTGATTTTGTTTATTTGGGTCTTCTCTCTTTGCTTCTTGGTGAGCCTGGCTACAGGTCCATCAATCTTGTTTATCCTTTCAAAGAACCAGCTCTTGGTTTTGTTGATCTTTTGAATTGTTTCTTTTGTCTCCAAGTTGTTTATTTCCGCTCTGATCTTCACTGTTTACTTCCTACTGAGTACACTGGGCTTTTCTTGTTGCTCTCCTTGTAGCTCTTTGAGTTGTAGATTTAGGTAATTTATTACCATTGTTTCCTGTTTTTTGCAGTAGGCTTGTAGGGCTATGAACTTCCCTCTCAAGACTGCTTTCATTGTGTGCCATAAATTTTGGATTGTTGTGTTGTCATTGTCATTTGTTGCCATGATGTTTTTTATTTCTTCCTTGATCTCTCTGGTTATCTAGTCATTGTTTAATAGCATGCTGTTTAGTCTCCATGTGTTTGATTTCTTTCTGTTGTTTTTATTATAGTTGATTTCCAGTTTTATGCCACTGTGGTCTGAGAAAATGCTTGATATGATTTCTATCTTCTTGAATTTGAAGAGACTTTTCTTATGACCCAACATATGATCTATCTTTGAAAATGACCCATGTGCACTGGAGAAGAATGTATATTCTGTGGCTTTGGGGTGAAATGTTCTGAAGATGTCAATTAATTCCGTCTGGTCTAGTGAGTCATTTAGGATTGATGTTTCTTTGCTGATTTTTTGTTTAGAGGATTTCTCCAATGGTGACAGTGGGGTATTAAAGTCTCCTACTATGATTGTATTGCTGTCAATCTCTTCCTTAATATCCTGCAAGAGTTTTTTTCATGTATTTAGGTGCTCCTATATTGGGTGCATATATGTTTACCAGAGTTATTTCTTCTTTTTGGATTGTTCCCTTTAGTATTATGAAGTGGCCTTCTTTATCTCTTGTTATGTCCTTCACTTTGAGATCTAATTTGTCAGATATAAGTATTGCAACCCCAGCTTTTTTTTGCATTGCCATTTGCCTGAAATACCATGTTCCATCCCTTCACCCTCAATCTGTGTGCATCTCTTTTCCTAAGGTGGGTTTCTTGCAGACAGCAGAAATATGGATCATGTTTTCTTATCCAATCGGTTACCCTATGTCTCTTGATTGGAGCATTTAATCCATTTATATTTAAAGTTATTACTGATAAGTACTTATCTGTTGCCATTTTTTAGTCCTTACCCCCGAGTTCCTTCTTTGCTTCCTCTTTCTTTTTATTACAGCATACCTTTTAACATTTCTTGCATTGCTGGTTTGGTGGGAATATATTCCCTTAGTCCTTTTTTGTTTGTGAAGCTTTTGATTTCACCTTCATTTTGATTGAGAGTCTTGCAGGGTATAGTATTCTTGGATTCAGACCCTTCTTTTGCATGACTTTGTATATTTCATTCCATTCCCTTCTGGCCTGACGAGTTTCTGTTGAGAAGTCCGTAGCTAGTGTTATGGGGGTTCCTTTGTAGGTAACTTTCTGTTTCTCTCTGGCTGCTTTTAAGATTCTTACTTTGTCGTTGGTGTTTACCAATTTAATTATAATGTGCCTTGGTGTCGGTTTGTTGGGGTTCATTTTCCTTGGGACTCTGTGTGCTTCTTGTACTTGTGTGGGTTTTTCTTTCCTATATTAGGGAAATTTTCTGTCATTATTTCTTCAAACACGTTCTCTAATCCTTGTTCAGTTTCCACTCTTTCTGGAACCCCAATTATGCGGATGTTGTTTTGTTTCATGTTATCCCAAAGTTCCCTTAGACTCTCCTCTTGCTTTTTAACTTTTTTTTCTAGAAGCTGCTGTACTTGGGTATTTTTTCCTACCTTGTCTTCTAACTCACTGATGCAGTCCTCTGCTTCTTGTAGTCTACTTTTGATGCTTTCTATTGAGTTCTTTAAAGCAGTGATGTCATTTTTTATTTCTTTGTGCATTTCTTCTTGCTTCTTCTTCATTTCCTCTTGGCTCTTACTCATATTGTCGAATTTGTCTTCCATTCTTTTCATCCACCTTATGATCATTTCTCTGAACTCTTTCTCTGGCAGGCTTATTTCTGCTTCTATTTCATTTACTTCCTTTTCTGGTGAAACCTGCCTTTTTGTCTTATGTGGGCTGTTTCTTTTTCTGCCCATGGTCTTTCTTCTCTGGGTGTCTGGTTATGTAGTTCTCTCTCCTACGTTGATTGAAAGGCACAAACTACAACACGACCAGGTACAGCACACAAGGCACTGAGTAGAAATGTATTCAAGATGTTAATAATCACAAATAAGGTTACCACCAATGAAGGACAAATGAGGGGTAAATAGAGAAAGAAGAAGAGGAAAATGAGGAAAAAAGAAAGAAATGCCAAAATGAAATTGGGAGAGGGAGGAAAAAAAAAGATAAATAAATGAACAATAAAATAAAATAAAATAAGAAAATAAAAAGGAGAAGAAGGGGAAGGAAAGAGGAAGAGAAAAAAGTCAGAGAGAAAAGAAAGTGTATAAGAGAGAAAAGAGGAACAAAATATAGATGTCAGGAGACAACTCCAATAGAACAGTCACTAATCCCAATAAAGGCCAGCAACCAGTACCTAGAAATTAAGGCAAACTGCAAATAGCAACTGGTATCGAGGGAGGTGAGGGAAAAGAGAGGTAGAAAACAAAGCAAGCAAAAAGCAAAATAAAACAAGTAGAATAAACTAAAACAATCTCACAAAAAAATTTCAAAAAATCGATATAATCACTTTTCAGGCAAATAGCAACAAAAGTACATAGAGAAAAAACAACTTTTTGGCTAGTGAAGACAAGAAGAGAGAGGTTTGTGTGGACTTGTAGTAGGGGATTTGAAATTAGATATATAAATGGGGTGAAATTTTAACCAGGTAAAGAGAAAAATAGGGAAAATCTAAAGTTGGAAAAGGGAAAGAGAAACAAGACAACAAAATGGGGAAAGTTAGGAGGAAAGTGTTGGTATAAAGGTAGAGTTGAGTTGGAGTAAAATTATGCTAAAGGGAAGATGAAAATAGAATGTAGAACTCTAATCCCGAAATAAAATAAAGAGAAAATAAAATGACACTTTTTTTTTAAAAAAAGGTAAAGTACTAGTAGTAATTAATAGTACTAGTTTAAAACAAAAATGTAATAATTAAAAAGGTAAAATCAATTGAGGCGGAAAGAAAAAAATAGTCTTTTAATTAAAATATGTGAAAATGAAAAGAAAAAGGAAAAGAAAAAAAAGAAAAAAAAATAGAATGGTCCTTCACTTCCACTATTATTCTGCTTGGCACTCCTGTTTCCCAGTAGGGAAGGTATTGCAGTTCCCTGTGTTCCCCTTTTGGTGTTTTAATCTCTTTATTCTTTTGTGGGTATGCGAGAGTCAATTTGTGTGTCATCCACTGGGTGGCAGTGTTTCCGAATTGATCTCTGAGACAAAGCACAGGACCTCTCAAGGCTGTGCTCAGATCCTGCTACTCTGTGGTTCTCAAAGCCAGTTTGTGCGGGTTTTGCAGCCGGGACACTGTAATAATTCCCAGGCTGTCCCTCTGGCCCAGAGGAAAAAAAAGAGTCGTTTTCCAGAACTCTCCTCTGTCAACAGCTCAGAGGGTTTGCCTTCACACTCAGGGATCACGCCCTGACCACCTCTGCGGACCTCTCCAGAGGCAGCTTTCCCCACAGCCTGGTTCCCACAGTGTGCGTGTCTTTGTTGTGTAGGGGTAGGAGACCTCACCCTGACCCAGGCGAAATCTGACCCTTCCGTGCGCTGCGTGGATCTCCGAATCCGCCGCCTGCGTATCTGCGCCACCTGGGAAGCCATGCTCTGGGTCCCTGGCTGCTCTTGGGTGCCTCAGGCAGCCGCAGCTTTCAGACCTCGGCAGACATCCACCTCCCCCTTAAGTCAGGCGCACTCTGACCTTTCCCTGTGCTCTGTGGATCTCTGATTCCGCCGCGTGTCTGCGCTGATTGGAGAGCAGAGTTCTGGGTCCCCGGGTCCCCGGCTGCTCGATGGGTGCCCAGCCGAAGGCTTCAGACCGCTGCAGACATCCACCTCCCACTGCAAGATGGTGCGGTCTCCGCGTTCGCGCTGGTGGCTCTGGCTGACAAAAACCCCGTGGCAGTGGGGCTGCCTGGCCGGGAGAGCCCCGTCCAGCAGTCCCCCACTTTCTCCTGGAGGATAACTGACTCTTAACTTGCCAACAAACACTCCCAGTGCGACTCTCAGCCGCTCTCTCTCCCTCTGCCCAGCGACAAAGCTCCAGATGCATCTGTCTACTCCGCTGCCATTTTCTCTCCTATGTGGGCATTTCTTGACTGAGGATTTTAAGAGGCAGATGGACTACCTCTACTCTCCCCCCCGCCTATTTTGCTGGCTAGACACAGGCTGTGATGCTGTCCCATGGTAGTGATGCAATAAGTAAGTGATGACCCAGCCAGTGTTGCTCAGTGGTTTAGTGATGACCCATGAACCAGGAGGTCATAGTTCAATTCCCAGTCAGGACACATGCCCAGGTTGCAGGCTTAATCTGGGGGTGTGTAGGATGCAACCTATCAATGATTCTCTCATCATTGATGTTTTTATCCCTCTATCCCTTTCCTTTCCTCTCTCTAAAGTCAATTAACAAACAAATTTTTAAAAATTAATAAATAAGTAAAATAAGTAAATGATGGTTAGATACTCTGAAACATAACAAAAGGTACTGTATACTTCTCATTTTCTTTCTATTTTGAAAGCAATTTGACATTCAACTAAATGTCAGTATTTGCTGGCATTGTGGAAATTCAAAATTTCCTCTCCCCGGAAACCAAATAACCTTACCTCATCAACCCCTTTAGATCTAGCAATCCTCAAGGAGTATTTTCCATGTCCTGAATTTCAGTGGCTTTCACATTTTCTCAAGTGTTGTTGCCACACTAAGCTTTACTGTCAAACACTTAAATCCCTCCAACTGCTCCTTCTAATTTTCCCAACTACTTCCCATACCTAGAGTCCTCATCATGTCAGAGCTGAGTAGTCTAGAGAATAGAGAGAAGGATGTTTTCCTCTCTTTAAGTTGCACTTTATAAATGGGATTTGCACACCAGAGTATAACAGAGTTTATTTTTAAAACACTGCTTTCTGGGATAACTTATGAACCTGCATTTGTTATGACAAACATATAGTTGAAGGCATATGTTAGAACAGAAAAAAATAGGAGCCCTGCCGAAACTGGTTTGGCTCAGTGGATAAAGCATCGGCCTGCGGACTGAAAGGTCCCAGGTTCGATTCTGGTCAAGGGAATTACCTTGGTTGCGGGCACATCCCCAGTAGGGGGCGTGCAAGAGGCAGCTGATCGTTGTCTCTCTCTCATTGATGTTTCTAACTCTCTATCCCTCTCCCTTCCTCTCTGTAAAAAATCAATAAAATATATATTAAAAAAATAGGAGCCCTAATCCACGTGCTGCCATTAGAATAGCTGTATTCCCCTAATGACAAGGTGGTGTTCCTGGACTGAGGTCATTGTGCCTGGTTCTGTTTTCCCTCAGGATAAATTCTCTTTAAGCAGAACCCACACCAAATATGAACTGAAAATATTCTTGGGTCAATTCTACCCAACAGTTCTCCAGATATGCCTTGTCTCAAATAGTAAAAGTTAGGTTGAGATCTTTCCCAGAGACTCTTCAATCTGTATTGGAAGTAGACATCTGTTAAGCCAATTTTATCACTAGAGCTCAACCTGATCTGCTTGGTCTCAACTGCAAGTGACTTGAGTTCCTATGCAAAGCTGTTGAAAATCAGAGATAGACAAATAGATACATTCTAAGAATGAACAGGGTTTGGCTCCAACTTGGACAAAAAGGAGATCCAAGAAGAAAAGTTTGTCTGAGGCACATGACGGAGAGAACAGAGGCAAATTAAATTAAGTGGGCATAAACCCAGGTCCATGCCCAAAATGTCTGAGAAAGACAGGAGATCATTTGAGCTGCAGAGGCAAGGGATATTTTAGTGTGAAAGTTTACTTGCACAGATGTGGGATGTGAGGGTAGGGGTGTTGGCAGAGTTGTAGGTATGATGAAGCATCACAGCTGCTTCTCTAACCTGGGCTTAATGCTTGGGAGAATGCTTGGTTCTGAAATTGTTCCATAGCCCTTCTGTATCCTGGGCTTAATTCTTTGGAAAATGTTTGGTTCTGAATTATTCCATAGCTCTTAAGCCTATTGATGATAGCTCCCTCAGCTAGTAATGTGGGGCGAGGGGGGGGCGTGACATAAAAAACCTGGGCTCTGCTTTTATTAGACCTGAGGGTGACGAGCCTAGGGTTATACAGATTCACTCTTCATTGGTTTATTTAAAGTATAAGAGCAAGGGCCTGACCAGGTGGCTAAGTCGGTTGGAGCATAGTCCCATACACCAGAGGTGGTGGGTTCAATTCAAGGTTAGGGTACATACATAGGTTCCGGGTTTAATCCCCAGTCGGGACATACATGGGAGGCAGCAGATTGATGTTTCTCTCTCACATTGATGTCTCTTTCTCTCTCTTTCTCCCTTCCTCTCTCTAAAACAGATAAAATCATATCCTTGGATGAAGATTAAATAAATACATAGAGTATAAAAACTTTATTTTTATACTTTATTTAAATAGGTTGTAGAATGGATAAAGTGGAGTCATTTAAGGATTCAGTTATCTACGTCACCCAAGGTTATCTGAAAAAGAGAACTTCATAGGTGAGGGTGGCCACATTCATTATCCAGTTGTTTTCCTAGTAGCTGTGTCATACAGCTGGCAATTCATTATGCATTATGAATGTATTTTGAAATAGATACCTTGGCAATCAAAAGCTTAATGTCAGGTACTTAGACTAAAGAAATTTAAGTATCAGAGGCTAGTCAAGTTTACACAACTGCTAATAGTGATAATGGGGAGTGGACCAATGTGTATTGCAGTCAGACTGAGATCATTTTTAGGAAGAACTAAATATTATATTAATTAGCAGTCAGACAGACATAAGTTACTAGCATCCTATTTCAATCTTTACTTTGCTCTCTGGATTTTAAAGATGACATTTCACCTATCTGGTATCCTATATAATAAAAGCCTGATATGCTGAGCGTCTTGTCCACCGGTCAGCCATTCAATCAAAGCATAATATGCTAATGATATGCTAAGGCCACTCAACTACTCACAGTGACATGTACTGACCGCCAGGGGGCAGACAGTTGACCAGTATACTAGTCACTATGATGTGCACTGACCAACCCGGGGGCAGATGCTCCAAATGATAGGTTAGCTTGCTGCTGGGGTCTGGCCCATCTGGACTGACCGAAACGGGTCCTGGAGACCTCCTGTGTCCCTCCCTGGCCCTGATCGTGCCCCAGTGGGTTCCCTCAGCCTGACCTGCACTCTCTCGCAATCCATGACCCATTGGGGGATGTCAGAGAGCCAGTTTTGGCCCAATCCTGCAGGCTAGGCTGAGGGACCCCACTGTTGCACAAATTTGTGCACTGGCCCTCTAGTATACACATAAAGAGCTTAAAATAGGACTTACTTCAGTTCAATAAATGTTAATTGACACATTGTGCCTGTGTTAGCATAGGTAGCTAGGAGTTAACAAAAGAGAAGGGATCTAGATTGGCTGGGCCTAGCTGAGTCTGGAAGTTATACTTAATGAAACATAAGTCTGGAAGTTATATCTTCCGACACCCCAGTGTATAGCTGAATCCTGTCAAGGGGATTACATCTCTCTGCACCCCCCTTCCCACCTGTAGGAAGCGTTCCAATCTCCCAAAGGGACTACTTGTCCATTCCCACATGACACAGGGATAGGTCCTTCTACTGAGGCATGTGCAGTAGAAGCCAAGATGGTGTAGGGATGGGCCTTCTACTTTGAGACATGTTCAGAAGGAACCAAGATGGCCACCATAAAGGAGCAGAGTCTAGCCTGGAAAACCTGGGAATAAAGACAGGAGGACCCAACACAAGCCTGCAAAGAGCCAGGCAAGAGATTGGTTAGTTTAAAAGAAAAGCCTCTTGAGGAGAAACTAAGATGGTGGCATAGGTAAACACCTAAACTGCTGACTCACACAACAATTTCAAAACTATAACTAAAAGACAAAATGGACACCATCTAAAACCACAGGAAAGCTGGCTGAATGGAAATTCTACAACTACAAGGAAAGAGAAAAGCACATTGAGACTCAGAGGAGATACAAAAGGCTGAGAAACGGAGACGCACTTGGAGAGGACTGGCGGCTGAGTGCGTGGCTGGCTTTCTCAAGCGGGAGGGAGATGGTACCTCCCAACTGCGCTGAATTCCAGTTCCAGGCGAGACCCTGGGGATCCAGACTCATTCGGGAGGGATCTGGACTGTCAGGAAAAGAGAAAAGCACACTGAAACTCAAGGGGTCTTCAGAAGGCAGAGGTCCAGAGGTGTGCAAGCACAGAGGACTGACTGCTGAGTGTGCAGCTGACTTTCTCAAGCAAGAGGGAGATGGAAGCTCCCGACTGCACTGAACTCCAGTTCCAGGCGAGACTCTGGGGACCCAGACTCACACGGGGGGGAATAGGGACCTTCTAATAGTGGGTGAAACTCGAGGGCGGCTTTCTCTCAGACATGCTTGCAGCAATTACTGAGGGACACTGAGATCCAGGGGCCTCATAGAGCAGATAGGAAACCAAGGCTGTCTGCTCCACCCTGAGACTTCGCCCCATCCAAGCTGAGTAGAGGCTTTTGAAATTTTGAAAGTCTTGCTCATAAGGGTGTCTCCAGCACAGAAGTTCTCCCAGCATAGCCACAACTGATCCTCACAACCAACTGGCCTGGAGGGCAATTCCTCCCCGTGATACCAACAATTATCAAGACTTAACTACAACAAAGCTGTGCACACAGTCCACAAAGGGGTGCACGAAGAGTGTCCTCCTCAGGTAACTGGGGAGGCTGAGGCACTGGGCCCTATAGGACACCTAGCACACAAAGCTACTCTACCAACTCAGGGAAGCATCCAACATGAAGAGACAAAGAAACAGATCACAAATGAAAGAAATGGAGGAAAGCAAATGACTGCATATAGAGTTCAAAGCCACGGTTATGAGGTTTTTCAAGAATTTTCTAGAAGAAGCTGATAAATTTAGTGAGACCCTTGAGGATATGAGCGAGACCCTTGAGGATATGAAAAAGGACCAACTGGAAATTGGCATAGTCTTAACTGAACTTCGAAAGCCTCACAGGCCCTGCTGATACCAGGTAATGGCATAATTTCTCTGGATTCTGGCCCTTTTTCTGGGCTTGGTGAAGATAATGCTTGGCTTCTTACACAGCTGAATGGAGCTAAACCATCTGATCATAGATGAGACACTGGGCACTTAGGGACAGTTCTTTGTGTTTGCTCCAGCTCCAATAAATCTTACCACTACACCTCATCCTTCCACACGTGGGTCCCCAAAATGCTTTTCTCTTGACTCCCTGGAAAAGCCCTATTCTCCACCAGCAACACCTATTCTATCAATGAATTTAGAACAAGTTATACAAAAAAAAAATTTTCAAAATTTCACAGTAAAATCAACCTTTTGCAGATCCACTCCCCTGTCAATAAATATCTTGGAATCAATATTCCAGCACCTTGAGTATTATCAGATACCTTATGCTGGCATAATTGTAAACTTTTAGTTAGGAAGTTAAATAATATACAAACCACAAGTGAATGTAAGCTCCATAAGAACTGGAAATTCTTTTGTTGTTGTTGTTATTGTTTACACTGCATTCCTAGTGCCTAGAACAAAGTCTGTACTCAATATATACTTGTTGAATGAGTGAAAGACACAAGTAGTTTTAAGAAAGAGAAGGAGCAGTTTAGAGTTAAGGAGATTCACACACACCCACAGGTCCCAGCAGTAGTCATGTCACTGGAAAAGACCAGGAAGGACCAAGGCGGTTTGCCCTCCACAGTCTGGAACGTGTGGGTTCTTCACTTTGTGCAGGAAGGATTTCACAATATAAGTCCAAGTGATTTTGAGAGTACATTTATTAAAGCTGGGAACAGTAAGACAAAGGAAGGGTTCTAAATAGAAGAGGCAAGATCACAGCAACAGGAGTGAGCCTAGGTAGAGCTGATTTTTGGCTCACTGAAAAGTTAGGCAAAAAGAGAGCCCTTGGAGACAGGTTCAGGGGGTTAGCCCAGGAAAAGCTACCACTGCCTGATGCTTCCCTGATTGCAAGTCTCCTGGGAACCTTTAGAGTTTAGAATTAAAAAAAAAAAGATATACACCTGAGGGGGGAATGGAGAGAAGGCACATGTGTGCTCTAGAACAGTGGTTGGCAAACTGTGGCTCACAAGCCACATGCAGCTCACAAGCCATGGTTTGCTGCTCTATTGACTAATGAGTTTGCCGATCACTGGGATAGGGGCTTAATCATAAGGAACAACAACAGCCTGTAATTATTGGAATCGAAAGTCTAGGTCAGTGGTCCGCAAACTCATTAGTCAACAGAGCGGCAGTTTGCCGACCACTGCTCTAGAGAAAGCATGCACTGGGTCCTTTGTCTTAAGAGCTTTTATCTGTTTTCTAAAGGGGGGAATTTCAAGGGAGGTATCAGGGGAGGATCTCAAGAGAATAGTCATCAGCTTTCCAAGTGTGTCCTTTAATATACTGATTCATGAAAATGCATCTATATGTTGTAGTGTACCCCCATCTTACAAAGGACACTCAAAAAGTTGAATTATGGAGTCATTTATTAAAGGCCGGCAGCATACGAGGGGCTAAAGTGCTCCAGACCTCACAGCCCCAAAGAGCTTGCCACATCTGGCTTATATGGGCAGAATATCACAACGGTATCGATTACATCTTTGGGTCTGGAATGAGGAACCTGTTTCAAGAAAAGCATTTTTACAGAAGCGAAAGTGAGCAAGTAGTTATCTAAAGTATCTACGAATCAGGAGAATCCAAGATGGCGGCATAGGTAAACACCTACACTGCTGCCTCGCACAACAATTTCAAAACTACAACTAAAAGACAGAACAGACATCATCCAGAACCACAAGAAGGCTGGCCGAGTGTAAGTTCTACAGCTAGAAGGAAAGAGAGGGGCTCACAGAAACCCAGAAGAGCTGCAAAAAGCCGAGGTACTGAGACGCGCGTGCTGAGAGAGCGGGTGCCGGAGTACCTGGCTGGCTTTCTCTGGCGGGAGGGAAACGGAGACTCCCAACGGCATTGAACCCCTTATCTTACGACACTAAACCCCAGATCCAGCCAAAACTCATACGGGGGAGTTTGGACTGTGAAAAGGGAGAGGTGCATGGAAATTTAGGGGAGCCGCAAAAGATCAAGTCTGGTCGCGCACCCGCACGGTGCTGCGCGGAGGACAGATTGCTGATTGTGCCGCTGGCTTTCGCGAGTGGGCGGGAGACAGACCCTCCCAACTGTGCCACTTCTGAGTCCACTGGGCCCCTGTTTCGGGCGAAACCCTGGGACCTAGACTCGTGTGGTCCTGGTGCGCAGGGAAGCTGGAAAGGCAGCGGTTAGAGGTATTTCGGGCGCGCACAAGGACCGCTCCAGCCATTACCCAGTCACGTGAGACTCAGAGGCCGTGGAGGGCGGGGCCGACTGGAAGGCAAGGCGGTCCCTGAAGCCCTGAGACTCCACCCCTCCCAAGCTCAACAGAGGCTTCTGCAGCTTTGCGTCTGGTATCATAAGGCTGAATTCAACACAGAAGTTTCCCCGGCATGGTGAAAATGCCGAGACAAGGGAAGGGATCACAAACAAAAGAAATGGAGGAAAAAAAACGACTGGATATAGAGTTCAAAACCACGCTTATAAGGTTTTTCAAGAATATGCTAGAAAAGATGGATAAATTTAGCGAGAGCCAAGAGGAGATGAAAAAGGACCAACTAGAGATGCAAAAGAGTCAACTAGAGATGGTAAAGGTCCTACTAAAGATGATAAAGGACCAAATAGAAATTAAACATACACTGACTGAAATAAAAAATATTATACGAAGTCCTAACAGCAGACTAGAGAAAGGCAAGAATCAAGTAAAAAATTTGAAATATAAAGAAGCAGACAACATTCAACTGGAAAAGCAAGAAGAGAAAAGAATCCAAAAATGTGAACATAATGTAAGCAGACTCTGGGACAGTTTCAAGCGTACCAACATCAGAATTGTGGAGGTGCCAGAAGAAGAGAGAGAGCAAGATACTGAAACCCTATTTAAAGAAATAATGACTGAAAACTTCCCACATCTGGTAAAAGAAATAGACTTACAAGTCCAGGAAGCACACAGAACCCCAAATAAAAGGAATCCAAAGAGGATCACACCAAGACACATCATAATTAAAATACCAAGAGCAAAAGACAAAGAGAGAATATTAAAAGCAGCAAGAGAAAAACAGTGCATTACCTACAAGGGAGCACCCATACGACTGTCAGCTGATTTCTCAACAGAAACGATACAGGCCAGACGGGAGTGGCAAGAAATATTCAACGTGATGAATACCAAGAACCTACAACCAAGAATAATCTATCCAGCAAAGCTAACATTCAGGTTTGAAGGTCAGATAAAGAGCTTCACAGAGAAGAAAAAGCTAAAGGAGTTCATCAACTCCAAACCAGTATTATATGAAATGCTGAAAGGTACTCTTTTAGAAGAGGAAGAAGAAAAAGGTAAAAGACAAAAAATTATGAACAACAAATACATATCTATCAACAAGTGAATCTAAAAATTAAGTGAATTAAAAATTTGATCAACAGAATAAACTGGTGAATATAATAGAATCAGGAGCACAGAAAGGGAGTGGACTGATAATTCTCAGGGGGAAGGGGTGAGGGGTGTACAGGGAGAGACTGGACAAAAATCATACACCTATGGATGAGATCAATGGGAGGGAGCTAAGGGCAGAGGGAGGGGTGGGAGCTGGGTGGAGGGGTGCTATTGAGGGGGAAAAAAGAGAAACAAATGTAATAATCTGAATAATAAAGATTTAACTAAAAAAATAAAATAAAAATAAAAAATAAAGTATCTACGAATCACTGAATCAACAGAAACACATTATCTGGGATCACTGGGGCAATTTAGAATAATTGTGCTGTCCAAATTCTGGGACCACTGAGTCAATCAGAATGCGTTATCTGTACCTACTGAGGCAATTTAGGATAATTGAGCTGTTCTGTTCCCCAGAAGAATGTGCTTTGATGACCAGTAAGAGCACAATCAATGGGATATTCAAACCATTTGGGATATCCCAAAGGAGTATTGGGTAACATACATAAGTTCAGAAAATCAAAAAAGCTTTCTATTGTTTTAGCAAACAAATAAGTACAGAACCCAAACAGCAGTTTCTACCTGAGTTGATTGCTACTATACTTCATTCCCCACTGGTTTTATGTGCATGGGTTTTATGTGCATGGACTCATCCTTATTAGTTAGGGGATTGTACTGCCCCCTAACTTCAAGTAGTTTGACTGCATTAATTTTTTTCTAAACTGCCTGCTTGGCACAATTAGTTTTCTATTTACTCACCCCACTTCCTTCAAGGGCACTCTCTGTTCTGTTCCTGCTCTCCTGTTTCCTAGCACATCCTGGCCCTGGACTTTCTCACTGGCTAGCAAAAATGTTCTTACAGTTACCAAGGCCCCTAGTACCACAGTCCCCATCAGTACTGTCCTCACTAAAGTCCATTTCCCCTCCTGCAGGCGTCGAGTCTCCTCCTGGCCTGCATGGAGCCCAGGCTAGGAATCTCACGGGTGAGGCGGCTGATTGCCAGGATCTGGACTTTTTCCTGGTAAGAAGCTGGGAATGGTGTATCCAGGTCTGGACACCATCTACTTTAACAGCAGTGGGCATGATCAAGATAACATCCCTTTCAGGTTGGGGTGAGTCCTTGGGCAGTGAACTTCTTTACCCACACCAAGTGCCCGGCTGGAAGGGATGTACAGGGTCTGCAGTGGGCACTGGCAGTGCATTTCAAACAAGATTATGGGTGGCTCTCTGGGTATACTGCAGAGCCTATAAGGACTTGAGCAAACAAATGGTTATGAATTCCAGCTTTCAGTTTCTCCCTTACCCTGGGAAGAATGGGGGAAGGTCTACTATACATGATCTCAAAAGGAGGGAACCCCTCTCGGTAGGGGGCACACCTGTCCCATAAGGGACAAATTTAAAGTATTTTTTAAAGTCCTGCTCATGCCTGTCCTGAACTTTGTGGCTGGTATGCACAATGGAGTTTCTAATTTATGCCTAAGGCTTGAAATATACTTTGAGATACCTTGGCTACAAAGGCAAGGCCATTATCTCATTATTTGACTACTGGCAGCTGGAATCTAGGTATAATCTCCTGGAGTAATTTCTTGACTACTATAGAGGCAGTTTCTGTCCTAGTGGGGTCTGCTTCAACCCAACCCGAGAAGGTGTCTATAAGAACTAGCAGATACTTGTACCCTGATGGTGGTGGCTTAATCTCTGTGAAATCCACCTCCCAATGCTCTCCTAGGGAATTTCCCCCAGGCTTGAATTCCTAGAGGGACCCTCTTATCTTGCTTAGCATTTACCTGTGCACAGTACTTCTAGTGATTATGCTTTTAATTCTCTTATCTAAGCTTGGTATATAGTACCTGCCTCGCAGAAGTTCAGAAGTCTTGGTGATGTTTAGGTGGGTAGCCTGGTGTACCTGGGCAACGTCCATCCTAGAGCCTCTGGGACCAACCATCTGTCAACTGGTAGGGTCCACCAACCATCTGGTCCTTTTATGGCTTGCTTCTGTTCTGACAATTCCTCCTCTTGTTTGGTATAGGAGGGGGTCTGTGGTAGGTCCGGATCTGGCAGGGTTACTAAGACTCGTAAAGGCCCCACTGGTTTTTGGGTGGCTTTCTTGCCAGTTTGGTCTGCAGCTCTATTTCCTCTTACTTCAATTGTCTCCTCTTTCTGATGTCCTTTGCAGTGCACTATTGCAACTGTCCTTGGGAGCCAGATGACCTCTAATAAAGCTAAAATCTCTTCCCTATTTTTAATGCTTTCCGGCTGAAGTTGGCAACCCTCTTTCCCGGTGGATAGCACTATGTCCCCATCAAAGGGCCTGGGTTAAGGCCAAAAGTATAGCTTTTTATAATGATGTCCCCCTGTTCAGAGACTATGCCCAAATGGTGTGGTCCAGGGTGACTATCGCTACCCCTGCATATCGGATGCCATCCTGAACATGACTGCTTCCATCCGTGAACAGTACCTTGTCTGGTGATGATAGTAGGAAATCTGTCAGGTCTGGGCGAGCTGTTTGTACTACATCTGTTACCTCTATGCAGTCATGAATGGGTTCCTCCGGTTCATCATCTGGAAGTAGGCTGGCAGGGCTGATGGCCAGTGTCTTATGGAACTGGATGTGGGGCTGGTCCAGGAGAAGAGCTTGGTATTGGGCGACCCTGGTGTTTGACATCCATCTCTCCGGAGCACCTCAAAGGAGGGCCTCCATAGCATGGGGTGTTGTCAGGGCTAGTTCCTGGCCCAGAGGCAGCTTCTCTGCCTCCTTCACCAGCAATGCTGTGGCGGCCACTGCCTGGAGGCACGCTGGCCACCCTGCTGCCACAGAGTCTAGTCTCTTAGACAGATAGGCTACAGGTCTCTTCTAGGGAACTAGAGTCTGAGTGAGAACCCCTTTGGCAATGCCCCTTACCTCATTCACGTAGAGGTGGAAGGGCTTCGTGAAGTTTGGCAAGGCTAGGGCAGTTGCTGAGATGAGAGCCTTCTTTAGCTCCTCAAAGGCCCATTGTTCCACTTCGGTCCAGTTCAGCAGCAGAGTTGAGTGGCGGTGGCTTGCAATTGGACTACTACAGGAGCTTGATGACTTGCCAACCCTGGGAGGGGGGTGCTGGGGAGGTTCTGCCCAGACCATGAGATAGAGACACTGTAATTCCTCCAAGTAGGTGGAGGGCTTTTGCTCTTCACCTGGCATTGATTTTTCCATTTCCTGCAAGAGATATTCCTCTAAGAGAGGACAGGTTAAAAGAATACAGGCAGGGGAGGATGTAACAGGACCTGGGTTCCTTGGATCCACGGTGAGGTGTGCTCTGCCCCCCTCAAAGGATATGGTGGCATGTCCAAGTAGTTTCTGTAGGAGGTCACGTCCAAGTAGGGGGTACGGGCATTCCGGCATGGCCAGAAATGAATGCATTACGGTGTTCCTTCCGAGGTCCACGGTCCTTTTTGATGTCAAAGGAAAACAGGCAATTTTTCTGGTGGCTCCCTAGACTGATGTCTTCTTAAAGGTTATGGGTCCCATCGGCTCTATCAAGACTAAATAGGCTGCCCCAGTGTCTACTAGGAAACTAACAGGTTTGCCCCCTACTTGTAAGGTTACCCTGGGCTCCTGGGGATTTAATGGAAAGGAGTCCGACCCTGACAGTCCTCTTCTTCTAAGTTAAAGACCCATGGAGTCTGAGTTTCTCATTTTGCTTCCCTAGCTAACTTGCCAGGACATTCTCTCTTCCAATGCTCCTGCTTCCTACACTAGGCATACTAATTCCTTTCTATTTGCTGCTGGCCTTTTCTTTCGTTCAACATTTCTCTTTTCCTTCTCATCATATATACAACCCTTCACAAATTTCACACTTCCAAATTAGCCTTCAAACCTTCTTTCTATATCCTTCAAAACTGCATAACCCTGCCTCAAACCTTCCATTAAGTACTTATAAACATGTCTAGCAATCAATGTTTCAGTATTGTATGCTATTTTAAACTACATATTTAGAAAAGGCAGGGAGAGGAGGGAGCATGCCCAGCAGCCTGTTCCCAGGCTTCTAGCCATTTGAATTTTTTTTAAACATATTTTGTTGATTTTTTTTTACAGAGAGGAAGAGAGAGGGATAGAGAATTAGAAACATCTATGAGAGAGAAACATCAATCAGCTGCCTCCTGCACACCTCCTACTGGGGATGTGCCGGCAACCAAGGTACATGCCCTTGACCGGAATCGAACGTAGGACCTTTCAGTCCACAGGCTGACGCTCTATTCATTGAGCCAAACCAGTTTTGGCTTAAACTGCCACATTTTTCCTAGAGATAAAGATCTGAGTTTCTGATAAGCGGGATCGTTGGAATTTCTAGCTGCACCCTTTAAGCTCCCTAAAAGAACACGCTGAAAAGTGTCCAAGGAGTCGCCGGGGATTCCTTGGGTCTCACTGGGGTAGAGGGAGTCACAAGGGAATTTCCCTCCTTGACGCCACCCCCAGCTACTCAAAACAACCCCTGGAGGGAATGGGTGCTGCCTGGGCAGAGGCAGTGGTTCTTCCCTTCCTGTTTAACCTTTGACTGTGTGACTGGATTACTGATGTTTTTATCAAGGTTCCTAGCAGGATTTTACCTCTCCTGAAATAACTCTCTATGTGTAACCTGCCCCTCCCCAACTAAGCACTCTTTTTCCCAGGTCAACGCCAGAGGCAGGGAAGATAGGCCTCCCTTGGCATTTGGACCAGCAGCGCCCTCTAGTGACGGATCTCGCTGGAGCCTCCAGATGTTGTAGTGTACCCCCATCTTACAAAGGACGCCTCAAGAAGTCGAATTATGGAGTCATTTATTAAAGGCCAGCGGCATAAGAGGGGCTAAAGCGCTCCAGACCTCGCAGCCCCGAAGAGCTTGCCACATCTGGCTTATATGGGCAGAATATCACAACGGTATCAATTACATCTTTGGGTCTGGAATGAGGAACCTGTTTCGAGAAAAGTGTTTTTGCAGAAGCGAAATTCAGCAAGTTAGTTATCTAAAGTATCTACGAATCACTGAATCAACAGAAACACATTATCTGGGACCACCGGGGCAATTTAGAATAATTGTGTTGTCCAGATTCTGGGACCACTGAGTCAACCATAATGCATTATCTGTAACTACTGAGACAATTTAGGAAAATTGAGCTGTCCTGGTTCCCAGAATAATGTGCTTCGATGACCAGTGAGATCACAATCAATGAGATATTCAAACCACCATCAATGGAGTATTGGGATAGCATACATAAGTTCAGAAAATCAAAAAAGCTTTCTATTGTTTTAGCAAACAAAAAAGTACAGAACCCAAACAGCAGTTTCTACCTGAGTTGACTGCTACCATACTTCATATAGAGAGGTCAGGGTCATTCTCTGGTCAGTTTCACCTTCAAAAAATGTCACTGAAGAGGGACCAGGTCCTAGGTGGGTCTGCCCCTGCACCTTCTGGAATGTGTAAACCACTTACTAAGTGTCCTTGGTTAGGGAAGATTTAGTACCTGGCTGTAAATTGCTTGGCCACTTAACTATGTCTCAGTTTTCCTATTCCACGTGCCAAGGAATTTTCCTAGCTTCTTACTAACCTGACTCATTCAGAGTCCCTTCTTCAAGCCTAGTATTTACCTAAGAGAGTATACTGTGGAACAAAGAAAAAAATTCACAATTCGGCTAATGCCATTTAAACTGCATAATAAAGGGAGAAACCAAGATGGCAACATAGGTGAACACCTACATTGCTGCCATGCACAACAATTTCAAAACTATAACTAAAAGAATGGATATCATTCAGAACCACAGGAAAGCTGGCTGAGTGGAAATTCTACAACTAGAAGGAAAGAGAGGGGCTCACGGAGACTCAGAAGAGCTGCAAAAAGCTGAGGCACACAAGTGGAGAGAACAGGAGGCGGAGTGCCTGGCTGGCTTCCTCTAGCGCAGTGGTTCTCAACCTTCTTAAGGCCACGACCCTTGCATACAGTTCCTCATGTGGTGGTGACCCCCAACCATGAAATTTTGCTACTGTTATGCATCGTGATGTAAATATCTGCATTTTCCAATGGTCTTAGGCGACCCCTGTGAAAGGGTCATTCGACCCCCAAAGGGGTCGCGACCCACAGGTTGAGAACCGCTGCTCTAGCAGGAGGGAGACAGAACTCTCCCAACTGCACTGAATCCCAGTTCTGGGTGAGATTCATACGGGGGGGGTGGGGGGAGTCTGGACTGTTGTGAAAAGGGAGGAGTGCATGGAAACTTAAGTGAGCCTCGAAAAGGCAGAGGTCTGGAGGCGCGCACACAGAGAGGATGGATTGCTGATTGTACTGCTGGCTTTCTCTAGCGGGAGGGAGACAGAACCTCCCAACTGAGCTGAACTTCACTTCCGACGGCACTGAACCCTACTTATGGTGAGACCCTGGGGACCCAGACTCATATGGGTCCCTGGAGTGCATGGGAACTGGAAAGGCAGAGGTCTGGAGGCGCACATGTGTACACAGAAAGGGCTGTAGTTATTAACAAGGGACACTTGAGACCCAGGGGCCATGTAGGGTGAGGCTGACTGGAAGCCAAGGCTGTCTGCTCAGCCCTAAGACTCCACCCCATCCAAGCTCAATGGAGAGGCTTTTGCAATTTTGTAAGTCTTGTATCATAAGACTGACTCCAGCACAGAAGTTCTCTAGGCATAGTGAAAATACAGAGACAAAGGAACAGATCACAAACAAAAGAAATGGAGGAAAACAAAAGATATAGAGTTCAAACCACAGTTATAAGGTTTTTCAAGAATTTCCTAGAAAAGATGGATAAATTTAGCGAGACCCAAGAGGAGATGAAAAAGGACCAACTAGAAATTAAACATACACTGACTGAAATAAAAATTTTATGCAGAGACCTAATAGCAGACTAGAGAAATGCAAGAATCAAATCAAAGATATGAAATACAAAGAAGCAAAAAACACTCAACTGGAAAAGAAAAAAGAATCCAAAAATGTGAAGATAGTGTAAGGAGCCTCTGGGACAACTTCAAATGTACCAACATCAGAATTATGAGGGTGCCAGAAGAAGAGAGAGAGCAAGATACTGAAAACCTATTTGAAGAAATAATGACCCAAAACTTCCCCCCACCTGGTGAAAGAAATAGACTTACAAGTCCAGGAAGTGCACAGAACCCCAAACAAAAGGAATCCAAAGAGGACCACACCAAGACACATCATAATTAAAATGCCAAGAGCAAAAGACAAAGAGAGAATATTAAAAGCAGCAAGAGAAAGACAGTTAATTACCTACAAAGGAGCACCCATACGATTGTTAGCTGATTTCTCAACAGAAACTATGCAGGCCAGACGCGAGTGGCAAGAAATATTCAAAGTGATGACTAGCAAGAACCTACAACCAAGATTACTTTACCCAGCAAAGCTATAATTCAGAATTGAAGGGCAGATAAAGAGCTTCACAGATAAGAAAAAGCTAAAGGAGTTCATCAACACCAAACCGGTATCATATGAAATGCTGAAAGGTACTCTTTAAGAAGAGGAAGAAGAAAAAAAAGGTAAAGATAAAAATTATGAACAACAAATACATAACTATCAACAAGTGAATCTAAAAATCAAGTGAATAAAAAATCTGATGAACAGAATAAACGGGTGAATATAATGGAATCAGGAGTATAGAAAGGGAGTGGACTGACAATTCTCAGGGGGAAAAGGGTGAGGGGTGCAGGGAGAGACTGGACAAAAATCATATACCTATGGATGAGGACAATGCGGGGGGGAGGTAAGAGTAGAATGAGGGGTGGGAGGCAGGTGGAGGAGAATTATGGGGGGGGGAAGAGGAACAAATGTAATAATCTGAACAATAAAGGTTAAAATAAAATAAAATAAACTGCATAGTAAAAGTGGCTGTCCTCTGATCATTGGCATCCATTATCTCCATATACCATATACAGTCATCCCCAAGTATTTTTTTTGTATTACCTAAACATTGCACAATTATAACAAAATATCTAAAAACAAATAAACAATGCTATAAAGTTTCATGGTAAGAATATGCTTCCTTTTTCATCCTGGGAAACAGTGGTTTTCAGCCAATAGGAACTTTCTCCAACATGAACCTCAAAAATCCTTCCAAAAATCTCTCCTCTTTAGAAAACAGAGAGAAAGGGTTTGCTGGAGAGGGTTGTGATAGTAGTGAGAGATGAGCCCCAAAATTGATCCTCCCAGGGATCAAGCCCCCAAAAAAGAAAAGTCAAGGGGAATGGCTTTATTAGGCTGGTTGGTAAATGTGGTTCCTACTACAGCTGTATCAAATTACCACAGCCTTGGTGGCTTAAAATAATGACAATTTATTATCTTACAAGTCTGGAGATTGGAAATATTAAAAGGTCTCACTGATCTAAATAAAAGTGATGGCAGGAATTAATTCTCCCAAGGGATTATAGGGAAAAATCTATCTCCTGGCCTTTTCCAGATTCTAGGGGCTGCCTACATTCCTTGACCCATGTCTTCCTTTCATCTTCAAAACTAGCATAGGCCTGTCAGCATGTCCAGTCTTTGTCATGCAACTTCTGTAACTGTAACACTGATTCTGCTACCTGGCTCTTGCACATTTAAAGTACCCTTGAGATTACATTGGCCAGGATAATGCAGAATACAGTATCTTTAATCCGTAAATTCAGCTGATTAGCAATCTTAATTCCATCAGTTGTCTGAATCTCCTTTGCCATTTATCATCACACATTTATAGGTTTGGGAGAATTAGACAAGGACATGCTTGGGGGACCTTCATACAACATACTGCAGTGAGGGGTGCCATTTAATTCGGTTTTCAAAAGGGGATCAGTGCCCTGACTGGTTTGGCTCAGTGGCTAGAGCGTTGGCCTGTGGACTGAAGAGTCCCAGGTCTGATTCTGGTCAAGGGCATGTACCTTGGTTATGGGCACATCCCCAGCAGAGGCGTGCAGGAGGCAGCTGATCGATGTTTCTAACTCTATCCCTCTCCCTTCTTCTCTGTAAAAAATCAATAAAATATACTTAAAAAATAAAAAGGGGGATCAGTACTAGCAGGTTTGTGTTCAACCTGAATTGTGCTTAACCATTATTTCACTATTTGGATGTGGCACAAAAAGGAGGGGCTCAAGACTAGAGAAAGGATGTAGGAGTGAAGGAATGCCCAGGTTCACTCTTGAGAATTGGGTGCATGCATAGGAGGGCCTTATCCAAAGAATGACTGGGCAAACTAGACAGGTGTGTATGGGAAGTAGCTGATATCCAAGCTGGTTCTAATTCCTGCCACATTTCCACACTGCCAAAGATCATGATAGCTTGGATGTCACTGCCACAGAAGACTTGACAGAACCAGAGGAAGAGGGGCCAGGACCTGCCCTACCTGGTGCTTGATACTTGGCTATGGGGGCTACAGGCAGAGAGGGCTGCATGGCCATTGTGGGTCCTGGCAGGGAAGTGAACTCTTGGCAACTGTGGGACCACAAAATGGCAACACGTATGATCATTTCAAATGAAAGAAAAAGCAGTGTGGGAAAAAGAATGACTCTGGGCGCAGAGCACTGGACTGTTTGCCAAGGGTTAGCCGTCCAGATATGCCATCCTATAGAAGAGAAGCAAATGGTGAGGCCTCCATGTCGGCCCCCTCCCACCTTACTCCCCTTTCCTCGCCTGTGAACAATAAAAGAAACCCTTTGGGGCCACCCCAGGATGGCTGGGGTGGTCTGGCCTAACTCTCCTCTCCCCCTCACAGCCTGCAGTCCCCACAGCCACTGCTCTCCCCTCAGCTTCAGGAAGGATGGCTGGTGGAATTGAGGGGGAGGTAGGCAGGCACAGCCGCCTAGGGACTCACACAGATCAAGGGCGGTTTGTATCCTTCCGCTGCTGCGTCCAGCGCAGCTCCTTTGGACCTCCCCATCCGGCCCCCCAGACCCCTGCCCGTCTGCCCCCCAGATTGTAGTGCCAGGAACGGCACTGCAGTGGGGGTGGTCGCCAGGTAGGGGGCTGCGTTGGTCCTCCGAGGCGGGCTGGCGCCAACCTGCCCCTCAGGCTGGGTCTCCTCTGGCCCGGCCCCGGTCCGGCCCCGCCCCCTCGGGTCGGAACTACGGTGGGCCTGGGGGGCGTCGAGCCCCTTCGTGCTGTATCCCTCCGCCCCCCCTTCCCGGCACCCTCGCTGCCAGCGGTTCTGTCGCATCCTGCGCAGCCCCTGCCTGGTTTGGTGCAGCGGCGCGGGGGCGGGACGCCTCTTTGCCATTCGGGGCGCACGGAAGGCGGTGGGAGTCGGAGTGAGGAGCTGTGAGAGGAGGGGAGGATAACCACCCGGACCTTGAGCCTGTAAAGGCAAGTGGGGGCTGGCGACGGGAAAATGGGGGGCGGAGGGGCCCACTCTCCACCAGCTTACAGCCCGCGCCCCGACCCTGGCATCCTGGCGAGGAGGCGGCGACCCGGGCTGTCGGAGCCGGTCCCTGAGAGAGGTGCGCAGCGCCCGGGGACCCTGGCGAGGAGGCGGCGCGGGCCGGCCCGAGGCGCTGGGTGGCCAGAGAGGCTCCCAGGCCTCTGCGGAGGCGAAGCACGCCGGCTGCGCCCCAGACAGCTTTCCTGGTGCCCGCGCCCCGCCTTCGAGGTGTCTGTGCCGGGAGAGGGCTGAGGGGATGTTACTGGGGGAGAAATGGCGGAGCGGGAGCGGGACTGGGTGGGGGGGCGCCGGGGCGGGAGGTGGGGGGCGATGGCGATGGCTACTCAGGGCCCTGATTGTGGAAAGGCGCCTCTTGGGGCCTGCGTTCTGGGTGCTCTCCCTTCCCACAGGCACCTCCTTGATGTCAAAGCCTCATGTTTGCGTGGTAGGTCTGGCGATTTCAGGCTGCAGGGTGCATCTCTAGAGGAGCGGCTTGAGAAAGTTGGAGCAGGAAAATAGCCTGGATCTGGAGGTGTGTGGGGATCAGGATTGATGGGCAGCAGTCATTGACAGGATACCCGAATTGGGGGGTTCCCTGTGTACCAGCTTCTGGATACTTCTCTTAACCTCCATCCTTTATTTCAACCAAAAGTGGGCAGAAAAAAGATGGGCTCAGAGGAAAGGGTGAGACAGATTCATAATTTCAAGTGCCACTGCACAACCTGTTTTCTAGAATATGCAGGAACCCTTGCCCCAATTTATGCTGCGCAAGGCAAAGGAATGTGGTGCACCTAGTGGTGAATCCTCAGAATTGGAGAAGGGAGCAATGGGAAGACTGTGATGTCAAGAAAATATGTCGTTATCTGGAATCCTGAAACAGGGATTTGATAAAAATGAGAGTATTTGACTAAGAAGACCCTACATATTGAAAGACAACGTGTGGACTCCCATCATTGGTGTTGGACTTGCATCAAGTGCTTAGTTGCTACCATGGTCTCCTGACTGTCTTATCTTTTTGTCTGTCCATAGGCTTGCTTTAAGGCTGGCCACTTTCTGCAAGGAAGGAAAAGAGGAAGAGATTGACTCAGTTCTCTACAGGTTGGTGCAAAGAGGGACAGTTACCAAGTAAAATTATGACAGGTCTTTGTGATCCACCTCTCCTGCCCTGCCATATTTGCACACTGCTACAGCCTCCCCTGTGCATTTCCTGCAGGAGGTATTAGAAATATTTGGTATGTGTGGGCTCTGAATGAGAGAAGACCTGGGGTCAAGAACCAGGAGACAGGAAACATTAAAAAAATTTGATCCTTAAACCGAAAGGGAGGTGTTTGTATCAGGCATCAGGGTGTCTGCCTGTCAACTAAGCACTCATATTTCATTTTCTCTTGTATGTTTACTTGTTCATAGGACAGCCTGCTGTCTGCTGTACAGCTGAATACCATTGGAAGAGAGCAAGGAGGGGGATATTGTACCACATCAGAGCAGGTTAGTATGGGAGTGGGTAAAAGGGTAGGATAGTTGAGACTAACACAGGTCCAAAAGTGATTAGGGTCTAGTTTGGGGGCTCCTTAGCCCCATTACCAACATACTTTCCCCACCAACCTCACACTTTGTGGCAGGCCAAGTAAGTGGCAGCTCTGAGGGAATGAGGATGACAGATTTTCTAAGAGCCAAACAGCTCCACCAAGAACTCAAGGTTCAGTCTCTGTGTGTGAGTCTGCTTGGAGTGACACAATTGAAAGAGACTCAAAGCCCCATGCTAATCTCTCTCCTTAGATTCACCTTTAGTGGCAGCTCTGGTGGTATTGGAATTGCTGCTGACCACCCCACCCTCAACAGATCCGCACCTACCTGGGAACCATCCATTCTCCCCCAGCTTGGTTGTGCTTCTTCTGCATCCTGTCTATAATATTGGCTGTGGCTGGTCTTGGGAAGGAGGCTTATTGACTGCTGGATTGGTGATTGACTCTAACTCATTTCTAACTGTATCGTCTGAATCACTGAAGGATCAGAGTGTGAAGATAGAGAACTGTGACACATCTGTGGTAGAGGCTGAGACTGTGCTACTGATATTTTAACTGTCTTTTCTGTAACGGGTACTATGACTGGGGCTGAGATTGAACCTAGTGCCCAGGCCAAGCCTGAAAAGAAGGCTGGAGAAGAGGTTGGGGGTGGGGCTGAGAGAGAGAATGATGTCCAGATGGTGGTCAGACCCAAGATTAGGACCCAGACCCAGGCAATGCCTGGGGCAAGGCCCAAAACTGAGTCAAAGGCTATGAATGGGGCAAGGCCCAAAACTGAGTCCCAGGCAATGTCTGGGGCAAGACGCAAAACTGAACCACATGCAATGGTTGGGGCAAGGCCCAAAACTGAAGCCAGGGCAGTAGGTGGGGCACGTCCTAAAACTGAGGCCAAGGCAATCCCTGGGGCAAGGCCCAAGGATGAAGCCCAGGCTTGGGCCCAGGCTGAATTTGGATCTGAAGTAATGTCCCAAATAGAGGTCATGCCCCAAACTAATGCAGCAGCCTGGCCACTGGTCAGTACTGAGTCTGGATCAGTTGCTAAACCCATAGCCCTATCTGTAGATAGGGAACTAGTAAATATGGACCCTGAGACCTTTCCAGGCTCCCAGGTTCAGTCAGGAATTCAACCCTGGTTTGGATCAGGGGAGGAAACTAATACGGGGTCTTGGTGCTATCCCAGGGCCAGAGAGGAAGCATCTAATGAATCTGGATTCTGGTCAGCAGATGAGACCTCTACATTGTCTTCTCTCTGGGCTGAAGAAGAGGCCAGTATTCGATCATGGCCCAGGGAAGAGGCCAATACCAGGTCCAGGCATAGGGCTAAACATCAGCCTAACCTCAGGTCTAGGCTCAGATCCAAGCAAGAACCCTATATTGATTCCTGGTCTGGGTCTGAGGAGGAGTCTGGCAACCCATTCTGCTTGTGGCCTGGAGAAAATACCAATAACTTGTTCAGACCCAGAGTCAGGGATGAGGCAAATGCTAGGTCCAAACTCAGGACAAAGAAAGAGGAATTTTTTGAATCTGAGTCTGAAGATGAGTACTATAATGAATCTTGGTTTTTGCCTGAAGAGATCATTAGTAGATTCAGGCCCAGAGACAAGGAGGAGCCTCATACTGTCTTGAAGCCCAGGGCCCAGAAAGATGATAACAGTAATAGGGTCAAGCATGAGTCCAAGTTTGAGGAGGATGTCATCATTGGGTCCTGGTTCTGGGCAGAGAAAGAGGCTGGTGTGGAGGCTGGAACTTCAGTCATCTCTGAGTCCATGCCAGGGGCTGAAGAGGGGGCCATTGGTGGATCCTTGTTCTGGACGGAGGAAAAGTCCAGTTTGGGGGCTGTGGCCAGAGAGGAGACTAGGCAGGAGTCTGAAGAAGAAGCCATATTTGGGTCCTGGTTCTGGGATAGGGATGAGGCTTGCTTTGATCTAAATCCTAATCCTGTGTACAGGGCTAGTTCCAGGTTCAGAAATTTAGCTGAAGAGGGAATTAATACAGCATCCAGGCCTCAAACCTGGGAAGAGGTCACTGTTGAATACAAACCTGGCCCTTATAGGATTGGCTTCCCATCCCCAAGCTCCTTTAGAATTCCTGAAGAAGCATCCTCTGCATTCATTGAACTGTTTGAGGGAAAGCCCAATAATGCAGAAGGGGAAGATGAAGAATCTTCCCCTCAGGCCAATCAGCTCACATTTGAGTGTGAACCCTCCTACCGGTCAGTCCAGGAAATTCGAGAGCATCTTAGAACCAGGGAGAGTGCAGAGCCTGAGAGTTGGTCTTGCAGCTGCATACAATGTGAACTTAAAATTGGTTCTGGAGAGTTTGAAGAACTCCTCCTGTTAATGGAAAAGGTTCACGATCCTTTTATTCAGGAAATATATAAAATTGCAATGGGTACGAGAAGTGCTTCTCAATTTACGCGAGATTTCATTCGGGATTCAGGTGTTGTCTCACTTATTGAAACCTTGCTTGATTATCCCACCTCCCGAGTTAGGACAAGATTTTTGGAAAATATGATTCTCATGGCTCCACCTTATCCACATCTAAACATGATTGAGACATTCATATGTCAAGTGTGTGAGGAAACCTTTGCACAAGGCTTGGATTCCCCTGAGCAACTTCTTGGATTAAGGCTGCTTAGACACCTCACTATGACTACTGACTATCACACACTGGTTGCCAATTTTATGTCTGAGTTTCTTTCCCTGGTAGTCACAGGAGATGCAACAACAAAGTTTTATGTTCTGAAAATGCTGCTAAACATGTCTGAAAACCCTATGGTGGCAAAAACACTATTCAGTACCAAAGCTCTTTCAGTATTTGTGGGTCTCTTTACCTTACAAGAGTCACATGAAAATATTCAAATTGTTATTAAAATGTTTCAGAATATCAATACTATTATGAGAAATGGAACAGTAGCCTTAATTGTTAATGATTTCAGTCCTGTGCCATTTATGTCTGCATTCCACGAATTTGAGAAGCTAGCTAAGGCACTACAAACCCAAATAGACAATCAAAACGATCCCGATGGAGGACAACCAAACAAATATGATTAACCACCTATCTCAGCAGCCTTGTGTTCCCAAAGAGCCCTGAGTAGTGCTTTGGTTTTCACCGTCTGGTTTTGTGTTGTAACTTATATTTTTAATGCTGATGTTAACTTTGTCCAGTTCTTGGCTTGAGCTGGATCATTTTGTGGATGCCAAATGAATATTAGAGTTGAAAACATATTTGTTGATACTTGTCTTGCTGTTCAGATTGCAGTATTTTTCAGTATTGAGCTTCCAATGAACTGAGTTGCCTATGTAAGCTACCCTGTTGTTTGTTGTTTAAACATATGGTTCTCTATTTGAGTCTGTGTTTTCAATAAAGTTCTGTGTGAAAATTGGCATAAGTGACCCTTCACTTTAAAATCCTGGTGCAGCCACATTGTACACACTTACAAACATAAATAGATATAAGTATGACAAGCATACCCTTATTGGAAAATTCCATTTCTGGAGTTTAGGAAGGAGGAGATTATTGTGTGGGCTGTAGTACTTTAGGAATGTTTCAGAGAAGAGGGACCCCCTTAAATTGGTCACTGAAGCATAGGATAAGAAGTGACCAGTGGAAATATATAATTTAAAAATCACTTTTAGTAACGACGTATCCTGTCTGCCTGGAATAGATGAGACAAGTTTATTGAGGGAATCACTTGGAATGAGGCCAGTTTGGAAAGCCAAGGCAGCCAAGTCTACATATTTTATAACTCAAATTACAGGTGTAGCTTCAGTGCCATGGAAAGAATAAATGTTGCCCGGCTGGCATGGCTCAGTGGTTGAGGTTTGGCCCATGAACCAGGAGGTCACAGTTCGATTCTCCATCAGGGCACATGCCTGGATTGCAGACTTGATCCTCAATGTAGGGCATGCAGGAGGTAGCCGATCAATGATTCTGATCATTGATGTTTCTATCTCTTACCCTCTCCCTCTCTGAAATCAATAAAAATATATGAATAAGAATGAATGGGTAAGATAGCAAATGAACTGGAGTCAGGAGTAAGATTTTCTTTGTGATACTAGTCCAAAGAAAGTATTAAGGAAATACCATGCATCTTTCAAAAATGATCAATTGGCATGAAATGACAATGCTTTTACATCTAGTGAAATAGAGAATAGTACCATCTTTTGTGGCAGCAGTCACCAAACCTTGCAGACCTCACGGACCACTAAATTTATAATTTCAAATCCTGTGGACCACTAATACGATTTATAAAATTACCAGAGAACTTCCATTTTATTAATATGAAATGCACCTACATATATATATATATATGTGTGTGTGTGTGTGTGTGTGTGTGTGTATAATACCCTAATATGCAAACAGACTGAACAGTGGAACAACCAAACAAACGGTCGCTATGATGTGTGCTGACCACATGGTGGGCATCGGCAGCAGGTGGCAGAATGCAGAATATGGTGGGCATTGGCTGCAGCAGGATGGTAGAGAAGGTGAGTGAGGGCGCCAGACCTATGCGAGACACCAGTTGTCATCAGGGTGAGCCTCTGGTGGTCACTGAAAATTCTTTGCTCCCGCACACCACCATGTCTGCAGGCGCTGGCCCCGCTTGCACCCGGTGCTGTCAATGGGTATGAGCAGTAGCTGCCAGCACCGATTGTCCCTCAGGGCTTCTCCACCTCCCCCTGCTCCTGAGAGGCGATCAAGGTCTGCAGCTGCTGCTCACACCTGCTGCTGGTGATGGCCCCACTCACACCTGCTGCCTGTGCCAGAGCTACCACTCACATCCACAGCTGTCAACGGAGCCCCCCGTTCACACCTGTTGCTGGTGCCCAGTGCCAATCCTGATCGCTTGGCACCATCAGTGGGTATTAGAGTGGCTGTTGGACCAATTTCCCCTGAGGGCTTCTCCACCTCCCCCTGCTCCCAAGGGGCAATTGGGGCAGCATCCACCACTCACACTTGCTGCTAGTCATCAGTGGGTGTGAGTGGGGCCAGTGCCATCAGCGCATGGGAGTGGCAGTGGCTGGAGTGGGGCTGCCGGCACAGGCAGAGGGCCATGGTGGTGGGGGGGGGCATAGGTAGGGGTATGGAGGATGGGCTGAGACCCGCTCCTGTGTCCACCACAGCCTCGCGACCCATAGTCCCTTTCAAGGTGCACAAATTCATGCACTGGACCCTAGTTTAATATAACATTATAAATACTTATTTAATCTACAAAGATTTTTAAATTGTAACAAACATTAAATTAAGCTTAATTTTTACAAAATAATTGAAGCTTATTTAAGTATTAAACTTTTTTAAAGTGTGATATTTGCTCCTGTTTGCTTGAAATAAGTTTATGGATTTTTGGCTCCAATGATATTACTGCAAGACAGAGAGCCTATTTATTTCAAGTCAAGACCGGTACTGAGTTTTAATTGCTGTGAGAAATAAAAATGTTTTTTCGCACAAATATGTTGTTGAAAATTGAATCATAATTTTCATTGCTTTTTCACTCAGCAATGGGTACTTACTTTTAATGGAGATCCAAAAATGAGGTCTTGATAAGGATGACTGGAATTTAGCTTTAAGGCTGTCATCGAATGATAGATCAATGAGGCTTTCTTTTTCATTCATGCTTAAATTGATATCTTCAATGTTTGCTGCAAATGGATCTATTATACACATATTGCCATGTCTGGGATCT
Source organism: Lasiurus cinereus (assembly GCA_011751065.1). Lineage (NCBI taxonomy): Eukaryota > Metazoa > Chordata > Mammalia > Chiroptera > Vespertilionidae > Lasiurus > Lasiurus cinereus. The sequence goes on along the minus strand of JAAGEH010000037.1, from coordinate 79,953 downwards.
TCTTTCTTTGGGTAATAATGACCAAAAGGTTCTGTGAGTGATTGTAAGTGCTTTTGAACAATGGTTACCACCTGTTAGTTGACATCCTTCTCTCTCATATATTCATTAAAGTTTGAAAACATTTGCAGATCTTCAGCCTACTGCATTTGCCACAGTAATATTTTCTTTTGAAAAGTATCCATTTTACCTCATAGAGTGAACACATCTTTAAGTTGTCCTTGCAAGGATATGTTTAGTTCATTTAATAGCAATATGTATATATGCTAAGTATGCAAGCTACCAACTCAGTGTTGGAGAAGAGTTCTTGTAATTTCTTATTATTTTGCCGTTGGAAAAATATTTTGACATCTTCACGCAGGGCAAACAGTCAGGTTAGTATCTTGTCCCTCGACAGCCATCTCACCTCAGCATGAAGAAGAAGGTGAGTATGCTGAGAACCCATTTCTTTGCAAAGTGCCTCAAATATTTGAAAATCGAGTGCTTTGTATCGAATTTCATTTATAATTTTAATAATATCTGACAATACTTCATGTAATTCTGGGGACAATTTTTTCACCACAAGTTGCTCACTATGTATAAAGCAGTGTGTAGACAAAATGTCTGAGTGACCAACATTTTTCACCTTTGCAACAATTCCTGAAAGATGTCCAGTCATATTTGCTGTACATATCCCAATACATTTTTTCCATTCAATTCCGTGTACCAGGAAATAAGTCCTAAGTGCTTCAAATATCTCAGAGTTAGTTGTTCCACCTGGGAGTGGAATGAACAAAGCAGTTCTTCCTGTAACTCTTCTTCATACTCAGCCCTCACAAAACAAATAAGTACCTTGTTACTTACGTTCGTTGATTTGTCAAGTTGAATTAAATAAAATGGTGAATTTTTCACCACTTTTATAACTTGATTTTCAATATCTTCAGCCATGTTTTCAATTCTACTTTTGACATTGTTAGCAGACATAGGAATTGCTTTCCATTTCTGGACAGCCTGCTTTCCCAAAACCTCTTCACAGGCTTGCAACATGAAAGGCTTCATGAATTCTTTCCAAACATACAGCTTTTTATTTTTCACAATCTGAAGTGCTATCAGATAAGAAACCTTTAATAAGGATTTATTACAGTCATTTTTGCTAGAGCAAGTACTTGCTTTTATATATTTTCATGCATTCTTTGAAAATATTCAGATAAATATCAGATAAATTCGGGTATTTTGATTGCAAGTTTCAAAGGTTTCATGGCATCATTGGATAAACTCTCAGAACACACAACACAAAGTGGCTGTGGATCCAGCTCACTACCAGGTTCTTGAACAAATCCAAATTTCAAGTAATTTGAATTACATTTTCTTGATACTTTGAGTTTTTTCTTCTCTCCGCCTCCAATTCTAATGTTCTTCCTATGGTGCCTGACAAGGACTGTGGAGACTCTGATTCATTGATCAGCTCACAGTTAAGTGAAGCACACATATTACTATTGTTGCTATTATTAATTACACTAGTGGCCTGGTGCACAAAATTTGTGCACATTAAAAGGGAATTAATTGGAGAAGATATTTTAATATTACTATTTTCCCTTTTTCTATAATAGAAATGTCAAAATGAAAGAAAATTAGTAAAATGTATATGAAAAACTGCTGTCAGAGTCTGGGGCGCACCACAGGATCCAGAGTCAAGTCCCCGCCCACCCACGCATGCCACAAAATCGTGCGAGACCCCCATCAAGCCCTGCAGGGCAGGGGGACACAGCCTCAGGTCCCCATTAAGACCCACAGGGTGGGGGGCACAGCCTCAGGTCCCCTGGCCCCAGCATAAGGGTGCAAGTATGTGACAACCATTTGCATATTAGCTCTTTATTATATAGGATTATCTTTTGTATTACTAAAGAAATGCAAGATATTCCTTTGCTTTTTTTTTCACTCATTTTGCATTTATTTCATTCAAATCTAAAACCAAACAAGAAAAGATGGTTATTAAAGTCAAACTATTTGATGTCATTAAATATAACAGTTAAAGAAAATGCATAGTTACTAGTACATACAATAGACAAATAAAACAATAAGCATCAGTAATTGTGGAGTGGGTGACTGCTGTAATGGCTGAAACAATACTGAAACCACTTGCACCTCTCTTGTTTCCCCCTCTCTAGATAATAGAAAGGGGAATTCATGAAATGTACTAGGTTCTAGTACATTTCATGAATTTAGTGCAATGTAAAAATCATCATTCAGTTAGAATATAAGAATTTCTTAGAATATTTTTGTTTTATTATTATTTATTAATATTAATAAAACATGAAAATGCAAATAATGTCCATATTTTTCTACAGACCACCAAAATTTTCTCATGGACCACCAGTAGTCTGCAGACCACCAGACCACTGGTTGGAGACCGCTGATCTATGGAATACTAGATCTCATTTTATTTTTTTTAATATATTTTATTGGTTTTAAAGAGAAGGAAGAGAGGGAGAAAGAGAGAGAAATATCAATGATGAGAGAGAATCATTGATGAGCTGCTTCCTGCATGCCCCTTACTGGGGATCAAGCCTGCAACCCAGGCATGTGGGTTGACCAGGAATCAAATCTGGGACCCTTTAGTCCCCAAGCCAAAGTTCTATCCACTGAGCCAAACCAGCTAGGGCTAGATCTCATTTTAAAAACTTGTCTGTGACTAAACAACTTCTTTGCAATTTCAATATGACTTTTTAAGAAGCATCAGATATTCCAAAGTTGAATAAAATCTACCCTGGTAAAACATATTTTAAAGACAGACATCAGGGAGATAGAAAATTTAATAGCACAGGGCTTTTTTAAAAATATATGCTTCTAATGCCTCATTATAGGTAGACATGTTGGAACATATCTATATATATAAAAGGCATATATATATATATATATATATATATATATATATATGCTAATAAGTGTCCCTCTTATGTTCTGACTAGTCACTATAATGTGCACTGTCCACAAGGGTGCAGACACTCAATGCAGGAGCTGCCATGACATGTACTGGTTGGCACCATGGACCTGGCATGAACAAACGAACATTCGGCTTCTCCCAAGTGGGACATGGGCCCTGCCACCACCCTGAAATGACACCCCACCAAATCACAGGCAATGCTTCCAAGGCCCCATAGCACAAAATACAGCCCACAGCCCAGTCCAGCCAGGACGGGTCACAGTAGGCTCCTGGTAATGACATCACATAGGAATGCCTGGCTTCCTCTCCCTAGCAACTAGCCTCCTTGGAGTTTCTTTAGCCCAGGAACACAGGTGGAAACATTTTACACTTTAACCAAATGTCTGTGAAGTGTTTTCCCATGCCTCATCTCATTTGATCCTCACAGAAGTCCTGGAGTAGGTAGATAGGAGATTCCATGGAATCCTATTTTCTTTTCATTAGCTAGAAAGTAGAAATTTAGAAAGCTTAGAAACTTGACCCTACTGAAAAGAAGTAAGTTAAATATTTTACCCTTTGTTCTCCTTGAGTGATCTACAATAATAATCTGCTTCATGTTGATATTTACTGCTGTGTTGCTGACAGAGAATTACCTGAAAGAGAAGTTGGGGTGCTTCACTGGGCTGGAAGAAGTTTAGCTAAATCAGAAAGCAGGTTTAATTAAGCAAGTTTCCACAGGGGCATAGGCTACCATGGAGATAGAACTGAACCTCACAAAACCCTGCTTGGCCCTGGAGGATGACTGGTTAACCAGAGAAGGGTAAGATTCCTCAGGGAAGGAACAACCTAAGACAAGCAGTCGCAGAGGGGCCATCAGGAGAGAACTTGGGGGTCAACAGAGGTAGGGCACAGACCCTCACCCCCCCGACCTTGCAGGGGTCTGAACCCTCACCCCTTCTGAGGGAGGTCTCCTGCCCCCATGGCTACTTCGCTTCCCTGGCTCAGCACAGATCGGGACCCAAGTAACAGACAGAGATGTGGCCCAGCTCAGGTCAGGACCCAGGTAACAGACAGAAACATACCAACAGCAGCTACCCTATATCTAAATTCAGCCTAGCACTAGGAATGCTCAGTGCCTACTCAAGAATGCAAATAAACTTTTCCACTAATATATACAGGGTAATCTAAGATTGTTGGTAGAGTATTAAATGTGACAGTAAAAGTATTATCGAGCTTTCAGATTATTTTAAATTGGTGAATCGAAATAAGTGAACACCTAAGAAAATTTAAATGTACTGGACAGAAAGCTGTTTCTAAAGTATTAAAATTTCTATTGATAGCTCATCTCATGGTAAACTTGCTTAATATGGAATGAACATAAAACAGGCATATTTGTGTGCAAAAAATTAAAATTTAAAGTTAACAAGATTGCATTAAAAATTTTACAAAATTCTCCATTAATCATAAAAAAGGGGGGAAGAGTAAAATAATATCATGTAAGGAAAAATATCTGGTAAGTAAATTACATCTGGAAATTTTTCACTTTAGAAAATTAATTTTCATTTGTAATACTAACAGCAAGACACCCATGAAAAACACACATGGTATCAAAATGAGCCCAAAGAAAAGCGGGTAGGCAAAAATAAAAAGGACCCCAAGTCAATTTTATAGAAAAGATTCCTTTATTAACTTTTGGTTGAGAATATGTTTTTTTTTTAATTAATTTTTATTAATTTTTTATACATATCTCCCCATTGCCCCCCTCCCTCCCACGCGTACCCGACCCCCCAGTGTCTGTGATCATTGGTTATGTTTATAAGCATGCATACAAGTCCTTTGATTGATCACTTATTTACCTCACCTAACTTTAATCTTTCTGCTATAATTTCACAGTCTGTTTGATGCTTTATGATTTTTGTCCTCCTGAGAATTATCAGTCTACTCCCTTTCTGTGCTCCTGATTCTATTATATTCACCAGTTTATTCTGTTGGTCAGATTTTTAATTCACTTAATTTTTAGATTCACTTGTTGACAGATGTGTATTTGTTGTTCATAATTTTTTGTCTTTTACCTTTTTCTTCTTCCTCTTCTAAAAGGGTACCTTTCAGCATTTCATATAATACTGGTTTGGAGTTGATGAACTCCTTTAGCTTTTTCTTCTCTGTGAAGGTCTTTATCTGCCCTTCAATTCTGAATGATAGCTTTGCTGGATAGATTATTCTTGGTTGTAGGTTCTTGTTGTTCATCACGTTGAATATTTCTTGCCACTCCCGTCTGGCCTGCATCGTTTCTGCTGAGAAATCAGCTGACAGTCGTATGGGTGCTCCCTTGTAGGTAATGAACTGTTTTTCTCTTGCTACTTTTAATATTCTCTCTTTCTCTTTTGCTCTTGGCATTTTAATTATGATGTGTCTTGGTGTAGTCCTCTTTGGGTTCCTTTTCTTTGGGGTTCTGTGTGCTTCCTCGACTTGTAAGTCTATTTCTTTTACCAGATGTGGGAAGTTTTCAGTCATTATTTCTTTAAACAGGTTTTCAGTATCTTGCTCTCTCTCTTCTTCTGGCACCCCCACAATTCTGATGTTGGTACGCTTGAAGCTGTCCCAGAGGCTCCTTACATTATGTTCACATTTTTGGATTCTTTTCTCTTCTTGCTTTTCCAGTTGAATGTTTTCTGCTTCTTTATATTTCAAATTTTTGACTTGATCCTTGCCTTTCTCTAGTCTGCTGTTAGTACTCTGCGTAATAGTATTCATTTCAGTCAGTGTATTTATTATCTTCTCTTGGGTCTCACTAAATTTATCCATCTTTTCTAGCATATTCTTGCAAAACCTTATAAGCGTGGTTTTGAACTCTATATCCAGTCGTTTTTTTTCCTCCATTTCTTTTGCTTGTAATCCCTTCCCTTGTCTCGGCATTTTCACTGTGCCGGGGAAACTTCTGTGCTGGATTCAGCCGAAGAAGCCTCTGCTGAGCTTGGGAGGGTGGAGTCTCAGGGCTTAAGGGACCGCCTTGCCTTCCAGTCGGCCCCGCCCTCCACGGCCCGAGTCTCACGTGACTGGGTAATGGCTGGAGCGGTCCTTGTGCGCGCGCGCACCCGCAGCGCCTCCAACCACTACCTTTCCGGCTCCCCTGCGAACCAGGACCACACGAGTCTAGGTCCCCAGGGTTTCGCCCAAAACAGGGGCCCAGTGGACTCAGAAGTGGCACAGTTGGGAGGGTCTGTCTCCCGCCCACTCGTGAAAGCCAGCGGCACAATCAGCAATCCGTCCTCCGCGTGGTGCCGTGCGCGACCAGACCTCCGATCCTTTGCAACTCCCCTAAATTTCCGTGCACTTCTCCCTTTTCACAGTCCAAACTCCCCCCGTATGAGTTTCGGCTGGATCTGGGGTTTAGTGTCGTAAGAGAAGGGGTTCAATGCCGTTGGGAGTCTCCGTTTCCCTCCCGCCAGAGAAAGCCAGCCAGGTACTCCGGCACCCGCTCTCTCAGCGCGCTCGTCTCCGTACCTCAGCTTTTTGCAGCTCCTCTGGGTCTCCGTGAGCCCCTCTCTTTCCCTCTAGTTGTAGAACTTCCACTCAGCCAGCTTTCCTGTGGTTCTGGATGGTGTCCGTTCTGTCTTTTAGTTGTAGTTTTGAAATTGTTGTGCGAGGCAGCAGTATAGGTGTTTACCTATGCCGCAATCTTGGATTCTCTCTCCGAGAATATGTTTATATACTTTCAGAAAACAACTCCAAGACCAAGTGGACTCCTGCAACAGAGAGGAACTGACAGGTCTGCTCCAACCACGAAGACAAGAGGAGAAACAGTTCAGAGATGAAAGATGCTGACTACGCCTTGCCATGTGAGCAGTCAGCAGCTGTGTGTTGCTACAGGATGCCTAGGACCAAATCAGAGAGGGTCGGACCGGCATTGCCACCATTTGTCCACTATCCAGATACCATTGACCATTGATGACATGTACACATAAGGAACTGTTTGACATTAAAAATGGAACTCAAAACTATTGGACATTGAAATTGGAACGCAAACATTTTTTTGCTCTTATAAGTTTATTTCTAGCCTACAAAGGCAAGATGTTTTAAAGACAAGAATTGGGGAGTTGGGGGAGAGGAGGAAACAGATACAGAGGAAAAGAAGCAATGAACAGACTGTCATGCTACAATGAGAAGGCAAGGGATGTTGGGGGGGACGGGCCTGTAAGAGATCAACCCAAGGACTTGTATGCATGTATGTAAGCATAGCCAATGGATACAGGGCATTGGGAGGGTGGGGGGAGACAAGTGAGGGCATGTACTGGTGGGTGGGGAAGGCCGGGGAGGGCAATAGGAAAATAAATAAATAAATAAATAATCAAGTTTATTCTATTATCTAAAAAGGCTAAGTTGACTTGTGCATGCATAATGCATATAAAGCTCTTGCTGGTGCCATTCGTACACGTGTGTTTTGATCTGTCATTTTTTATCATGAATTTGGTGATCAGAAAGGGTGAATAGTCATATTAAAATATATCTTCTAATTAATTTTCTTTCAATGTGCATGAATTTGTGCACCAGGCCATTAGTATTTATATAAATAAACAAACTATTTCTGTTAGAAGGAAATTTTAGAGATAAAAACCACTTAGAAAAGTTTGAAAGAAAAATGGACTCTCGCCCTAACTGGTTTGGTTCAGTGGATAGAAAATCAGCCTGCAGACTGAAGGGTCCCAGGTTTGATTCCAGTCAAGGGCATGTACCTTGGTTGTGGGCACATCCCCAGTAGGGTGTGTGCAGGAGGTGGCTGACCAATGTTTCTAACTCTCTTCTCTCCCTTCCTCCCTGTAAAAAATCAAAATATATTTTTTTAAAGTTGCTAAGTTTATATTAGTGTCTTGACTGTACAAAGATGGCACTTCTTTTACATGACTATTACATTCAAAAGATATTTCCTTTTGGAGTAAAGATTGTGAATGTACCTAATGCCACTAAATTGTTCACTTAAAAATGATAGGTTTTATGCTTTGTGTATTTTCTACAATAATAAGTAAAAATATCATACCATATTTTCAGATAGAAATTGCAGAAGTCAGGAATAGAAATGTTTTGGAGAGGCTTGAAACCAAGATGGCGGCATTGGTAAACACCTAAACTGCTGCCTTACATGACAGTTTCAAAACTACAACTAAAAGACAAAACGTTGGGAATGCCCAGTGCACTCTGCACCATCAATGTAACTCTGTGGACTTTGTTGCTGTTGATGGTGTAGTTATCCAATTGTTGTGATAGGGAAACAACTTCTTTTAAATAAAAGTAAATAACAAAAAATAATAAAAGTTTATTGAGCCAAAAAATAAAAATAAAATAAAAGACAAAATGGACATCATCCAGAACCACAGGAAGGCTGGTTGAGTAGAAATTCTACAACTATAAGGAAAGAGAAAGCAGACTGAGACTCAGAGGAACTGCAGGAGACAGAGGTACTGAGATGCGCACGCGGAGAGGGCTGGCAACTGAGTTCATGGTTGGCTTTCTCAAGCAGGAGAGAGACAAAAGCTCCCGAATGCGCTGAACTCCAGTTCTGGGGGAGACTCTGGGGACCCAGACTCATTCGGAGAGAAACTGGACTATCTGACAGTGGGTGGAACTGGAGGGTGGCTTTCTCTCAGAGGTGCCTGCAGTGATTACCACAGGACACCGATACACAGGGTCCTATTAGGGCAGGGCTGATGGGAAACCAATGCTGTCTGCTTTTCCTTGAGACTCTGCCCCAGCCAAGCTGAGCACAGAGGCTTTTGCAAGTCTTTTCTCATAGTGGTGTCTCCAGCACAGAAGTTCTCCCAGTGTAGACACAGCTGGTCCTCACAGCCAGTTGGCCTGGAGGTCAATTCCTCCCAGTGATACCAACAACAATCAAGGCTTAACTACAACAACATTGCGCATCCAGCCCACAAAGGAGTGCACCAAGAATATCCACTTCAGGTAACTGGGGAGGCTGAGCCACTGGGCCATAGAGGACACCTAGCACACAAAGGCACTCTATCAACTCAGGGAAGCAGCAAAAATGTGGAGACAAACAGATCACAAATGAAAGAAATGGAGGAAAGCAAATGACTGTATATAGAGTTCAAAACTACGGTTATGAGATTTTTCAAGAATTTTCTAGAAAAGGCCAATAAATTTAGTGAGACCCTTGAAGATATGAAAAAGGACCAACTAGAAATTAAGTATACACTGACTGAAATAAAAAATATTATACAGAGATCTAAAAGACTAGAGGATCACAAGAATCAAGTCAAAGATTTTATTTATATTTAACAGTTTAAACTTTTATATACATATATATTTTTTATTGATTTTCTACAGAGAGGAAGGGAGAGGGATAGAGAGTTAGAAACATCGATGAGAGAGAGACATCGATCAGCTGCCTCCTGCACGCCCCCTACTGGGGATGTGCCCGCAACCAAGGTACATGCCCTTGACCGGAATTGAACCTGGGACCTTTCAGTCCGCAGACCGATGCTCTATCCACTGAGCCAAACTGGTTTTGGCCAAGTCAAAGATTTTAAATACAAAGAAGAAAAAAATACTCAATCGGAAAAGCAAAAAGAAAAAATAATCCAAAAATTTAAAGATAGTGTAAGGAGCCTCTGGGACAACTTCAAGCATATCAACATCAGAATTATGGGGGTGCCAGAAGAAGAGAGAGAACAAGATACTGAAAACCTATTTGAAGGAATAATGACCCAAAACTTCCCCCACCTGGTGAAAGAAATAGACTTACAAATCCAGGAAGTGCACAAAACCCCCCATAAAAGGAATCCAAAGAGGACCACACCAAGACACATCATAATTAAAATGCCAAGAGCAAAAGATAGAAATTGCAGAAGTCAGGAATAGAAATGGTTTGGAGAGGCTTGAAATTAAAAGCAGCAAAAGAAAAACAGTTACTTACCTACAAGGAAGCACCCATAGGACTGTCAGCTGATTTCTCAACAGAAACTATACAGGCCAGATGGGAGTGGCAAGAAATATTCAAAGTGATAAATAGCAAGAACCTACAATCAAGATTACTCAACCCAGCAAAGCTATCATTCATAATTGAAGGTCAGATAAAGAGCTTCACAGATAAGAAAAAACTAAAGGAGTTTATCAACACCAAACCAATGTTATATGAAATGCTGAAAGGTACTCTTTAAGAAGAGGAAGAAGAAAAAGGTAAAGATAAAAATTATGAACAACAAATACATATCTATCAGCAAGTGAATCTAAAATTCAAGTGAATAAAAAAATCTGATGGCCAAAACCGGTTTGGCTCAGTGGATAGAGCGTCAGCCTGCAGACTGAAAGGTCCCAGGTTCGATTCCGGTCAAGGGCATGTACCTTGGTTGCAGGCACATACCCAGTAGGGGGCGTGCAGAAGGCAGTTGATCGATGTCTCTCATTGATGTTTCTAACTGTCTATCCCTCTCTCTTCCTCTCTGTAAAATCAATAAAATATATTTAAAAAAATCTGATGAACAGAATAAACTGGTGAATATAATAGAATTAGAGGCATAGAAAGGGAGTGGACTGACAATTCTCGAGGGGAAAGGGTTGTGAGGGGTGCAGGAAGAGATGACAAAAATCATACAGCTATGGATGAGGACAGTGGGGAGGGTAAGGGCAAAGGGTGAGGTGAGAACTGGGTGGAGGGGAGTTATGGGGGGAAAAAAAGGAACAATTGTAATAATCTGAACAATAAATATTTTTAAATTTAAAAAAAGAAATGGTTTGGGCCTGACCAGTTTGGCTCAGTGGACAGAGCGTCTACCTGTGGACTGAAGGTTCCCAGGTTCGATTCCAGTCAAGGCCATGTATCTTGGTTGCGGGCACATCCCCAATAGGAGGTGTGCAGGAGGCAGCGGATCGATGTTTCTCTCTCATCGATGTTTCTAACTCTCTATCCCTCTCTCTTGTTCTCTTTAAAAAAATCAATAAAATATATTTTTTAAAAAGAAATCGTTTGGAGAGGGAATCCAGACTTGTGAGAAATACTTTTTATTATTTTTAGACATGGTGAAATGTTATTTTTGTTCTGTCTTGGGATGCTGTTAATTTTTGAAAAGGTTAAATTATGACTCAAAAATGAACGTGAAATGTTTTTCAGCACAATGAACTGCTAAGATTATGAAAACTGTTGAAGGAGGTAAGTATATACAATATATAAATATAATAAAAACAATATAGTATATTAAATTTCATACATACATAGAAAATAAATGCTAGGATATCATTGCTGGGTTAAATACAAAATAGCTTAATATCATAACGGCAATACATTTTAGACATTGAGGTTATCTGTTCCACTGAACAGAAATCATTTTCATATTTATCAGACAAAATATCTACAAGTTAGAATCAGCCTCATATAATTGAAAGCTTGCTCAATCAATAGAAAGTTAAGCTCAGCCCTGCACTGAAATGATATCAAGTAACCTATGTTTTCTTTACCCAAGTTTTGTATAATTTTTCTGACAGTGCAACGTGCTCTCCCTTCTAACATGCAAGATTTATGGCATCAATTTTCAAACTTCTTCATCTCATGGCACACAAAAACTAATGGCTAAAAGTTTGTGGCACACCAAAAATATCTGGTTTTTTTTTTTTGGCATTTTGACAAAAACAACAACAAAACAATAAAACCAACAACAGGTATAATTGGGATTCATTCACACAGGACAGCTATTGTTGTGTTGGTTGATGTAATTTTTTTTTATTTGACAATCTAAGGGAAAAGAGATCAGTGCCCCTGACTAAATACTCAGCTATTGCATGTTTTAAAAATTCTTACAGCACACTGGTTGAAAATGACTGGTTTATAGAACAGGGAAAAATGGCAGTGTTAACAGGGATCATCCTGATGACGGAAATTGGAGTTTGAATGTTTCTTTTGCCTTGCAATATTTTTTAGGACAGATCTCGTGTGTGTTTTAACATGTCACCCTGAATTTTAGAAATAAGCAAACTCACTTTGTCTGTAAACTCCTTATCCAGTGTTTCTCGCCACAGAATAAGAACGAGGCCTCGGGCTTGAAGCTTTTCCAATCTTCCAGCCTTTCTCTAGCAATCTCCACCATCCTCAGGAGCTTCAGGTTCCATAGCCAGCAGCTCAATCCCAGAGGCAGAAGACTCCGCTCTTCTGCACTGCAGGGGGCTGTGGCAGACAGGAACTGCTTGTTCACATGGGCTGACCGTGGATCATGTGACCACCCCGCCTTTGGGCGTGCCTAGAGGGGTATCCTATCGAAAGGAGGAAGGCTGGGGATTGACTTACTGCTGCGGGAGGACTGGTTGGATGTTATGGTGGGTAGGTAGCTGTCGCCACTAGCCTGAAACCTAGTTGCAGAAGGCCAGAATTACAGTATTTGTTGCTGGAGGAGACAGCCGCGCGGGCAATTGCGAACGTCTTTGCTGGCTTTGTCTTTTGTCCAGGAGCTCAAGAAGCAGGAAGTCTTCCTGCGGGAGGCACAAGTGGAGAGAAGCGGTGGTCGCTTGCAGAGGAGATAGGAACGCGGAAGGTGGGTCCTTGCTAAGGAGACAGGGAACGCAGAAGGTGGGTTCGAGACCGGGAAATGGCATCTGCAGGAGGTGGTGGCTGAGACTAGATAGATGGTTCCCAGCGTGGGGCACACGCTCCAAAGCGGGGGCGGGGAAGGGCAATTTGATTTTTAAGAGGAGCAATTTGAGAATGAGTTATTAACAGTGAATTTTTTTTGCATTTCTTATGTTTCTAGGGGCCTCATATACAGTATATGCATATATATTGTGACATATTTATGCATTTCAGTTCTCTATGTTTTGAAACTTTATTTGCTATTTTTCATATTATTTTTTAACAATTTCATAGTGATTTCTTCCTCAGTACTTCAACTGTCCTTTCGTTCTTTTATTTTTCTCTTTCATGGATGCCATGTTCTATGGAATCTTATTTAGACCAAGTTAATGGTCTTTTTGGCTTCCTACATGAGAATAGGAGTTCACTTTTTGTTTAATAAGAGTTTTAGGTCACAGGGCGGGCATCAAGATTTTAGAGATGCTTAGGTGGGGCATGGCCAAACAAAGATTGGGAACCACTGGGCTACATCCTGATAGAGGAAGTGCCTGAGACCCTCCTGCCTTCTGAACACCTGTCTCCTTACCCCTAGGCTCCCTTCCCAGTGTTGTGTGATTCTTTGTTTCTGTGTGTGGGTAAGGGAGGTGGACACATGGAGGAAGTTAGCTCAGGGGAGCTTAGAGTTTGGAAACCGTGAAGTGACATTTTGTGAACCAGTGGTGCTGGCTTTGGAAAAGCAGGTGTGAGAATAGGAACCCTGAGCTACACCCCTGTCCTCAAATCTATTTGCCACTTACTCTATTTTTTTTTGTCTTTTTCAGAGGATGAGGATTGCTAGGACCAGCTCAAAATTGAGAGGGTGGAAGAGAAGAAGGTGGGTGGAGAATATATCTGCCTTATGTTCCAAGGCTCCAGCTCCCTGGAGATACAAGAGAGGAATGAATCCCAATTTGAGCAACTCTAGAGAAGGGGGATTGTAGACAGATTCAGGAGGAGGGAACCTAGATGCTGAGACCTTTGGTAGAGGATTTCTCTTTGGGATACTGCCAAGCTTTAAACTCCCAAGAGAATATCTGGATCTCAGCCCTGGGCAGCATCTCCCTCCCATCTGGGAATACAAAAGTGGCTATTCAATTTGCGGTTCCCTTACTTTTTAGTCCTGGACTTCAGAGAAGGATCTTTTTGGTAAACAGTTGCAGAAACTGCTCTATGGATGATCCTGTAGATTCCCCTCTACAGATGTTTTGCTCTCTTCCATGTGTTTTGCTCTCTGCCCAGTTTTTAGGACTTGTTCCTTTGGTCTCATCCTAGGTGGCAGGCCTTGATAAGTTCTTGTCTTCTAACAGAATATTACCAAACCTGAGGGGGTCATGGGAACCCCTGATGCCCCTAGGATACATGCCAAGGCAGTTTGGAAAGTGTCACCACGAAGTAATTAATTTCCCTAAAGCTATTCATATCCTTATTTTTATTCTCAGTATAATGGTAGAGTGGAAACTATGCTGTAATACTACTTCAGGTCCTCATGTTTACATTTAAAAGCTAGGATAGAGCAATGGACTTGTGGGGTAAAGTTACAGAGACTGAGGCCTAGGATTGACTCCTCCTCTATTATCCCTGCCTCCTTGTTATTCTCTTTCCTCCACTCTCCAGCAATATGTACTGGTAAGATAAGTATTGGGGCCAATTTTGAGAAATTTTCAGATTATAGTCTTTTGGCTTAAGCTCTGTTGTCTTTGGTCTATGTGTGTGTGTGTTTATAGAGTTTGACAAAAGAGACAACCTCAAACATAATGTGGTATGGAAAGAATATATCTAAAATTTGTCCCTAGTTCCTAGCACAGACCTTCAAAAAACCTTAGGGAATTCTTGAGTGATAGGAGTGTCTTTTTTTAAAAAAATATTTATTGTTCAGATTATTAAAATTGTTCCTATTTTTTCCCCCATAGTTCCTCCACCCACCTCCTACCCCCCATTGTCCTCATCCATAGGTGTATGATTTTTATCCAATCTCTCCCTGCACCCCCTCTTGCCTCTTTCTCCCTGAGAATTATCACTTCCTTTCTATTCCCCTGATGCTATTATATTCACCAGTTTATTCTGCTCATCAGATTTTCAATTCACTTGATTTTTAGATTCACTTGATGATACATATGTATTTGTTATTCATAATTTTTATCTTTACCTTTTTCTTCTTCTTCCTCTTCTTCAAGTATACCTTTCAGCATTTCATATAATACTGGTTTGGTACTAATGAACTCCTTTAGTTTTTTTCTTATCTGTGAAGCTCTTTATCTGACCTTCAATTATGAATGATAGCTTTGCTGGGTAGAGTAATCTTGGTTGTAGATTCTTGCTTTTCATCACTTTGAATATTTCTTGCCACTCACATCTGGCCTGCATAGTTTCTGATGAGAAATCAGTTGACAGTCATATTTTAATTGTTTTTTCTATTACTGCTTTTAATATTCTCTCTTTGTCTTTTGCTCTTGGTATTTTAATTATGATGGGTCGTGGTGTGGTCCTCTTTGGGTTCCTTTTGTTTGGGGTTCTGTGTGCTACCTGAACTTGTTTTTATTTTTTTAATATATTTTATTGATTTTTTACAGAGAAGAAAGGAGAGGGATAGAGAGTTAGAAACATCGATGAGCTGCCTCCTGCACACCTCCTACAAGGGATGTGCCCGCAACCAAGGTACATGCCCTTGACCAGAATCGAACCTGGGACTTTCAGTCCGCTGGCCCTTGCTCTATCCACTGAGCCAAACCAGTTTTGGCAGCTTCCTGGACTTTGCCTTTACCAGGTGGAGGAAGATTTCAGTCATTATTTCTTCAAATAGGTTTTCAGTATCTTGCTCTCTCTCTTCTTCTGGCACCCCCATAATTCTGAAGTTGGTACGCTTAAAGTTGTGCCAGAGGCTCCTTACACTATATTCATACATTTGGATTATTTTTTAAATATATTTTATTGATTATTTTACAGAGAGGAAGGAAGAGAGATAGAAACATCGATGAGAGAGAAACATCAATCAGTTGCCTCCTGCACACCCCCTACTGGGGATGTGCCCGAAACCAAGGTACATTCCCTTGACCGGAATCGAACCTGGGAACTTTCAGTCCATAGGCTGACGCTCTATCCACTGAGCCAAAACGGCTTCGGCTGGATTCTTTTTTCTTTTTGCATTTCCAGTTGAGGGTTTTCTGCTTCTTTGTATTTCAAATCGTCAACTTGATTCTTGTGTTACTCTAGTCTGCTGTAAGGTCTCTGTATAATATTTTTTATTTCAGTCAGTGTATTTTTAATTTTTAGTTGGTCCTTTTCCATCTCCTCTTGGGTCTCCCTAAATTCATCCATCTTTTCTAGGACATTCTTTTTTTTTAATTTTTATTAATGTGTTACATATCTTCTCATTGTCCCCCCCCCCCCGACTACGATGCATACCGTAACACCCCAGTGTCTTACGTTCATTGCTTATGCTTATATACATGCATAATAGTCCCTTGGTTGATCTCTTATCTGCCCTACCTCTCCCTAACCTTCCCGCTGTAATTTGACAGTCTGTTTGATGCTTTACTGCTCTATATCATTTTGTTCATCAGTTTATAGTGTTCTTTATTATCCGTAAATGAGTGAGATCATGTGGTATTTTTCTTTCATTTACTGGCTTATTTCACTTACCATAATGCTCTCCAGTTCCATCCAGGTTGCTGCAAATGATAAGAATTCCTTCTTTTTTAAGGTGGCATAGTATTACATTATGGAGATATACCATAATTTTCTGATCCACTCATCTGCTGTCGGGCACCTACGCTTTTTCCAAATTGTAGCTATTGTAAATTGTGCTGCTATGAACATAGGGGTACATAAATCTTTTCTGATTGGTGTTTCTAGTTTCTTAGGATATATTCCTCAGATTGGGATTGCTGGTTCAAATGAGAGTTCCATTTTTAGTTTTTTGAGGAAACTCAAAATTGTTCTCCACAGTGGCTACACCAGTCTGCATTCCCACCAGCAGTGCACGAGGATTCCTTTTTCTCCACATCCTTGCCAATACTTGTCATTTGTTGATTTGTTGATGATTGCCATTCTGACAGGTGTGAGATGGCATCGCATGGTCGTTTTCATTTACATCTCTCAGATAATTAGTGACTTTGAGCATGTTTTCATTTGTCTCTTGGCCTTCCTTCTGTCTTCTATCGAAAAGGTTATACTTAGGTCCATTGCCCATTTTTTTATTGGACCATTTATCTTCCTTTTATTAAGTTGTATAAGTTGGCTATAGATGTTGGAGATTAAACCTTTATCAGTGAAAACATTTGCAAATATGTTCTCCCATACACAGGGCTTTCTTGTTGTTTTGTTGATGGCTTCTTTTGCTGCGCAAAAGCTTTTTATTTTGATGTAGTCTCATTTATTTATTTTAACTTTACCTTCCATTGCCCTTGGAGCAGTATCAGTGAAGAAGTTCTTTCGGCATATATATGAGATTGTGCTGCCTGTGGATTAATCTAGTATTTTTTTTAAAATATATTTTATTGATTTTTTTACAGAGAGGAAGGGAGAGGGATACAAAGTTAGAAACATCGATGAGAGAGAGACATCAATCAGCCGCCTCTTGCACGCCCCCCACTGGAGTTGTGCCCACAAGCAAGGTACATGCCCCCAAGCAGAATCGAACCCGGGACCTTTCAGTCCGCAGGCCGATGCTCTATCCACGGAGCCAAACCAGTCTCGGCTAAATCTAGTATTTTTATGATTTCCCATCTTATATTTAAATCCTGTATCCATTTGCAGTTTATTTTTATGTATGGTGTAAGTTGATGGTCTAGTTTCATTTTTTTGCATGTATCTGTCCAATTTTACCAACACCATTTATTGAAGATACTATCTTGACTCCATTGTATGTTCATGCCTCCTTTGTCAAATATTAATTGAGCATAGTGGTTTGGATCAATATTTGGATTCTCTATTCTATTCCATTGGTCTATGTGTCTGTTTTTTGTGCCAGTACCAGGCTGTTTTGAGAACAGTTAGTTGCTTTCTAATACTGGTTAAAATCCGGTATTGAGATCCCACCTACTTTATTCTTCTTTCTCAGGATTGCTGTGGCTATTCGGGGTCTTTTTTTGTTTCAGATGAATCTTTGGAGGGTTCTTTCAAGTCTGTGAAATATGTCATTGGTATTTTAATGGGTAGTGCATTGAATCTATAGATTGCTTTGGGTAGTATGGACATTTTAATGATTTTTATTCTCCCAATCCATGAGCATGGTATGCTTTTCCATGTGTCTATGTCTTCCTCTCTCTCTTTTTTCAGTGTCTTGTAGTTTTCTGCATTTAGGTCTTTTACCTCCTTAGTTAAGTTTATTCCTAGGTATCTTAATTTTTTTGGTGTGATGGTAAATGGGATTGCTTTTTTAGTCTCTCTTTCTGTAATTTCACTATTAGTGTATAGAAATGCCATAGATTTCTTGGCATTAATTTTGTATCCTGCTACATTGCCGAATTCATTTATTAAGTATATTAGTTTTTGGATAGAGTCTTTCGGGTTTTTATGTATAGTATCATGTCATCTGCAAATAAGGACAGCATTACTTCTTCTTTTCAAGTTTGGATGCCTTTTATTTCTTCTTCTTTTCAAATTGCAATGGCTAATACTTCCAGTATTATGTCGAACAGGAGTGGTGAGAGTGGGCATCCCTGTCTTGTTCCTGTTCTTGGGGGAAATGGTTTTAGTTTCTGCCCATTGAGTATGATGTTAGTTGTGGGTTTATTATATGGCTTTTATGATTTTGAGGTATGAACCTTCTATTCCCACTGTGCTGAGAGTTTTTATCAAGAAAGAGTGTTGCATTTTGTCAAATGCTTTTTCTGCATCAATTGATATGACTGTGATTTTTATTTCTCAATTTATGTGATGTATCACATTTATTGATTTGCAGATATTGTAGCATCCTCGCATTCCTTGGATAAATTCTACTTGGTCATGGTGTATGATCTTTCTGATGTACTGCTGGATCTGATTTACTAGAATTTGATTGAGGATTTTGGCATTCTATGTTCATGAGGAATATTGGCCTGTAATTCTCTTTCATTGTGTTGCCTTTATCTGGTTTTTGAATTAGGGTAATGCTGACTTCATAGAAGGTGTTTGGAAGTGTTCCTTCTTCTTGAATTTTTTGGAAAAGTCTGAAGAGGATAGGGTTTAATTCTTCTTTGAATGTATGGTAAAACTCTCATGTGTAACTATCTGGTCCCAGGCTTTTGTTTGCTGGAAGCTTTTTGATGACTGCTTCAATTTCTTCCATAGTTATTGACCTATTGAGATGTTTAGATTCTTCTTGATTGAGTTTTGGAAGGTTATATTTTTCTAGGAATATGTCCATTTCCTTCAGGTTGTTCAGTTTGTTGGAATAGTGCTATTCATAATATTTTTTCACAATCCTTTGTATTTCAGAGGAGTCTGTTGTTATTTCTCTTCTTTCATTTCTGATTTTGTTTATTTGGGTCTTCTCTCTTTGCTTCTTGGTGAGCCTGGCTAGAGGTCCATCAATCTTGTTTATCCTTTCAAAGAACCAGTTCTTGGTTTTGTTGATCTTTTAAATTGTTTGTTTGGTCTTTATGGCATATATCTCCACTCTGATCTTTACTATTTCATTCCTTCTTCTTACACTGGGCTTTTCTTATTGCTCACTTTCTAACTCTTCGAATTGTAGAGTTAGGTAATTTATTACCCATTGTTTCTTGTTTTTTTTTGCAGTAGGCTTGTAGAGCTATGAACTTCCCTCTCAAAACTGCTATCACTGTGTCCCATAAATTTTGCATTGTTGTGTTTTCATTGTCATTTGTTGCCATGATGTTTTTTATTTCTTCCTTGATCTCTCTGGTTACCCAGTCATTGTTTAATAGCATGCTGTTTAGACTCTATGTGTTTGTTTTCTTGGTATTACTTTTTTTATTTTAATAAATCTTTACAGTTCTGATTATTACAATTGTTCCTTTTTTTTCCCCACATATCTCCCCTCCAGCTGGGTCCCACCCCACCATCTGATCTTACTTCCGCCCCTTGTCCTCATCCATAGGTGTATGACTTTTGTCCAGTCTCTCCCTGCACACCCCTTCACCTCTTTCCCCCTGAGAATTATCAGTCCACTCCCTTTCTATTCCCCTGATGCTATTATATTCACTAGTTTATTCTGTTCATCAGATTTTCAGTTCACTTTATTTTTAGATTCACTTGTTGATAGATATGTATTTGTTGTTCATAATTTTTACCTTTAATGTTTTCTTCTTCCTGTTCTTAAAGAATACCTTTCAGCATTTCATAAAATACTGGGTTGGTGTTGATGAACTCCTTTAGATTTTTCTTATCTGTGAAGCTCTTTATCTGCCTTTCAATTCTGAATGATAGCTTTGCTGGGTAGAATAATCTTGGTTGTAGGTTCTTGCTAGTCATCACTTTGAATATTTCTTGCCACTGCAGTCTGGCCCACATAGTTTCTGTTGAGAAATCAGCTGACAGTTTAATGGGTTTTCCCTTGTAGGTAATGAACTATTTTTCTCTTGCTGCTTTTAATATTTTCTCTGTATTTTGCTCTTAGTATTTTAATTATGATGTGTTGTGGAGTGGTCCTCTTTGGATTCCTTTTGTTTGGGGTTCTGTGTGCTTCCTGGACTTGTAAGTTTATTTTTTTCACCAGGTGGGGGAAGTTTCCAGTCATTATTTCTTCAAATAGGTTTTCAGTATCTTGTTCTCTCTCCTCTTCTGGCACCCCCATAATTCTGATGTTGGTATGCTTGAAGTTGTCCCAAAGGCACCTTACACTATCTTCACATTTTTTTATTCTTTATTCTTTTTGCTTTTCCAGGGGAGTGTTTTTTACTTCTTTGTATTTCAAATCTTTGAGTTGATTCTTGCATTCCTCTTGTCTGCTGTTATGTTTCTGTATAATATTTTTTTATTTCAGTCAGTGTATGTTTAATTTCTAGTTGGTTCTTCTTGATCTCCTCTTGGGTCTCACTAAATTTATCCATTTTTTCTAGGAAATTCTTAAAAAACCTTATAACCATGGTTTTGAACTCTGTATCCAGACGTTTGTTTTTCTCCATTTCTTTCGTGTCTGCATATTTCACTGCTTCCCTGAGTTGGTAGAGTAGCTTTGTGTGCTAGGTGTCCTATGTAGCCCAGTAGCTCTGCTTACCTGTTACCTGAGGTGGACACTCTTGGTGCACCCCTTTGTGAACTGTGTGTACAGAATTGTTGTATTTAATTCTTGATTATTGTAGGTATCACTGGGGGGGGATTGACTTCCAAGCCATTTGGTTGTGGGGATCAGCTGTGTCTGCACATGCCCGCTTGCCCCCAGACTTCTACCTTTCACGTGTGCGGGAACTTCCAGAACTCTTCCTTTTCATTTCCCCTGAGTTTCCATGAGCTGTTTGAATCTGGGTCCCCAGGGTCTCGCCCGAAACTGGGGTTCAGTGCAGTTGGACCTGGATTTCAGTGCTGTTGTGAGGTTCCGTTTTTCTCCTGCTAGAGGAAGCCAGGCACAGTCAGCAGTCAGCCCTGTGTGTGTGCACTTTAGCATGCACTTTTTCGAGCCCTCAGACTTCTGTCTTTCGTGGATCCCCTAAGTTTCCATGAACTCCTTCCTTTTCACAACTGTCCAGATTCCTCCTGCAAGTCTTGCCTGGAGCTGGGGTTCAGTGCAGTTGGGATTTTCTGTCTCCCTCCTGCTAGAGGAAGCCAGCCAGGCACTCCCGTTCCCGCTCTCTCTATGCGCGCATATCCATACCTCAGCTTTTTACAGCTCCTCTGAGTCTTTGTGAGTCCCTCTCTTTACTTCTAGTTGTAAAATTTCACTCAGCCAAATTTCCTGTGGTTCTGGATGGTGTTTGTTCTGTCTTTTGTAATTTTGAAATTGTTGTGCGAGGCAGCAGCTTAGGTGTTCACCTATGCCACAATCTTGATTTCTCCTCCCTTCTTTGTATTGTTTTTATTGTAGTTGATTTCCAGTTTTATGCCACTGTGATATGAGAAAATACTTGATATGATTTATATATTCTTGAATATAAAGAGTCTTTGCCTGTGACCCAATATGTGGTCTGTCTTTGAAAATGACCCATGTGCGCTTGCGAAGAATATATATTCTGTGGCTTTGGGGTGAAATATTCTGAAGATGTCAGTTAATTCCATCTGGTCTAGTGAGTCATTTAGGATTGATGTGTCTTTGCTGATTTTTTGCTTAGAGGATTTGTCCAGTGGTGATAGAAGGGTATTAAAGTCTCCTACTATGATTGTATTGCTATCAATCTCTCTCTTGATATACTTCAGGAGTTTTTATTTTATTGTAATGTATTTAGGTGCTCCTGTATTAGGTGCATATAAGTTTACCAGAATTATTTCTTCTTGTTGGATTGTTCCCTTTAGTATTATGAAGTGGCCTTCTTTATCTCTTGTTATGTCCTTCACTTTGAGATCTAATTTGTCAGATATACGTATTGGAACCACAGCTTTTTTTTTCACTTCCATTTACCTGAAAAATTGTTGTCCATCCCTTCACCCTCAGTTTGTGTGCATCTTTTTTTCTGAGGTAGGTTTTTTGTAAACAGCAGATATATGGGTCAAGTTTCCTTATCCAATCCGTTATCCTATGTCTTTTGATTGGAGCATTTAATCGGTTTACATTTAAAGTTATTATTGATAGGTACTTATTTGTCCCCATTTTATTCTTTACCACTGTGTTCCTTCTTTGCTTCCTATTTCTTTTTCTTTTTTTCTTTTTTTTACAAAAGACCCTTTAACATTTCTTGCATTTCTAGTTTGGTGGTATTAAATTCCCTTAGTCCTTTGTCTGTGAAGCTCCTGATTTCACCTTCAATTTTTATTGAAAGCCTTGCTGGGTACAGTATTCTTAGATTCAGACCCTTTCTTTGCATGACCTTGCATATTTCATTCCATTCCCTTCTGGCCTGATGAGTTTCTGTTGAGAAATCAGTTGCTAGTCTGATGGGGGTTCCTTTGTAGGTAATTTTCTGTCTCCCTCTGGCCACTTTTAAGATTCTTTGTTGTTGCTGTTTGCCAATTTAATTATAATGTGCCTTGGAATCAGTCTTTTGGGGTTCATTTTGCTTGGGACTCTGTGAGCTTCTTGGATTTGTGTGAGTTTTTTCTTTCCTATATCAGGGAAGTTTTCTGTCATTATTTCTTCAATCAGTTTTCAATTTCTTGCTCAGTTTCCACTTTTACTGGAACCCCTATTATGTGGATGTTGTTTTGTTTCATGTTATCCCAAAGTTCCCTTAGGCTCTCCTCTTGCTTTTAACTTTTTTTCTAGAAGCTGCTGTACTAGGGTATTTTTTCCTACCTTGTCTTCTAGCTCACTGATGTGGTCCTCTGCTTCTTCTAGTCTACTTTTGATGCTTTCTACTGAGTTCTTTACAGCAGCAATGTCATTTTTTGTTTCTTCTTGATTATTCTTCATTTCCTCTTGGCTCTTCTTCATTTCCTCTTGGTTCTTACTCAGATTGTCAAATTTGTCTTCCATTCTTTTCATCCACCTTATGACAATTCTCTGAATTGCTTCTCTGTCAGGTTGCTTGCCTCCATTTCATTTACTTCCTTTTCTGGTGATGCTTGCTTTTCTTTCATATGTGGGCTGTTTCTTTTTCTGTCCATAGTCTTTCTTCTCCAGGTGTCTGGTTATGTAGTTCTCTCTCTTGCATTGATTTAAAGGCACAAAATACAACACAACCAGGCACAACACACAAGGCACTGAACAGAAATGTATTCACGATGTTAATAACCACAAATAAGGTGACCACCATTGAGAGACAAGTTAGTGGAATGTAGAGAAAGAAGAATAGAGAAAAGAGGAAAAAAGAAAAGAAAGAAGTGCCAAAATGAAATTGGGAGAAGGTAGAAAAAAGAGGGGAAAAATAAGAAAAAAAATAAGAGAGAAAAGAAAGAGAATAAGAAAGAAAGAGGAACAAATTATATATATCAGGAGGAAACTACAATAGCATAGTCATTAATCCCAACAAATGCCGTCAACAAGTACCTGGAGATTAATACAAACTACAAATACCAACTAATATCAAGGGCAGCATGGGAAAACAGAGATAAAAACAAAAAACAAAGTAAACAAAAAGCGAAATAAAACAAGTAGTATAAGCAAAAACTATCTCATATAAAAGTATTAAAAATCGATATAATCAACGTTCAAGCAAACAACAACAAAAGGACATAGATTAAAACAATTTTTTGGATGGTGAAGACAGATGAGAGAGGTGTGTATGGACTTTGAAGTAGGAGATTGGAAATTAGATATATAAGTGGAGTACAATTTTAACTGGGTAAAAAGAAAGAATAGAGAAAATCTAAAGTAGGAAAAGGGTAAGAGAAACAAGACAACAAAATGGGAAAAGTTAGGAAGAGAGTGTTGGCATAAAGGTAGAGTTGAGACAGAGTAAAATGATGCTAAAAGGAAAGATGAAAATAGAATGTAGAACTCTAATCCCAAAGTAAAATAAAGAGAAAAAATGACAGTTTTTTCAAAAAGGTAATATATTAGTAATAATAATACTGGTTGAAAATAAAAATGTAATAATTAAAAAGGTAAAATCAATTGAGGAAAAAAGAAAAAAAATTTGTTTTTTAATTAAAAGATGAAAAAATTAAAGGTTAAAAAACTTAAAAGTAAAAGAATAGATTGGGCAGTAGTGGACGTCATTCACTTCCTCTATTGTTCTGTTTGACATGGCTGTTTCCCAGTCAGAATGGTATTGCAGTTCCCCTGCTGCTCAGTGTTGTAAGCCAGTCCTGGGTTTTAATCCGGCAGTGTGTCTTAATCTCTTTATTCTTTTGGGATTATGCAAGAGTCAATTTGTGAGTCATCCCCTGAGTAGCAGTGTTTTGGAATTGATCTCTGAGACTATAGGTCCTCTCTAGCCTGTGCTTAGATCCTGCTTTCTCTGTGGCACTCAGTACCGGTTTGTGGCAGTGGGTTGCTCCAGAGCTGGTTCTCTGATGGTTATTCTGTGCTCTGATCCCCAGGTGCCAGAAAAACAACTTTCCCCTGCAGTTTCTTAGGTGATCCTATGTATTAGGCTTAGCAATCAGAAGCAAGTATCTGAAGAAGAAAGAGTGCAAGTCTGCACTCCCCCTTCCTTGCTCCTGTTCAAGCAGCCGACACACTTTAATAACTCCATGGCTGTCCTTTTGCCTCAGATCAAAATGGGTTGCTTTCTAGAGTTCCCCTCTGTTAACAGCTCTGAGGGCCCCCTTCCATATTCAGGGATCATGCCCTGCCCCACATCCACGGATTTCTCTTGATGCAGCTTTCCCCCAGTCCAGTTCCCACAGCGCGTTTCTCTGTTCTGCGGGACCAGATACCTCACCTTATCCCAGGTGAACCGTGACCTTTCCGTGTGGTGTGTGGAGCTCCTCTGCATCTGAGTGTTTGTGTCAGTTGGGGAGCTTGGGGAGCAGTGTTCTGGGTCCTGCAGCTGTTTGGTTGGTGCCGCAGCTGTAGATTTTGAGACTGTTTGGCCATTGCCACTGCTGTAGCTTTTCAGGCTGTTCGGTGGGTACTGCAGCTGTAGAGCTTTTTAGGCTGACATAAACATCCACTTTCCCCTTCAAAATGGCCTGGTCTCCCAGTTCACGCTGGTGGCTCCTGGAGAAAAAAACTCTGTGGCAGTCGGGCTGCTTGATCAGGGGAGCCCCATCCAGCAGTCCCCCACCTTCTCCTAGAAGATAACTGTCCCTTAACTCGCTAACAAACACCCCCAGTGCAACCCTCAGCTGTTCTCTCTGTCTGCTCAATGGCAAGGCTCTGGACTCATTTGTCTATTCCACTACCATTTTTTTTTTCCTCTAGGAAATTCTTGAAAAACCTTATAACTGTGGTTTTGAACTCTATATCCAGTCATTTGTTTTCCTCCATTTCTTTCATTTGTGATCTGTTCCTTTGTCTCCGCATTTTTGCTGCTTCCCTGAGTTGGTAGAGTAGCTTTGTGCACTAGGTGTCCTATTTGGCCCAGTAGCTCCGCCTCCCCTGTTACCTGTAGTGGACACTCTTGGTTCACCCCTTTGTGGACTGTGTGTACAGTCTTGTTGTAGTTAAGTCTTGATTGTTGTTGTTATCACTGGAGGAATTGATATCCAAGCCAATTGGTTGTGAGGATCAGCTATGTCTGCACCCAGAGAATTTCTGTGCTGGACTCAGCCTTAAGCCTTGCAAGATTGCAACAGCCTCTGTGCTGGGCTTGGATGTGGTGGAGTGTCAAGGCTGAGTAGACAGCCTTGAATTCCCATCAGCCCTGCCCTACATGGGAGTCCCTGGGTCTCAGTGCCCCTTGGTAATCGCTGTAGCCCTCTCTGTGCACAAGTGCAGGTGTCTCCAGACCTCTCCCTTTCTGGCTCTCCTGAGTTTCCGTGTGCTCCAGGGACCCGTATGAGTCTGGGTCCTCAAGGTCTCACCTGAAACTGGGGTTCAGTACAGTCGGACCTAGATTTCAGTGCAGTTGGGAGGTTCTGTTTTCCTCCCACTAGAGAAATTCCAGGAAACCATCAGCAGTCAGTCCTCTTTGCACGTTCCTCCAGACCTCTGCCTTTCATGGCTCCCCTAAGTTTCTGTGTATTCCTCACTTTTTCCAACAGTCCAGACTCCCCCCCGTATGAATCTCACCCAGAACTGGGGTTCAGTGCAGTCAGATATGGATTTCAGTGCAGTTGAGAGGTTCTGTTTTCCTCCTGCTCAGCTTTTTGCAGCTCCTCTGAGTCTCCATGAGCCCCTCTCTTTCCTTCTAGTTGTAGAATTTCCACTCAGCCAGCTTCCTGGTGGTTCTGGATGGTG
This sequence comes from Lasiurus cinereus, assembly GCA_011751065.1. Taxonomy (NCBI): domain Eukaryota; kingdom Metazoa; phylum Chordata; class Mammalia; order Chiroptera; family Vespertilionidae; genus Lasiurus; species Lasiurus cinereus. The sequence continues at coordinate 53,628 of JAAGEH010000037.1, read as the reverse complement.
TCCATTCTGTCTTTTAGTTGTAGTTTTGAAATTGTTGTGTGAGGCAGCAGTTTAGGTGTTCACCTATGCAGCCATCTTGGTTTCTCCTGATAGGAGTGTCTTTGTTTTGCCAATGAACTGACTTATGGTGGGCCCTTCGTTAGCTTTATGATGTGGGCTGGTCACCAAAAGGGCCAACCACATGATTAGAGTTAGAACCTTGGACCACAGAGGGTTGGAGGGCTGGATTTGGAGCTCAATCAGGTGGCCATTGATTTAATCATGCATATATAAAGAATATCCGATGAAAACTCAGGGATTTGTGGAGTTTCCTGGTTGGTAAACACATTGATATCCAGGGAGGGTGATTTGCTCTGAATCTATGGGAAGAGGGCATGAAAGCTACGTGTTTAAGATCCTTCCAGACCTTGTCCTATGTGTAGCCTTTATAATAAAACTATCATGTGAAATATAGTACTTTTAGTAATTTCTGTTTTTCTAGTAAATTATCAAACCTGAGAGGTCATGGGAACCCCTGAATCAGAAGCATGGGTTATTGTCCCCAAGATTTGTAACTGGCATATTATCTAAAATGGGGGCAGTATTGCCAAAACCGGTTTGGCTCAGTGGATAGAGCATCAGCCTGCAGACTGAAAGGTCCCAGGTTCGATTCCAGTCAAGGGCATGTACCTTGGTTGCGGGCCCATCCCCAGCGGGGGGGGGGGGGGCGTGCAGAAGGCAGCTGATCGATGTTTCTCTCTCATGGGTGTTTCTAACTCTCCATCCCTCCCCTTCCTCTCTGTAAAAAATCAATAAAATATATTAAAAAAAATAAAATGGGGGCAGTATTAAGGACTGCCTTAAATCTGTGGAGTCTAATGCTAACTCCAGGTAGTCGGTGTCAAAGAATTGATGTCAGCATAAGTGTCATTCTGTTAGCAGCCACTGCTGGATTAATATCTGTAAACCTACCTCTGATCCTATGCATCATACATAAATAAGTTAAAATGGAGACAGAGCCCAGTAGAATATATTATGGTTGGTGGGCAGCATATGTTTTTGTAACACATGCCTGCATAATTTTTAAAGTTCTCTATAATTTTTTTTTCTTATCAGAATTCTGTCAGCCTAGAATTCCTGTTGGGGGCAATGTGTTTAAATTTTTAGGAGCTTCACATTGTGGTCTTGTTGGATACCTTAGTCCTACTTTCATGGGAAGTAGATACTTAAACTATTCACACCTGTGGAATTTTTTAGTCTCAGCCAAAGAGCAGGGTAAATAGTGTGTGTGTTTGTGTGTGTGTCTCTGTGTGTGTTTGTGTGTCTGTGTGTGTATCCAAGAATAAAAATGATTATATTATGATCACTTCTTGACCAGAATCATACCTCAGTTTTTCTGGGGTATAGTTGAAGTAAAAACCTCACCACTCACATGGCCCTTTTGTTTCTGCCCCCTTTCTGGATAAATATTATGTGGATTTCATGTAATAAGATAATAAGGGTTCATTCAAATGTCATTTGAGCCCTAGCCAATGTGCGCAGTGGTTAGTGTTGTCCTGTATACCAAAAGGCCGCGGGTTCGATTCTGGTCAGGCCACATACCCAGGTTTTGGGTTCAGTTCCCATTCGTGGCACTGAATGTGAGGCAACTGATCGATGTTTTTTTTTTAATCTTTTTTTTACGGTTCAGTGACACTTTTCCATGCTTTAATATTTTTTGTCTTTTTCTCCTTCACCCTTTGTCTCTCTAGAATCCCCAGGTGAGGATTTAAAAATAAAAATGTCAGTTGACCTTCCTGAAGATAAATTTAGAGTGGATTTGTCATTTCTCCCGTCATAAATGAAAGGTATTTTCTTATAGCACAGTTGGACTCAGCACCCACTGACACTCTGTCCCCAGTTTCTAAAGAGCAACCTTCAATGAGATCTCATTTATAAAATACTACCAGGTTCTCTATGCAGGGTTTCAAGGCCCTCACCTTTCCATACAATTCCTCATTTCCAACTCCATCTCCCAACACTTTCTTCCAAGTCAGGGTCAGGACTAGAATAAGATAAGGACACAGTTTGAGGAGGTACTTACTCTCAGGTATCTTACCCTAATCCAAACCCTGCTGCACTTTGCTGCACTAAAAAGCAACATTAGGCTGTTATTTCCCAACCCAATTATACTCTGCCTTTCCCCAGTGTTCACTCAATCATCACTACTCTCACAATCCTTTCTCTGCCTAGGGAAACATATTCATCGTTTTTGAAGTCTTTCTGATACTCTCACCTTTACTGTTTGCTCCTTGGTTGGAAGTAACTCCTCTGCACAGTTTTTTATTTGCCCCTAGTTTAGCATTTGTTTCTTTATGCTATGTACTGGAGTCTTTTTAATGAATAAGACAGAATTTGTGTAGAGGTAATATAGAGGAAGAAACTTGGACTCTGGAAGTGTGAATCAAACTCATCTGTCTGACTAGAACACCTGAGCCTTTTGTTACTTATAATAGTAGTAATGATATACTGAGTGCTTGATTTATACCAGATACTATTCTAAGGGTTCTAAATATATTAACTTATTTAATCCTCAAAACAAAATTATGGAGTACATACTGTTGTTCTCCTCATTTTACATATGAGGAAGCTGAGGCACAGATTGGTCAAGTAACTTAGCCAAGCTCACTGAGCTTATTAACAGAAGAGCTGAGATTCAAACCTTTGTAGTTTGAATCTGGAGTTGGTGTGCATTACCACTATGCTATGTCTATATCCCTGTATTGCTGATTATCACTAAAAGCTGCCATCATCATTGTCACTATCTTCATAATCAGATTTCCCTTATGTTACTGGAAAGGGGTCCTGGCCCTTAGAGGGTCTGACTAGGGCGGACCCATGATGTGTGGGTTCTTGACCTCATGCAGGAAAAATTTCACAACACCAGTCCAGGTGAATTTTAGAGGACATTTATTACTAGTAAAGCTGGGGATAGTGAAATAACAAAGGGTTAGGGAAATGAGCCTAGGCTGGTCTGCTTTGGCTTACTAATAAGTCAGAGAAAAGGGGGACTTGGGGTGAGGTTCAGGGGATGAACTGCCATTGCCCACTGCTGCCCTGGATGGAGGTATCATGGGGTCCCTTAGAGTTTAGGAGATGTGTGCCATTGGGAGGGAAAAGAGAGGAAGATGAGGGAAAAGGGAATGGCACAGGCTGCTACCCAGAGGGAGAGGGTGAGTGCTGGGTCCTTTGGAAACTGTTATCTCTTTCTTAAAGGCAGGAATCTTAGGGGTGGTCTCAGCAGAATTCTCATCAATTTTCTAGGTGTGCTCCTTCAGGGTTATGGTCTCCACTGATTGGTCAGTATCAGGGCAGAGTCCTTTGTCATTGCAGCTGGTCCTGGTGTCACCTACTTGGTTTTGCTGCTTTTCTGGGCTGGAGTTCTAATACAACTGAGCCCTAGATGTTATCTCTAGGATGACCTTCTGTATCTGCTATAAATTGCTCTACCAGTTTGTTCAGTTTCCCTATTCCACTTGTTCTGACTTACTAGCCTGTCTCGCTTACAGCTTGTAGCAAAGTACTCTATTCATCGTAAAGAAACTGAAACCTGTATATAGTTAGACCTCCTGTCCCTTATCCCCTTCTTCCTATGTTTCAGTCTATTCCAGCTTTTCCTTCCTTCCAACTGTAAATATTTCTCTCTTCTCCATGTCCAGCACAGCTAGAGAGTGGTTTGGTTCCTGAGTAGGAGCTGCTGGGGACTGAGAAAATGAAAGAAAGAAACAGATACAGAGATGGAAGGAAAAAGCTGGAGCCAGGTGGGACAACTGTCCTCTGATGGAGAGACAGTGACCCAGAGCCAATACAGTGTTTATTTTATACAGCAAAACCCAGGAAGTTTTACTGAAGGTCAAGACAAAGGAGATTATGTGCATTCCTGAGTGGGCTGGGAGTTGTATTCATTCCTGGTGCTTGGCTGGATTTAGATAATGAAACACACCCCCTAGCACCTGGGCTGAAGGTCAAGCTGACAGCACTCCTGCCTCTGGCAAGGCGTGTTTCCAAGGATGTGGCTCTGCCAATGCCACTGGATTCTGCTGACAGTAATTAAAGAAATGTTCATATCTTCCCAGGTGCTCTCTACACCCAGCATAATGGTCAGTCGTAATCCATCATTTTTACTGTGCTTCTACCTTAGTGCCTGGCTCCACTGTCCTAGCAACATCCAAGCTCTTAATAAATCCCAAATATCCAACTGTTTTTATACCTGTGTTGCTTAGTGCAGTATGCCTGGGGAAAGTTAACCAAACCTTTCTATTGACACTATGAATTTATCTTTCTCAAACTCAGTACAGCCCTCTGAATTGAACACAGATAACTTCTGATATCTTTATAGTATGGACATTTCATAAGGTTGCACTTTCATACAATGACTCCAAATTGAAACCAGGCTTATCTATGAGCTCAAGTATTTAATGTATCTCTGAACCCCCCTAGATAAGTAAGGGTTTAGGTTTTCTGCCCAACACTTTCCTTTAATATCTAGAACAGAAGCCAGTCACAGTTGTCAGATCTCTAGCAATCATTAGTCAAAGCATTCAGAATTACACTTTTTCTTTCACATGGAAACATGAGTTCTGCCACTGGTTTTAAGAAGTAGATGCTCACTGATGACAAAAATCAGGAACTATTATTCAGTGAAGAATTATTCTATGCCTGAGCATACATGTCATTTAAGATAGTTCCATTTTCATATAACAAATAACAACTAAAACTAAGAAAATTTATGATTCACATATTAGATGTACTGAAGCCTAGATGGGTGTTTGATTCAGCTAAGGATTTGTTTTTTATTCTATCTCCTGCCATTCACAGTATCAGCTTCCATCTGCAGGCTGGAAACTTGATGGCTGCAATGATTCTAGGAGTCAAGCAATTTCCTAAGAAGACATTTTTTCCTGATTGCCTTTTTTTATGAGTGAGGACACTTCATTTCGTTCTTCTTCAGTCTTCTCCTAATGTCTCATTGAGCAGAGTTAGGGTTTAGATCATCACCCTTCCTAAACCAGAGAGTACCAAGAGAATGCATTACCCCTAGACAATGCAGATTCAATCCTGAAACTGGGATCAGCCTCTCTGAGACACATGACTACAAGGAGAAGGGAGGCATACTTACGCAAAAATGATGTTCTTTTAGTAAGGGGTTAGTTATGGTAGGCAAAACAGTGTATTACAAAGTATTGAAGTTATAGTAATAAAAAGCACAGGACAATGTCTTAGCAATTAAGACCACTAAAAGCCACCATGGAGTTATCATCTACTCTTCCCTACTTACCCCATAATAAATATGACTAGATGACATTTTAAAAAGGAACTAGACAGACCTGAGACATGCAGGTATTTCAGAATATTATATAGTTTCTCTTTTTCAGATCTGAAGTTCAGCTGAGAAGAATAAGATAAAAGCTGTTCACTAGTCTTTAGCTACAGGGTTAAAATCCATAAGCTAGCTTTCCAATGTCAGTTGCCATATAAATAGTTTGGAAGTCATTGCTCTTATACTGAAAACCAGGGCGAGGGGGGAAGCTGAACAAACTGAGAATCTATGACTTATCTTAGACCTGTGGTTGGCAAACTGTGGCTCACAAGCCACATGCGGCTCTTTGGCCCCTTGAGTGTGGCTCTTCCACAAAATACCACGGCCTGAGCGAGTCTATTTTGGAGAAGTGGCATTAGAAGAAGTTTAAGTTTAAAAAAAATTTGGCTCTCCAAAGAAATTTCAATCATTGTAGTGTTAATATTTGGTTCTGTTGACTAATGAGTTTGCCAACCTCTGTCTTAGACCCATAAGAAAACATGTCACAGGGCAAATTACCACCCTGAATTCTGGACAAAAGATAAATCTGGGGAGTCACAACCTATCTGTCCTTATATACAGCACAAACAGCTAGAGACATAAACAGGACAGAAGACTTAAAGAGTAAATTTGACAAATTGCTGGAGACTGAGTGTGAAATAGTATGAGAGTGAAAAACCCAACCTTTAGTCTTAGAGGTTTCATGGACTTTACTAGTAAATCCAGGAACTCTAGCAGGTTCTTACAGTGAAGACCCCAGAAAGATCTGATGGCTCTGGCAGTGGGAGGGGAAGTGTGCTCCTGTGAAATAATCTGAGAACCTTCTCCATGACAAAGACCTACTCTGCAGTGGAAATATGAGTACTTTTCCAGAGCTTTATCTGTTAAAGGAAAGGCATTCCTCCTAACTACCCCACTCTAGTCTTCCATTTTCATGTAAGAGGGAGAAAGAAGTTAGGAAATATTTTGAAGGACACAGCCTAGGGACCCAGACCCACAAAGGACTAGAATTTAATTGTAAGATTATAGAACACTTCACACATTTTTACCACGTCACACTTGTCCAGAATTATAGCTAAAGGAGCTATAATGTGCATAGATTCTGCAAGGAGTAATTAGGAAAGCCCAAAGATAAGGAAGACAAAAATAAGGACATTACTGGAATCTGAACACTGGCACCTATAGCTACAGCAAACATTACGCACAGCTCAATCGCTAACCAGCCTAACATAAAACTTCTTGCTGAGGGGTCTATTCACCAATTTCAGACTGTGTAATTATCAGAGAATTTAAAATATGTTTGGCTCTCCTCTCCCCCTCACAGCCTGCAGTCCCCACAGCCACTGCTCTCCCCTCAGCTTCAGGAAGGATGGCTGGTGGAATTGAGGGGGAGGTAGGCAGGCACAGCCGCCTAGGGACTCACACAGATCAAGGGCGGTTTGTATCCTTCCGCTGCTGCGTCCAGCGCAGCTCCTTTGGACCTCCCCATCCGGCCCCCCAGACCCCTGCCCGTCTGCCCCCCCAGATTGTAGTGCCAGGAACGGCACTGCAGTGGGGGTGGTCGCCAGGTAGGGGGCTGCGTTGGTCCTCCGAGGCGGGCTGGCGCCAACCTGCCCCTCAGGCTGGGTCTCCTCTGGCCCGGCCCCGGTCCGGCCCCGCCCCCTCGGGTCGGAACTACGGTGGGCCTGGGGGGCGTCGAGCCCCTTCGTGCTGTATCCCTCCGCCCCCCTTCCCGGCACCCTCGCTGCCAGCGGTTCTGTCGCATCCTGCGCAGCCCCTGCCTGGTTTGGTGCAGCGGCGCGGGGGCGGGACGCCTCTTTGCCATTCGGGGCGCACGGAAGGCGGTGGGAGTCGGAGTGAGGAGCTGTGAGAGGAGGGGAGGATAACCACCCGGACCTTGAGCCTGTAAAGGCAAGTGGGGGCTGGCGACGGGAAAATGGGGGGGCGGAGGGGCCCACTCTCCACCAGCTTACAGCCCGCGCCCCGACCCTGGCATCCTGGCGAGGAGGCGGCGACCCGGGCTGTCGGAGCCGGTCCCTGAGAGAGGTGCGCAGCGCCCGGGGACCCTGGCGAGGAGGCGGCGCGGGCCGGCCCGAGGCGCTGGGTGGCCAGAGAGGCTCCCAGGCCTCTGCGGAGGCGAAGCACGCCGGCTGCGCCCCAGACAGCTTTCCTGGTGCCCGCGCCCCGCCTTCGAGGTGTCTGTGCCGGGAGAGGGCTGAGGGGATGTTACTGGGGGAGAAATGGCGGAGCGGGAGCGGGACTGGGTGGGGGGGCGCCGGGGCGGGAGGTGGGGGGCGATGGCGATGGCTACTCAGGGCCCTGATTGTGGAAAGGCGCCTCTTGGGGCCTGCGTTCTGGGTGCTCTCCCTTCCCACAGGCACCTCCTTGATGTCAAAGCCTCATGTTTGCGTGGTAGGTCTGGCGATTTAAGCAAAAGTAAGACTAGTAAAATTAAGAATACACCAAAATGAAATGTTTATCCGCCTCTTGTTACAGCAGTTTATTTCCTTTCATGTTTAGATTTTGCAACAAATTAAATTCAAGCAAATGGCAGGCTGATAAATAAACTATTTGTTTATATAGACCCTTCACTGGAAGAGTCCATATAAACAAATAGTGTGCTGTTAATTCACCTTTCTTATTTGGCAACTGTTTACTCATCACCCCAGCCTACTTTAATATATCGAGGTAATGGCGGTTCAGAATAGAGGGGACAGTTTTCTGAAGAGTCCATGCATTTTAAGTCAGTCTGCTTATTTCAGACTAAATTCCATCTCCATATGCCCTTCACAGCCTCTCTCATTTTGGTGCAGAGGCAGTCTCACAAAAGCTGGATACCTTAAGGAACTATGGGTACTGAGAGACATTTATTTACCTATTTTCCAGTGTATAAGATGACTGGGCATATAAGACAACCCCCAAATTTTCCAGTTAAAATATAGAGTTTGAGATATACTCACCCTATAAGATGACACCCAGCTTATAAAACGACCTTCGACTTTTGAGAAGATTTTCCTGGGTAAAAAGTCATCTTATATGCCAGAAAATACGGTACTTATTTTCTGATTCTTGAAAAGGAGGTGTTAGTACTGAATTCTGGATATATGTCCATTAACCTGATATTTTTCTATTGTCAACGTTTTCTTGGTGTTTTACTGAAAACCCCTCCTTTCTGTATGGCATGACTCATCTCTAGCCAGAGGATTGCTCTTTGATGGGAAAGAATCTCCTGAGGTCCCCCTACAGTGAGTGGGCTGGCTGGTATAGGTGGTGAATGAGATAGGATCTACTAATATACATATATGCATAAAGAAGAAAGGGTGGGGGCATGCAAAGATCCTATTGAAAGAATAGTCCCCATTATTTTTACTGCCTTCTTTCTAAATACATTTGCCTATTTTTACTGCACACTCTTGCACCTCATATTTTTGTTTAGGGAAAAGAGGTGTGGCCTCTGCTGGGAAAATGACTGACTTCAGAGTTGGGAGATGTATGTAATTAGACAAATTGCAGGTCTTAGGGGAATGAATGGGGAATCATTGGGCAAGCGCAGACAGATAGGAAACACAACATGTCCTTGAATGTACAAAATCATGTTATAACACTTGTCATGGGTGTTGGGCCATCTCAGTCTCTTCTGCTTTCTCTCCTCTGCCTGTTTATCTCTGTAGGTTTATTCCTTTATCTGTTCCTGTAAAAATCTGTAGATAGCTGTTGACTTTGAATTTAATTAAGAAGACCAAAATTGTTCATTTGGATCCAAGGTGAGTGTGAGCATGAACACCCCTACTAATTGGGGATGGGAAGTGGCTGTTGGGAAGTGGGTGAGAAAGATGGAGTCATTGTCTTCCAGCATTCTAGACAGCTGTGCCCTCACATTAATGATTAGGAAATGGTGGAGGGGTGAAACAAGAGTGTGCTTATAGGGTAATTGACAGACACCTAGGAAATGGGGAGGGAAACCATGAGGAGAACAAAGCCAAAAACATACAGTTGACCCTTGAACAACATGGGTTTGAACTGTGTGGGTCTACTTATATGAGGATTTTTTTCAGTTTACCACAATTGAGTTGATCCACACAGTTGTTCACGATTCAACTCTGTGGTTGGGAATCTATGTAGGTGGAGAGCCGACTTTATCCATAGATTTTCAACTTCAGCGCCCCAACCCTTGCATTGTTTAAGTGCCAACTGTATAACCAAAGCCCCAGATCTGGAAAGATACCTAGGTTGTTGGGTCTAGAAACCAAAGTGCATGTCTGTCTACTGAAACTCTGAATTCCAGTCCCTCCTGTTTTTGTTCATAGGTCTGCCTGTGATTTCATCTGTAGGGTTTATCATCACTGGAAGCAATCAAGAAAGGAAGATCAGTGCAGGTTGGTATGAGGCCTACCTGGATAGACCTGGATAGTATAGTGGTGTATACCAAAGGGGCTGGATGTTTTGTAGCCTCTCTTACTTTCAGCAAACTTTCCCATCATTCCTGATCTTATTTAATGCAAAGAGAGTGTGGTAGTGCCTAAGCAGGATAGTGGGTGTTAGTGGGAGTGTGGAAGGGATAACATAAGGTAACACCCACTTCTACCAAACAGTCCATCTCTACTCTCTCATGTCCTGTTTGACTGTCTGCATAGATGAGCACAGTTGGAAAAGGCTTAAAGTCCATTTCCTTCTTCCACCTTAGGTCCATCTCCAGCGGTGACTGTGGTGGCTTTGGAGTGGTGGAAGATTATCACTTTCAGCAAGTCTGAACTCAGAAACCATTATCTTCCCTCAGTCTGAGTGCCTCTGCCCTCTGTCTGTATCATTGACAGAAGTTTTGTGTTCAGAAAGGGGACTGTGTGACTGCTGAACTGACTATTGACTCTAACTTTTGCTACAAAGTTTGTCTCTGACCCCGTGAAAGTGTCAACATATTGACCTGAGATTGTTGAGAACCAAGGCCAAGACTCTCTAGGGCTATTCATAAAACTGGGCTTTATCCATGGGTGGGAAAAGAAACAAGGGCAAAACTGCAAAAAGAGCTGGTGTAGAAGCTAAAACAAAGAGGGAAGCTACTGGCGTAGGCAGACCTGTAGTCAAGACCCAGGCCAAAGCAATGGCCAAGCCAGAGTTTCAGGCAAATGCAGTAGCAGAGGTGAAGACAGTGTCTAAGAAGAAGACTGTTACTGAGAAGAAAGAAAGAGCCCCAGCAAATTTCAGTCCCAAAGTTGAAGATGAGGCCACTCAAGTGTCTCGGTGTTGTTCTGTGGCTAAGGCCGGTGCTAAGACCAAGTCCATGTGTAAAGATAAGACTGGTATTGATACCTGGGCTGGGGAAGAGACCAGTGTTGGTTCTAGGTTCTGGAATGGAGAAGAGACTAATAATAGTTCCATTGCCAAGGATGAAGGTAAAGCTGATACTAGTCCCCCATCCTGTGCTGAGAAGTTGAAGCCTGTGGCCAGCACTAGCTGTAAAGCTAGGCCAGGGGCTGAAGAAGAAGAGGAAGAGAATGTTATTGGGAACTGGTTTTGGGATGGAGATGAAACTAGTTTTGACCCTGATCCTAAACCTGTGAGCAGAATAGTTAGGCCCCAGCCTGTGGATGAAATTAATGAAAAAGATAGGCCCAAGGACTGGTCTGAGGTAACTATCTGGCCCAATGCCCCTGCTGTAACTCCAGCAGTGTTAGGATTTAGATCTCAAGTCACATCTGAGACAAGGCCTCCTTCATATATTGTCCTGGGCTCATCTGAGGAAAATGCTCATGCTTTGCCTGAGGAAACAGAATGTCCTTCTAAGAGCATAGTCTCATGCTCAGAGTCTCTCCCGGAGCACCCATTTGGTTCTGACCCTTGCATTCAGACTATAGAGGAAATTAGACGCCAAATCAAGATCAGGGAGATGAATGGGATTAAGCCATTTGCTTGTCCTTGCAAAATGGAATGTTACATGAATTCTGAGGAATTTGAAAAACTTATTACCTTACTTGAGTCAACTACTGATCCTCTCATTCATAAAGTAGCGCAAATTGCAATGGGGATCATTAAGGTTCATCCATTTGCCCAAGATTTCATTAATGAGGTAGGTGTAGTGACACTTATTGAAAGCTTGCTTAGTTTTCCTTCCTCTGAAATGAGAAAAAATGCTGTAATTACTTTGAATAACCCTTCTGGGGATGAAAGACACCGCAGGATTGAATTACATGTTAAACATATGTGTAAGGAAACTATGTGTTTTCCCTTGAACTCACCTGGACAGCAATCTGGTTTAAAAATACTGGGGCAATTGACTACTGATGCTAACCGTCATCATATTGTTGCCAGTTATCTTTCAGATTTGTTTTATTTGCTTTCCCAGGGAAATCGTAAAACCAGAAATCTTGCTTTGAAGGTACTTTTGAATATGTCTGAAAACCCAGCTGCAGCCAGAGACATGATCAATACAAGAGCATTGGCAGCGTTAAAACTAGTCTTTAACCAGAAAGAAGCAAAAGCCAATCTCGTTAGTACTGTGGCCATATTTATTAACATAAAAGAACATATCAGAAAGGGTTCAATTGTAGTTGTCGATCACTCTAGTTACAATACACTCATGGACATTTTCCGTGAAGTTAAAGCGATTATTGAAACACTGTAAAATGAACCAGAAATACAACACAGAACAATCTCCAAATTCTGATAGGCTGTCTGTTCTCAAAGAGCCTTGCATAATATTTTGTTTGTTATAGTGTGCACATTATCAATGACATCTTTAACACTTATTTGTGATAGTCTCTAGGTTTGAACTAGACCATTTTTGAGGTATCAAGTATCATTACATTGTGAGTTGAAAATGTTGATTTTTATCTTCTGTAGATGGAGCACTTTTCAACGTTTTATTTAAGAAATTAGTGAACCAGTTCATCCTAAGTAAGCTAACTTGTTCATTAGTATCTGATTAAATCTATTTGTGACTTTAGATGGCAAAAAAATAGCCTTAATTTGTAATCTAGTTGCAGAAGTAAGGCATATACACACAAAAAGATAACTAACAGATCATACATGCATTTGCACACTCTCATTGTGAAATGTACACTCAACATAAGGTAGGTGTTTCTATAAGATGTTTAATATAAGAATTCATTTTCCTCCTATTCTGCCTACATCATATAGCATATTTTGCAACCCAGAAATGGCCCTGAATCCTGGTTAAATGTAAGATTCACTTTTAAATGTCACTACTACATTTATAACTCATTTTTAGGTTACTTCATTTATGTCAAGGTCATTTCACAGAAGAGAAAGGAGATAGGTATTAGGAGGAAACATTTGCCGAGTACCTGCTCTTATGTCAAGCAATGTGTTGGCCCTATACAGTTCTTTCTTCTCTTTTGGCAATGGGCCTGTGAGTCTAGGTGCTGATAGTTAATTCTTTTTTATATAACTCATTGTGGATCACCTCCAATGAGAATTGGGGAGGTTGAAATACTTTTTTCCTACATTCCCATAGAGTTCGATGGCATAGCTGTTCTGTCCATTTTTTAAAAATATATATATTTTATTGACTTTTTTCAGAGAGGGCAGGGAGAGGGATAGAGAGTTAGAAACATCAATGAGAGAAACATCGAGGGAGCTGCCTCCTGCATGCCCCCTACTGGGAATGTGCCCACAACCAAGGTACATGCCCTTGACCAGAAGCAAACATGGAACCTTTCAGTCCAAAGGCTGATGCTCTATCCAAACCAGTTAATGCTGTTCTATTTTTTTTTAAAAAAACCATTTACTATGCTACCTTACAATCTTTTCACTTTTTTTAGGTGATGGCATTGAAGGCTCAGAGACTGGTTCTAATGATTCATTTTGCTGTAGATAATGCCCCTGCCAGTTTTGCAGTTCTTTACTTCCTCCAAATGCACATGTCCATTAGGCATTTGGGGTCCAGAGAAAAGTCTAGGATGAGTGTATGGATGTGAACTGGCAGCACCTGGAAAGTAGTAGGTACCCCAAACTATTGAATGACATGTAAATTTGGAGTCATTAGCAAGTAAAATTTGCTATATCCTTATCTTTTTCAACCTGATTGTATTTTTTGTCAGAGAACGACTCATTCTGTACATTGTTTCATACATTACGTTTTTAAATTCCTCCTGCAAAATCAAACTTAATTTTTTTCTATTTCATATGTGTCATGAAATATCAAAAGGACTCATCTTTTAGTAGTAGTCTAGTCTACATTCTGCATTTGTACCAGCTAAAACTATACAAGGTAGACTTAATCAGAAATTTAGACCCAGAATTGCAGCTTTATCAACACAGAACAGGAAAGCTAGGAGAGAAGCTGTTGTCTCAACTGATAACAGTGATTCCTGGAAGTCTTCATGGTTCACAAAGCATCTCCAGGACTTTTGGACTATGGCTATGTTCTCTACGGTTCATGGTAGGAACTACAACCCCTGGCCTGAGTTGAAGAGAATGTCCCAGTGTGCAAAAATAGTAGGTTATATGTTTTGAAAATTTTAAACAGTTAAGAAACTAACACAAGATCATACTGTAAATTAATGTTTATAACTTGCTTTCCCCCCCACTATTTGTATATTGTGAATATCTTTGCATGTCAATAAATGTGTTACTGCAGCATATTTTGAATCACTCAATTTATGTGTGTGTGTGTGTTAACAATTGGTGCATATTGCCTAATCTTCTATTACATATCCTCTTAAACAATGTGCACAAATTCTCTTGCAAAAATAAGGCTGTAGTGTTCTGCAACTTGTATTTTCATCTTTCCATAGCTGCCATTTGCTATTTATAGCTTTATTGAGATATAATTGACATACATTAACCCGTACATATTCAAAGTATGCAATTTGATGAGTTTTGACATATGTATACACACATGAAACAATCACCACAGTCAAGAAAGTGAACATATCTACTACCCTGAAAAGTTCCTTCATGTTCCTTTGTAATCCCCTCCTTCCTACCACTGGGTATCTCCTTGCCCTCAGACAACCATTGATCTGCTTTATGACAATATAGAATCATTCTCATTTTCTGTAATCTTATATAATAAAGAAGTGATATGCAAATTAACCCTCACGCCATCACAAGATGGCTGCACCCACAGCAGAGACAGGGTTCCCATAACAAGTGATTGGTAGGAACCTGAGGCTGCATGGTGCTGGGCCTGGGCAGGGGATCTGAAGCTGCATCCCCTGCCCAGTGGGGTTTGATGGGGGACCTGAGACTGCACACCCAGCTGGCAGGCTTTACAGGGGACCTGAGGTTATGCCCCCACCCAGCGGGCCTTGAAGGAGGTCTGGATCTCGCCCAATGGGGATGGGACTGGCCAGGGCTGGGTCTTGCACGATTTTGAGGCATATGCGGATGGGTAGGGACTTGACTCTGGGTCCCACGGCACTCCCCAGACTCTGACAGGAGGAAGATTTTCATATACATTTTACTAATTTTCTTTCATCTCTGACACTTCAATTATAGAGAAAGGGCAAATAACAATATTAAAATATTTCCTCTAATTAATTCCCTTTTAATGTAAACAAATTTTGTACACTGGGTTACTAGTTTTATCTAAATGGAATCCGCATATGTATTTGGGGATGTCTGTCTTCTTTGACTTACTATAATTTTTTGAGATCCATCCATGTTATATATATCAATAGTAATTGCTCTTTATTTTCAAATAGTATTCCACAATATGATTATATCAGTTTGCTTATCCATTTACCTGTTGATGAAAATTGGGGTTGTTTACAGATTTGGGCTATTAGAAATAAAGCTGCTATCAGCATTCATATACAACTGTTGCTTTTCTCTTAGGTAAATACCTAATAGTGGGATAGCTGGATCATGTGGTAAGTATATGTTTAACTTACATTTTCTATACATTGCTATAGCTTTATAATGTCTTGGATCAGACAGTGTGCATCCTCTAACATTATTTCAAGGTTATTTTTTGTAATTATTATTTATATTTTATATGAATTTTAAAATCAGCTTGGCAATTTCTATCAAACCTCTAGTTGAGATTTTGGTTTAGATAGCTTTGAACAATAGATCAATTTGGGGATAACTGACATTTTAACAATATTGAATCTTCTGACCTATTAAGAGAATATTCAGGGGGCAAAATTAGGTGTACAGTTGTGTGTATAGAATATACTAGTAATACAATAAACCTATATAATAAAAGGCTAATATGCAAATCGATTGAATGGCAAAACAACCCGTCACTATGACATGCATTGATCACCAGGGGCAGATGTTCAATCCAGGAGCTGTCCCTTGGTGGTCATTGTGTTCCCACAGGGGAAGCATTGCTCAGCCAGAAGCCCTGAGCCAGGCTTTCAGCTGGCAAGTACAGCAGCAGTGGCGGGAGCCTCTCTCACCTCTGATAGCACTAAGGATGTCCAACTGATGGGGAGCAGGTCTAAGCCAACAGTTGGACATCTTCCAAGGGATCCTAGACTGCAAGAGGGTGCAGGCCAGGCAGAGGGACCCTCCTGAGTGCACAAATTTTGTGCACATGGCCTCTAGTTAATCCTATATAATAAAGAGGTAATATGCAAATTGACCCTCATACCCTCGCACAAGATGGCTGCCCCCATGTGGTCAAAGATGGCCACCGCAAGATGGCCTGCAGGGGAGGGAAGTTAGGGGCAACTGAGCTGGCAAAGGAGGGCAGTTGGGGGAGACCAGACCAGCAGGGAAAGGCATATGGGGGTTACCAGGGGAGGGTAGTTGGAGGCGATTGAGCCAGCAGGGGAGCAGTTAGGCATCAATCAGGCTGGCAGGGGAATGATTAGAGGGTGATCAGGCTGGGAGGCAGGCAAGCAGGAGATATCAGTACCAGATTGTGAGAAGGATCCCATATTGGAGAGGGTGCAGGCTGGGCTGAGGGACCATCCTCCAGTGCACAAGTTTTGTGCACCGGGCTTCTAATAAATAATAATAATACAAGAATAAATTGATTTCTATACTCACAACTATAAAACTACTTTTGCCACCTCTGAATATCTCATTTAGATCATCTTTAATTTCTCTCATTAGCATTTTGTAATTTTTATGCAACATACTTTTTAGCATGTTCTTTCATATTCTTTAGCATATTTGTATATTCTTTTTCCCGTGAAAATTGATGATTATTTGTTTATCTTTACTAAAGGCCTAGTGCATGAATTTGTGCACAGGTGGGGTCACTTGGCCTGGCCAGTGATTGGGGCCAGCCGGCCAGGAGAGGGACCATGGGAGGTTGGCTGTGGGAGTGCACTAACCACAAGGGAGCAGCTTCTGTGTTGAGCATCTCCCTCCTGGTCGTCAGTGTGCATCACAGTGACCAACCAACCGGTCATTTGGTTTATTAGTTGTAAAGGTCACTTAGGCGCATGCAAGAGGTGTTTGTTTGAATATTTCTGTATGATCAATTCCTTGAAGTGAAACTGCCTTGTCAAAAATCATGAATGGCAATGCCCTCCATCCAGAAAGTATCAGGAACATGCTTATATTTGAAAAAGTTGAGTCACACAGACGTAGAGTACATGCCATGAGGAATCGTGGTGTGCTTCATTAGAAATGACTTATAGTATTGGGACTTGTGTTAAGTGATTTGGTTGGGTTTGAGAAAGCAAGAATTTGCTGTAGGTTGAAAGCTATCAGGAAGCATGAGTAATTATGTGATTTGGTATCTAAATCAGTCTTACTCTACAAATGGGTACGACTACGCCAGTGGTCAGCAAACTGCAGTTCGCAAGCCACATGCAGCTCTCGAGCCACGATTTGCCGCTCTGTTGACTGAGTTTGCTGACCACTGGACTACTGGACTAGGCCAAGGCTAAAATGATAGATAAAGAAGTAGCAATCACACATATTATCAAGAATAGGGCGATATTCGGTCATTTTTGTGATTGAGACTATGTTTATCTGTGTTCATACATGATTACAGAGTGGTCTTGTTTTTGTCTTGATACATCACAATCACAGAGTGGCGTTATTTGACATTAATGTTCAGTGAAATTGTTTATATTCAACATGTGAACATCAAGGCCTAGCTGTGAATTCTAGGCCAGTTCCTAAATATCGGGAGCTGCTTTTTCTTTCCCTTTTCAAGGACATTTACAAATTTTGATATATATTGGCTAACTGATCTTCAAAACATATCTTCTCAACCCACTGAACATAAATGTCTATTTCTTCATACACTTGCCATCACTCAGTATTAATATTTTCAATTTTTGCTACTCTATATAAAATATTTTTATAAGATTTTAAACATTATATAATATTTTGTATTATGGATGTGACAATTAAATCATACCTCTACATTTTATTATGTTAGTTCTAGGGATGTGAGGATGGATCCCATCACCTAGTGGGAAAAGGAGAGTGGTGTATATACTTGTGTATATCACTTTGTTGTATTTATGCCCCCTCATTGCTACTCTTCCAATGTGATCTCCAGATTCAAGCCCTTCCAAGTACCAGCAACTGACAACCAGAACAGTAATACCACTTTACATTTTGTGAACTAAATTAAAAACAGATAAAGAATTTAGCTGTGCTGACATTGTGATATGGACCCACATAGGCAATAGCCAGTCAGCAGACTAGCAAGCTCAAGAAAGAATGGGGATTATTAATGAGACAAGCACAAGCTTCGCAGTAAGCAGACTTGCTTTCCAGTTACAGCTTTGTAAAGATTATATATATATATATATATATATATATATACATATATATATATATATATATATATATATATATATATATATTTCAAATAATTCAGATTAAAGATTGGTCATTATTATATAAAATAAGCTTCAGACAACATCATAACTAAGGAGCTGCTAAAATTCTTCAGTAAACCAATATGCAGATTTTGCTTTCAGAAATCATAGGACCCTCTCAGCTTATCTCTGGACACCTATACCCTGCAGGACAGTGTTATGTACCCTGTTGTCAAATTTTCTGAAAGAACTCTGGTGCCCTCTCTCCTAGAGATGCCATGTCCTTCTCAATAGTCATTGCCAAGGTTTCCCAGATCCCCAGAAACTTGCAAAATGGTGTGTGTGTGTACACATTGAACATTTCATATAGCAAACTAAACTTGGCTGTTCTCAGGTTGTGGTACCCAAAATAAAGAGTATAAAAGATTTGAGGTAGATTTTTTCTTCAGAAGTTGTTAATCCTCCATGTGGGAAGGAGAGACTCTTGCCACTGCACTCCCCACAGTAAAGTGAGGTATTCTAGAGAAAGTTCTAAAATATGTTAGGAATGGACAAAGGACCTTGTGTGTTAGTAATGTTTTGGGGAAGAGTGATGTGGAAAACAATAATGTGTTTACGGATGCTTTATTTTAAATCAAGAAAGTGCTATTTCCTTGATGATGGAATGACATTTTTATTTGAAAATGGAAAATTAATATTTCATTGAAAAAAGTATGCTCTACTAGGCACATGCTATATTGTGTGATTTTCATGTATAGTTAGACTATTGTGGTTTAAAAATATGAAACACTATTCTTTTTTAAATAAATCTTTATTGTTCAGTTTATTACAGATGTTTCTTTTTGACCCCCCTTAGCTACCCTCCACTGTTGGAAACCAAATATTGTTCTCACTAAATGGATGTAAACAGGAAG
>JAAGEH010000037.1:0-34686 GCA_011751065.1 Lasiurus cinereus | reverse complement strand
AAAAAGGCCAGAGCAAGTGGCAGTCCTTTCCACTAGAGGAAGGCTCCCGCCTGGCCCCCCAATATCGCCAAATTAATGCTTTCTAGTCTCTCATTTCGTTTGCGTGCGGCCTCCTTCAGAACCTGAACCCTGACCCAGGAACCCTGAACCACGCGGGACATGGAAAGAGGTTTCCACACTCCACCTAATTCCCCACCCCTCACCCCATGCACTTACCCTCTGGCACTGTCCTCATCCATAGGTATAAGACTTTTGTCCAATCTCTTCCTGCATCCCTCACCTCCCCTTCCCCCCGAGAATTATCATTCCATCCCCATTCTATGCCCCTGATTCTATTATATTCATTAGTTTATTCTGTTCATGGGATTTTTTATTTACTTGATTTTTAGATTCATTTGTTGATAGGTATGTATTTGTTATCACTTTGTTGTTCATAATTTTTATCTTTAACTTTTTCTTCTTCTTCCTCTTCTTAAAGAAAACCCTTCAGCATTTCATTGAATCCTGGTTTGGTGGTGATAAACTCCTTTAGCTTTTTTTTTTTTATCTGTGAAGCTTTTTATCTGACCTTCAATTCTGAATGATAGCTTTGCTGGGTAGAGCATTCTTGGTTGTAGGTTCTTGCTATTCATCACTTTGAATATTTCCTGCCACTCTCTTCTGGCCTGCATAGTTTCTTTAAGAAATCAGCTGACAGTCATATGAGTACTCCCTTGTAGATAACTAACTGTTTTTCTCTTGCTGCTTTCAAGATTATTTTTTTCTCTTTTACCCTTGGCATTTTAATTATGATGTGCTTTGGAGTGGTCCTCTTTGGATTCCTTTTGTTTGAGGCTCTGTGCACTTCCTGGACTTATAAGTCTATTTCTTTCACCAAGTAGGGAAGTTTTCAGTCTTTATTTCTTCACATAGGTTTCCAGTATCTTGCTCTCTCTCTTCTTCTGACACCCCCATAATTCTGATGTTGGTACGCTTGAAGTTGTCCCAGAGGCTCCTTACACTATCTTCATACTTTTGGACTCTTTTTTTCTTTTTCTGGTTGGGTGTTTTTGCTTCCTCATATTTCAGATCTTTGGTTTGACTCTTGGGTCCTCTAGTCTGCTGTTGGATTTCTATATATTATTCTTAATTTCAGACAGTGTATGCTTAATTTTTGACTGGTCCTTTTCTGTTTTTTTGGCATTCTCATTAAGATCCTTGAAGGTCTCACTAAGTTTCTAAGAGGTCTCACTAAGTATCTCGGTGATTTGTAGAAGATTCTTGAGTAACCTTATAAATGTGGTTTTGAACTCTGTGTGTCCAATAGTTTTCTTTCCTCCATTTCTTTCATTTGTAACATGTTGCTTTGTCATCGCATTTTGGCTGCTTCCTTGTGTTGATGGAGTAGCTTTCTGTACTAGTTGTCCTTTATGGCCCAGTAGCTCTGCCTTCCCAATCACCTGAGGTGGACACTCTTGGTGCACCCTTTTGTAGGCTGGATACACAGTATTGTTGGAGTTAAGCCGTAGTTCCTATTGTTACACTGGGAGGAATTGACCTCCAGGCCAAATGACTCTGAGGATTAGCTGTGTCTATTAATGGAAGAATTGCTGTACTGGAGATACCGCTATGGGACAGGACTTGCTTCAGTGAGGCTTTGGTGCTCACCAAGTCTGCCTCTTGAGTGTGTCACTTATGAATGTGAGGAGTTGAAATCTGGTGTCATCTCACACTGACCTCCAGGTACACTGGTTCCTGGATCTCCAAGGAGGTGCAAGTCATCTAGTGTCTGAGGCCACCCAGCAGGAGCTATAGGGAGATCTGCAGATTTATCCTCTTTGCTTAGAGTTTGGAAGTTTTGGAGTTGTCTGACCCAGTTACAATTTGTTAGGTTAACCTGCTAGAGGGCAGGCCATTTATTTGCAAAAGTCACTGTGCACAGCTCTGTGGGTTTGTAAACTTGGTGGGGTGGGGTCTCAGGGAAAGAATAAGTCTAGGGCATGGCAAACAGTGCTCACTGCCAGGCAGCTATCTCTGTCACATTCTGTTCTGAGTCCCACACGCCAGTGCAGTAAACAACGATTCCTGTGTGCACCTCTGCAAGAGAGCCACCCTCTCTTTCCAACCTGGTGGCAGATAGTCCAGTTTCTCCCTGTATCAGTCTGGGTCCCCTGAATGGCGCCAGAAACTGGAGTTCAGAGAGTTGGGAACTTGTAATTCCCTCCCAATTGAAAACGGCGCATGTTAGCCTGATTAGTGCGTGTCTCTGTACCTCTGCCTTTCTGAGCCTCTGCACGTCCTACCAGGTCTCAGTGCACTTTTTTTTTCCTTCTAGTTGTAGAACTCCCACTCCACCAGCTTTCCTGTGGTTCTGGGGGATACTCGTTTTGTCTTTTAGTTGTAGTTTTGGTGTGGTTGTGAGAGACAGCACTTATAGGTGTATACCTTATGCGGCCTTCTTGGTTCTCCTTGAAGCACTAATCTTATCAGAACCATCTTGATTCTATACACTACAATATGATGTAATTGATTGCACTCCTTAAAAATGCATCAAGAGAAAAAAAATGGCGGTGGAATAGACGGATGTATCCCGAACCTTCTCCCTGAACAGACAGAGAGAAAAACTGAGAGTCACACAGGGAATATTTGTTGGCGATTTAAAGAAAACTATACTCCAGGAGAAAGTAGGGGACAGCGGACGGGGCTCCCCTGAATGGCAACTCCCACTGAGGCCAGGTTCCCTGCCTGAGCCGCCAACTCGGATGCAGAGACCACGCCATCTTGAAGGGGAAGGTGGATGTTTACAGCATCCTGAAAATCTACAGCTGTAGCACTCACTGAACAGCTCCAAGCCCCAGAACACCACTCCCCAATCAGTGGCACAAACACTCGGATTCAGAGGAGCTCCACATGCCACACGGAAAGGTCAGATTTTGCCTGGGATAAGGTGAGGTCTCTGGTATCACAGAACAGAAAGTTGTACACACTGGGAGCTGGAGGATCAGGAGAAATCTCCACCTAGAGAAATCCGTGGCTACTGGGCAGAGAGAGATCCCTGAATGTGGAAGGGGGCTTTCAGAGCTGTTAACAGAGGGGATCTCTAGAAAGCAACCCATCTTGATCTGATGCAGTCGGACAGCCTGGGAGTTATTAAAGTGTGTCGGCTGCTTGGCCAGGAACAGAGAAAGGGGATTGTGCAGACTGGTGCACTTTCCTCTTCAGATCGTTGCTTCTGATTGCTAAGCCTAATACAAAGGATCACCCAGTTGGGGACAGCCTGAGAGACTGCAGGGGAAAGTTGTTTTTTTGGGAGCCTGGGGATCAGAGTGGAGAAACCAGCTCTGGTGCAGTCCACTCCCATAAACCGCTATTGAGTGCCTAAGGGAAAGCAGGATCTAAGCACAGGCTATAATCTCAGAGGTCAATTCTGAAACACTGCCACCCAGGGGCTGACTCACAAATATACTCTTGTCTAATCACAAAAGAATAAAGTGATTAAGACACACCCACTGGCTTAAAAATTAGTGGAACACAGGGAACTGCAATATTGTCCCCAACTGGGAAACAGGTGAGCCAAACAGATCAATAGAGGAAGTGAATGACCTTCGCTGCTACACACTCTATTTTTTATTTTTTTCTTTATTTTTTAATGTCTTATTTTTTCATCTATTAGTTAAGAAACTATTTTTTTTCTTTTTCCCTCACTTGATTTTACCTTTCAATTATTACATTTTATTTTCAAACAGTATTATTACTACTATTATTTTACCTTTTTAAAAAAATAGTGTCATTTTACTTTGGTATTAGAGTTCTACATTCTAATTTCATCTTTCCTTTAGCTTCATTTTATTCTACTTTCAACTCTACCTTTATGCCTTCACTCTCTTCCTAACTTTTTTCCTATTGTTGTCCTTTTCTCTTACTCTTTTCCTACTTTAGATTTTCCTATACTTTCTTTTTACCCAATTAAAATTTCACCCCACTCATGCATCTAATTTCCAATCCCCTGCTCCAACTCCCTTGACACCTCTCTCTTCTCTGTCTTCATTATCCAAATAATTGTTTTTCTCTCTATCCTTTTGTTGTTGTTTGCTTGATTATTGAGTATATCAATTCTTTATACATTTTTGTGAGATCATTGTGGTTATTTTTATTTTATTTTTTGTTTTCTTTTATTTTTATTTTTTTTTAATGTCTGTTTTCCCTCAATATTAGTTGTTGTTTATAGTTGGCATTAATCTCCAGGTACTTGTATCTGGAATTTGTTGGGGTTAATGCTGTTCTATTGTAGTATTCTCGCCATATGTATTTTATTCCCTTTTTATTTCTTATTCTTTCTTTTCTATCTTTTTTTCCTTTTTCTTTTTTCTCCCTTCCCCCAATTTCATTTTGCCATTCCTTTCTTTTCCTTTCTACTCCTTTTCTCTCTTATTTTTTGTCTCCTGTACCTAATTTGGCTCTTTCTGGTGGTCACTATTAATACTGGAAATACATTGTGCTGTTAATTCTGTGAATACATTTCTGTTCAGTGCCTTCTGTGTTGTACCTGGTTGTGTTGCTTTTGTGCCTTTAAATCAATACAGGAGAGAGAGAACTACAAAACCATACAACCAGATAAAAGAGACCACGGGGAGACAGAGAAACAGCCCACATATGAAGGAAAAGCAGGCATCACCAGAAAAGGAAATAAACAAAATAGAAGCAAGCAACCTCCCAGAGAAAGAATTCAGGGAAATGGTCATAAGGTGGCTGAAAAGAATGGAAGACAAACTCGACAATATGAGTAAGAGCCAAGAGGAAATGAAGAAGAACCAAGAAGAGATGATAAATGACATCACTGCTGTAAAGAATTCAATAGAAAGCATCAAAACTAGACTGCAAGAAGCAGAGGACCACATCAGTGAGCTAGAAGGCAAGGTAGGAAAAAACACCCAAGTACAGCAGCTTCTAAAAAAAAAATTAAAAAGCAAGAGGAGAGCCTAAGGGAACTTTGGGATAACACAAAACAAAACAACATCCGCATAATTGGGGTTCCAGAAAGAGTGGAAACTGAGCAAGGAATAGAAAACCTGTTTGAAGAGATAATGACAGAAAACTTCCCTGATATAGGAAAGAAAAAACCCACAACAATTCAAGAAGCTCACAGAGTCCCAAGCAAAAGAACCCCATAAGACCGATACCAAGGCGCATTATAATTAAATTGGCAAACACCAACAAAGTAAGATTCTGAAAAGTGGCCAGAGAGAGACAGAAAGTTACCTACAAAGGAACCCCGATCAGACTAGCAACTGATTTCTCAACAGAAACTCATCAGGCCAAAAGGGAATGGAATGAAATATACAAAGTCATGCAAAGGAATGGTCTGAATCCAAGAATACTATACCCAGCAAGGCTTTCAATCAAAATTGAAGGAGAAATCGGGAGCTTCACAGATAAAAAAGGACTAAGGAAATGTACTACTACCAAATCAGAAAGGCAAGAAATGTTAAAGGGTCTCCAGTAAAAAAAAGAAATAGGAAGCAAAGAAGTAACACAGGGGTAAAGAATAAAAATGGTGACAGAGAAGTACCTATCAATAATAACTTTAAATGTAAACGGATTAAATGCTCCAATCAAAAGACATAGGGTAATGGATTGGATAAGAAAACATGATCCATATATCTGCTGTCTAAAAGAAACCCACCTCAGAAAAAGAGATGCACACAGACTGAGGGTGAAGTGATGGAAGATGGTGTTTCAGGCAAATGGAAATGAAAAAAAAGTTAGGGTTGAAATATTTATATCTGAAAAATTGGATCTCAAAGTGAAAAACATAACAAGAGATAAGGAAGGCCACTTCATAATACTAAAGGGAACAATCCTACAAGAAGAAATAACTCTGGTAAACATATATGCACCCAATATAGGAGCACTCAAATACATAAAAACAAAAACAAAAACTGAAGGCTATCAAGGGACAGATTGACAGCAATACAATCATAGTAGGAAACTTTAATACCCCACTGTCACCACTGGACAAATCCTCTAAACAAAAAATCAGGAAAGAAACATCAGTCCTAAATCACTAACTAGACCAGATGGAATTAATTGACATCTTCAGAACATTTCACCCCAAAGCCACAGAATATACATTCTTCTCAAGTGTTCATGGGTCATTTTGAAAGATAGACCATATTTTGGGTCAGAGAAAAGTCTCTTCAAATTCAAGAAGATAGAAATCATATCAAGCATTTTCTCAGATCACAGTGGCATAAAACTGGAAATCAACTACAATAAAAACAATACAAAGAAATCAAACATGTGGAGACTAAACAGCATGCTATTAAACAACGATTGGGTAACTGGAGAGATCAAGGAAGAAATTAAAAACAGCATGACACCAAAAGACAATGAAAACACAAGACTCTGAAATATGTGGGACACAGTGAAAGCAGTCTTGAGAGGAATGTTCATAGTTCTACCAGCCTACTGAAAAACACACACACACACACACACACACACACACACACACAAAACAAGAAACAATGGTAATAAATTACCCAACTCCACAACTCAAAGAGCTAGAGAGCAACAAGAAAAGCCCAGTGTAAGCAGAAGGAAGGAAATAGTAAAGATCAGAGTGGAGATAAATGACATAGAGACCAAACAAACAATACAAAATATTAACAAAACCAAGAGCTGTTTTTTTTGAAAGGATAAACAAGATTTATGGATCTCAAGTCAGGCACACCAAGAAGCAAATAGAGAGGACCCAAATAAAATCAGAAATGAGAGAGGAGAAATAACCACAGACCCCACCAAAATACAAAGGATTGTTAAAATATTATATGAACAACTCTATTCCAACAAATTGGACAACCTGTGAGAAATGGATATTTTCCTACAAAATATAACCTCCCAAAACTCAATCAGGAAGAATTTCAACATCTCAATAGTCCAATAACTATGGAAGAAATTGAAGCAGTCATCAAAAAGCTTCCAGCACACAAAAGCCTGGGACCAGATGGCTACATAGGAGGGTTTTACAATACATTCAAAAAAGAATTAAAACCAATCCTCCTCAGACTATTCCAAAAAATCAAACAAGAAGGAACACTTCCAAACACCTTCTATGAAGCCAGTATCACCCTTATACAAAAACCAGACAAAGTCAACACAATGAAAGAGAATTACAGGCCAATATCTCTCATGAACATAGATGCCCAAATCCTCAACAATATTCTAGCAAATCGGATCCAGCAGTACATCAGAAAGATAATATACCATGAAAAGTAGGATTTAACCCAGGAATGCAAGGATGGTACAATATCTTCAAATCAAAAAATGTGATATGTTGCATAAACAAAATGAGTGATAAAAATCACACAGTCATATCAATTGATACAGAAAAAGTATTTGACAAAATCCAACACCCTTTCTTGATAAAAACTCTCAGCAAGGTGGGAATAGAAGATTCATACCTCAACATCATAAAAGCCATGTTTGATAAACTCACAGCTAACATCATACTCAATGGGCAAAAACTGAAACCATTTCCCCTAAGAACAGGAACAAGACAAGGATGCCCACTCTTACCACTCCTGTTTGACATAGTACTGGAAGTATTAGCCATTACAATTAGACAAGAAGAAGAAATAAAAGGCATCCAAATTGGAAAAGAAGAAGTAAAGCTGTCTTTATTTGCAGATGACATGATACTGTACATAAAAAAACCAAAATATTCCATCAAAAAACTAATATACTCAATAAATGTATTCAGCAATGTAGCAGGATAGAAAATTAATGCCAAGAAATCTATGGCATTTCTATACATTAATAGTGAAGTGACAGAGAGAGAGATTAAAAAAGCAATTCCATTTACCATTGCACCAAAAAAATTAAGATACCTAGGAATAAACTTAACTAAGGAGGTAAAAGACCCATATGCAGAAAACTACAGAACACTGAAAAAAGAGAGAGAGGAAAATGTAAACAGATGGTAGAACATACCTTGCTCATGGATTGTGAGAATCAACTTCATTAAAATGTCCATACTATGCTAAAACCGGTCTGGCTCAAGTGTATAGAGTGTCGGCCTGCAGACTGAAAAGTCCCAGGTTCAATTTCGGTCAAGGGCATGTATCTTAGTTGTGGGCACATCTCCAGTAGGAGGCGTGCTGGAGGCGCCTGATTGATGCCTCTCTCTTACTGATGTTTCTAATTAACTATCCCTCTTCCTTCCTCTCTGTAAAAAAACAATAAAATATATTTTTTTAAAAATGTCCATACTACCCAAAGCAATCTATAGATTCCATGCACTACCTATTAAAATACCAATGACATATTTCAGAGTCCAGGAAAGAACTCTCCAAAGATTCATCTGGAACAAAAGAAGATCCCAAATAGCCACAGCAATCCTGAGAAAGAAGAATAAAGTAGGTGGGATCTCAATTCCAGACTTGTATTACAAAGCAACTGTTCTCAAAACAGCCTGGTACTGGCACAAGAACAGTCACATAGACCAATGGAATAGAATAAAAAATCCATATATTCACCCAAACTACTATGCTCAATTAATATTTGACAAAGGAGGCATGAACATTCAATGGAGCCAAGATAGCCTCTTCAATAAATGGTGTTGGGAAAATTGGACAGATACATGCAAAAAAATGAAAATGGACCACCAAGTTACACCAAATACAAAAATAAACTCAAAATGGATACAGGACTTAAACATTAGAAGGGAAACCATAAAAATACTAGAGGAATCCACAGGCAGCACAATCTTAGATATATGCCGAAAGAACTTCTTCACTGATATTGCTCCAAAGGCAATAGAAGCTAAAGAAAATTTAAACAAATGGGACTACATCAAAATAAAAAGCTTTTGCACAGTAAAAGAAATCATCAACAAAAACAACAAGAAAGCCCATTATATGGGAGAATATATTTTCAAATATTATCACTGATAAAGGTTTAATCTCCATCATCTATAGCCAACTTATAAAACTTAATAAAAGGAAGACAAATGATACAATAAAAAAATGCGCAACGGATCCAAATAGAATCTTTTCAAAAGAAGATAGAAGGAAGGCCAAGAGACACATGAAAACATGATAATTATCCAAGAGATGCAAATCAAAATGACAATGTAATACCTTCTCACACCTGTCAGAATGGCAATCATCAACAAATCCAAAAATGACAAGTGTTGGAGAGGATGTGGAGAAAAAGGAACCCCTGTCCACTGCTGGTGGGAATGCAGACTACTGCAGCCACTGTGGAGGACAGTATGGAGTTTCCTCAAAAAAACTAATAATGGAACTCCCATTTGACCCAGCAATCTCACTCTTAGGAATATATCCTAAAAAACTAGAAACACCAATCAGAAAGGATTTATGCACCCCTATGTTCATAGCAGCACAATTTACAATAGCTACAAGTTGGAAACAGCCTAGGTGCCCTGCAGCAGATGAGTGGATCAGAAAACTATGGTACATCTACCCAATGGAATACTATGTTGCTATAAAAAGAATTCTTTTTTTCTTAAAGAAGGAATTCTTACCATTTGCAGCAACCTGGATGGAACTGGAGAGCATTATGCTAAGTGAAATAAGCCAGTAAATGAAAGAAAAATACCACATGATCTCACTCATTTTTGGATAATAAAGAACATTAAAAACTGATGATCAAAAAGATAGATACAGAGGCAGTAAAGCATCGAACAGAATGTCAAATTACAGTGGGAAGGTTAGGGCAAGTGGATTAGATAAGAGATCAACTGAAGGACTTCTATGCTTGCATGTAAGCATAACCATTGTACAAAAGACTCTCGGGTGTTAGGGTATGCATGGGAGTTGGGGTGGGTAATGGCAAGGTATATAAACATGTAGTACATTAATAAAAAATAAATAAATAAAAATGAAAATGCAAGAATCCAAGATGGTGGCATAGGTAAACACCTACACTGCTGCCTCGCACAACAATTTCAAAACTAAAACTAAAAGACAAAACAGACATCATCCAGAACCACAGGAAAGCTGGCTGAGTGGAAGTTCTACAGCTAGAGGGAAAGAGAGGAGCTCACGGAGACCCAGAGGAGCTGTAAAAAGCTGAGGTACAGAGACGCGCACGCGGAGAGAGCGTGTGCTGGAGTACCTGGCGGGCTTTCTCTGGCAGGAGGGAAATGGAGACTCCCAACGGCATTGAACCCCTTATCTTACAACACTAAACCCCAGATCCAGCTGAAACTCATACAGGGTGAGTTTGGACTGTGAAAAGGGAGAAGTGCCGGAAATTTAGGGGAGTCGCAAAAGATCAGAGGGCTGGTGGCAGCGTGCACGGCACTGCGCACAGGACAGATTGCTGATTGTGCCGCTGACTTTCTCGAGTGGGTGGGAGACAGACCCTCCCAACTGTGCCACTTCTGACTCCACTAAGCTCTTGTTTCGGGTGAAACCCTGGGGACCTAGACTCGTGTGGTCCTGGTGTGCAGGGGAGCTGGAAAGGCAGCGGTCTAGAAGCACTGCGGGTGCTCCAGCACAAGAACCGCTCCAGAGATTACCCAGTCACGTGAGACTCAGGGGCCGTGGAGGGCGGGGCTGACTGGAAGGCAAGGCGGTCCCTTAATCCTTGTGACTCCACCCATCCCAAGCTCAACAGAGGCTTCTTTGGTTTTCCAAGTCTGGCATTATAAGGCTGAATTCAACACAGAAGTTTCCCCGGCATAGTGAAAATGCCGAGACAAGGGAAGGGATCACAAACAAAAGAAATGGAGGGAAAAAAACGACTGGATATAGAGTTCAAAACCATGCTTATAAGGTTTTTCAAGAATATGCTAGAAAAGATGGATAAATTTATCAAGTCCCAAGAGGAGATGAAAAAGGACCAACTAGAGATGCAAAAGACCCAACTAGAGATGGTCCAACTAAATATGAAAAAGGACCAACTAAAAATTAAACATTCACTGACTGAAATAAAAAATATTATACAGAGTCCTAACAGCAGACTAGAGAAAGGCAAGAATCAAGTAAAAAATTTGAAATATAAAGAAGCAGAAAACACTCAACTGGAAAAGCAAGAAGACAAAATAATCCAAAAATGTGAATGTAATGTAAGGAGACTCTGGGACAGCTTCAAACATACCAACATCAGAATTGTGGGAGTGCCAGAAGAGAGAGAGCAAGATACTGAAAACCTATTTAAAGAAATAATGACTGAAAACTTCCCACATCTGGTGAAAGAAATAGACTTACACGTCCAGGAAGCACACAGAACCCCATATAAAAGGAATCCAAAGGGGACCACACCAAGACACATCATAATTAAAATACCAAGAGCAAAAGATAAAGAGAGAATATTAAAGCAGCAAGAAAAAAACAGTTCATTACCTACAAGGGAGCACCCATACGACTGTCAGCTGATTTCTCAACAGAAACGATGCAGGCCAGATGGGAGTGGCAAGAAATATTCAATGTGATGAATAGCAAGAACCTACAACCAAGAATAATCTATCCAGCAAAGCTATCATTCAGAATTGAAGGGCAGATAAAGAGCTTCACAGAGAAGAAAAAGCTAAAAGAGTTCATCAACTCCAAACCAGTATTATATGAAATGCTGAAAGGTACTCTTTAGGAAGAGGAAGAAGAAAAAGATTAAAGTCAAAAAATTATGAACAACAAATACATATCTATCAACAAGTGAATCTAAAAATTAAGTGAATTAAAAATTTGATCAACAGAATAATATGGTGAATATAATAGAATTAGGAGCACAGAAAGGGAGTGGACTGATAATTCTCAAGGGGGAAGGGGTGAGGGGTGTACAGGGAGAGACTGGACAAAAATCATACTCCTATGGATGCGATCATTGGGAGGGAACTAAGGGAAGGGGGAGGGGTGGGAGCTGGGTGGGGGTGTGCTATGGAGGGAAAAAAGAGAAACATGTAATAATATGAATAATAAAGATTTAATTAAAAAAGATTTATTAAAATTAAAAAAGGAAATGAGAAAAAGATTTAAATTAGCCAATTCAAACTTCACATGTGAATTTCTTTTTTAAAATATATTTTATTGATTTTTACAGAGAGGAGGGGAGAGGGATAGAGTTAGAAACATAAATCAGCCACCTCCTGCACACCCCACACCTGGGATGTGCCCGTAACCAAAGTATATGCCCTTGACTAGAATCAAACCTGGGACCCTTCAGTTTGCAGGCCGACGCTCTATCCACTGAGCAAAACTGGTTAATGTGAGTTTCTACCGAAATGTCCTGTATGCATAAGCACAATAGAATTTTTGTTTGCTTTTTATTTTTATTGAATTTATTGGGGTGACTGACATTGGTTAATAAAACCATACAATTTTCAAGTGTACAACTCTATAACACATCATCTGCATTCTGCATCCTGAACTTGCTACCCAAATTCAAGTCTCTTTCTGTCACCTTTTATCTCCCCCCCCACTTTAGCCTAATCAATATCCCCCCACCTCAGGTGCTATACTAGCACTTTATATATGGTATCTCATTTCACCATTTTCATCCACAAGAAACTATTTCACAGATAGTAACTTGCCCAAGGTTACACAGATGTAAGTGGCAGTCTAAATGCTACATA
Organism: Lasiurus cinereus; assembly: GCA_011751065.1. Classification (NCBI taxonomy): domain Eukaryota; kingdom Metazoa; phylum Chordata; class Mammalia; order Chiroptera; family Vespertilionidae; genus Lasiurus; species Lasiurus cinereus. Next base: position 22,112 of record JAAGEH010000037.1, on the reverse strand, counting down.
ATTATTTTCATGACCCTGAAACATTTTGCGTCACATTGGTCATGTTATCTTTCACTGCCCTTTTGTTATTGGTGGGTGCTCAGTAGATATCTACTGGTTACTGAGTGGACAAAAATGGGAAAATTCATTATACAACACAACACCAGGAAGACAATCCAATTATAAGATGGGCAAAGGATCTGAATAGACATTTCTCCAAAGAGGACATACAGATTAAAAAAATGCTCAAAGTCACTAATGATCAGAGAAATGCACATTAAAACCACAATGAGATACCATCTCAGGCCTGTCAGAATGGCTATCATCAATAAATGAATGAACAAGTGCTGGCTAGGATGTGGAGAAGAGGGAACCCTTGTGCACTTTTGGTGGGAATACAGACTGGTGTAGCCACTCATCTATAGATGGTCAAATAATCTTTGACAAAGGAGCCAGGACTGCCCAATGGAAGAAAGACAGTCTCATTAATAAATGGAGCTAGGAATATTGGATGTCCACATGCAAAATAATGAAACTATACCCCTATCTTACACCACTCACACACACAAAAATAATAATAACTCAAATGGACTGAAGTGTAAGAACTGAAACCATAAAATTCCTAGAAGAAAACATAGAGGGAAAGCTTTTTGACAGGAGTCTTGGCAATCATTTTTTGGATATAATATCTAAAACACAAGAAAAAAATAAAAGTAAACAAGTTGGACTACAACAACCTAAAATACTTCTGCACAGCAAAAGAAATAATCAACAAAATAAAAAGACAATCTTGGAATGGGAGAAAGTATTTGCAAACCACTTATTGGATAAGAAGTTAATATTTAAAAATCCACAAAGAGCAGAAACTGGTTTGGCTCAGTGGAGAGAGCGTCGGCCTGGGGACTGAAAGGTCCCAGGTTTGATTCCGGTCCAGGGCATGTACATTAGTTGTGGGCACATCCCCAGTGGGGGGCGTGCAGGAGGCGGCTGATCCATGTCTCTCTCTCATCAATGTTTCTGGCTTTGTATCCCTTTCCCTTCCTCTCTGTGAAAAAATCAATAAAAATATATATATATAAAAACCCACAAATAATCCAAATAAAAACTGGGCAAAAGACCTGAATAAACATTTTTTTCAAAGAAGATATTCAAATGGGCAACAGGTACATGAAAAATGTGTTCAACACCACTAATTATTAGGGAAGTTCCAATCAAAACCACAATGAGATATCACCTCACACTTGTTAAATAGCTATCATAAAAAAGACAAGAGATAACACTGGCTTAGTTGGTTGGAACATTGCCAGGTACACCAAGGTTGTGGATTCAATCCCTGGTCAGGGCATATAAAGAAGCAACCAATGAATGCGTAAGTGAGTGGAACAGCAAACCTCTCTCTCTCTCTCTCTCTCTCTCTCTCTCTCTCAATCAATCAATAAAAATTTTAAAAATACAAAAGATAACAAATGCTGGCAATCATGTGGAGAAAAGTGAACCCTGTTCACCGTTGGTAGGAATGTAAATTGGTACATCCACTATGAAAAACAGTATGGGTATTCCTCAGCAATTCCATTTTGGGGTATATATACAAAGGAAGCAAAATCACTGTTCCAAAAAGATATGTTCACCCCCTGTTTATTTCAGCATTATTTACAGTAGTCAAGACATGGAAACAATGTACGTGTTTGTTGATGAGTGAATGTATAATAAAAATGTGAGAATATAAATATATGGTGTGATAATTTATATATATTTCACTTGACACAATGCCCTTAAAGTTCATCAATTTGTGACAACATGGATGGACTTTAAGGGCATTGTGTCAAGTGAAATAAATCAGAGAAAGACAAATACTGTATGATCTCACTTATATGTGGAATCTAAAAAACCTAAACTCATAAAACAGAGATGGGGTAGGGTAGGGAAATTGGATGAAGGTGGTAAAATGGTACAAACTTCCAGTTATAAGTTCTGGGAATGTAATATACAACATGATGACTTTGGTTAACAATGCTATAATGCAGATTTGAAAGTTGCTAAGAGAGTAAATCTTAGAAGGTCTCACCATAAGGACAAAATGGATTACTGTGTGAGATCATGGATGGAAATTTATTGTGGTGATAATTTTGCAGAATATACATATATCAAATCATTACATTGTACACCTTAAGCTTATACATTACTACACGTCAATTATATCTCAATAAAACTAGGGAAGAAAAGAATCATAATATATAGTAGTTTTATAATCCATTCTCCAAAAGTAAATTATTCCTTATATTCTTCTCTGCAAAAATCATATATGTTCATTAAAGCAGTGTTTCTAAAAATTCATTTTATATAAAATCACTTGGGTATCTCATTAAAATGTAGATCCTTGTAAAGAGTGCCTGGGAAGGCATATGAGCACTTCTTTAATTATTGTCAGCTGAATCCAGTGGCGTCAGCAAAACCACACCCTGGAAACACACTTTGCCAAAAGGCAAGAGTGTTGTCAGCCTGACCTTCAGCCCAGGTGCCAGCAGGTGGGCAAGTTATGTTATCTCAGTAATGAATACGACTCAGGCCCACCCAAGAATGCACATAATCTCCTTTGTCTTGACCTTCAGTAAAACTTCCTGTTTTTTTGCTGTATAAAATAAACACGCTGTATTGGATCAGGGTCACTGTCTCTGTCCCTGTCCCTGTCCATGTCAGAGGACAGCTGTCCCACCCAGCCCCAGCTTTTTCCTTCTATCTCTGTGTCTGTCTCTTTCTTTCATTTTTCTATCCCCAGCATCCCCTACTCATGGCAGCTGGATGCGAAAAAGAGAGAAATATTTACAGATCCTGATTTAATAGATGAGTCTGAGACCTGCATTTATAACAAGCTCCCAGATTATTACAATCCATGAAGCATACATTTTAAAACAGCTTTAGTTATTTGAAAGTATAAAGTTTCATTTATGCAATATGAGTAAGTTCTAGAGATGTGCTATCAAAATTGTGTCTTAATTAACAACACTGTATTGTACACTTAAACATTTAAAAGGATTGATCTTATGTTAAGTTTCCTTGCCATAATAAAAATAAAAATAGCTTTATTAAGGTATAATTTACTTTAACTGCACATAACTACACTCTAAAATTTCATTGTTTTGACACATGATACGTGCATGAAATTAGCACCATGATCAAGATAATGAACATATCCATCACCTCCAAGTTTCTTTCTGCTTTAGTAAATTTACTTCACATCCCTGCATGTGACAACTACCTCACCCAGGCAATTACTGATGTACTTTCTATCAATACAAATCAGTTTTCATTTTCTATAATTTTATATAAATTAAATCATAGAGTATATATTCTTTCATTCTGTATAATACTTTGAGATTCTTAAACTTTGTTGCATTAATCAATAATACATTCTTTTTAAAAATTTTTGTTGAATTTATTGGGGTGACATTAATAAATGCATATAGGTTTCAGGTGTACAATTCTATAATATATCATTTGTATATTATATTGTGTGTTCACTACCCTAAGTTAAGTCTCCTTCCATTATCATTTATCACCCCTTTTACTTGGTTCTATATTCCCAATCCCCCTTTCCCTCTAGTAATCACCATACTTCTGTCTGTGTCTATGAGGTGGTTTTTGTGGGGGTTTTTTGCTTAATTTCTTCACTTTTTTTCACCCAGCACTGCACCAACCCATTCCACTCTAACAGCTGTCAATCTGTTTTCTGTACCTATAAGTCTGTTTCTATTTTGTTTATTTTGTTCATTAGATTCCATATATAAATGATGATTATACATACTTTTTAAATCATAGTAAAATACAAATTTAAAATTTATTGCTTTAGCTTTTTTTTAGTATATAGTTAAATGGCATTAAATATATTCACAATGTGAATAATCACCATCCATCTCCAAAACATTTTCATCTTCCCAAACTGAAACTATATTCTTGTGAAACAATAACTTCACACATCCCCTGGCAACTATCATTCTACTTCATGTCTATACTAGAAGCCTGGTGCATGAATTCATGCACCAGTGGGATCCCTTGGCCTGGCCTGCTGGATCGGGTAAAAGCAGCTCTCTGACATCTCCCAAGGGGTCCCGGGTTGTGAGAGGGCACAGGCCAGGGTAAGGGACCCCACTGGTGCATGACTGGGGCCGGGCAGAGGGGGGGGGAGTGGGAGACACGGGGGGTTGGCCAGCCAGGGAGGCATTGCAGGAGGGCTCCAAGGCATGTCCAGTCAATCTCACTCAGTCCCGATTGGCCAGTCCCCCAGCAGCAAGCTAATCTACCAGTTGAAGTGTCTGCCCCCTGGTGGTCAGTGCACATCATAGCAAGTGGTTGAGTGGCCTTAGAATCATTAGCATATTATGCTTTGATTGGTTGAATGGGTGACCAGATGACCAGACACTTAGCATATTAGGCTTTTATTATATAAGACTAGTGGCCCAGTGCACAAAATTTGTACACCGGAGGGGGGTGTCTCTCAGCCCAGGCTGCACCCTCTCCAATCTGGGACCCCTCGAAGGATGTCTTACTGCCAGTTTACAGGGATCAGGCCTAAACCAGCAGTCAGACATCCCTCTCACAATCCAGGACTGCTGGCTTCTAACTGCTCACCTGCCTGACTGCCTGATTGCCTTTAACCACTCTACCTGCCAGCCTGATAACACCAACTGCCCACCTGCTGGCCTGCTCACTCCAAACTGCCCTCCATTGATGGCCTTCTTGCCCCTAACTGGGCCCCCTGCCCATTGGCCTGATCACCCACAATTGCCCTCCCCTCTTGGCCTCTAACTGCCTCTACCCTGGCCCGACCACCATGGCTTTGTCCAGAAGGTCTCCCAGTCTAATTAGCATATTATCCTTTTATTAGTATGGAGGCCTAGTACATGGGTGAGGGCCAGCTGGTTTGCCCTGAAGGGTGTCCCAGATTAGAGTGGGGGTTCCCTTGGGTCAGCCTGAGCAAGGGGCCTGTGGTGGTTTGCAAGTCAGCTACATCCCCATGGGGTGAGGGTCCCCTCTGGGAGGGCATGGCCAGCCTGGGTCAGGGGCTGATGGCTGTTTTCAGGCTGGCCATGCCCCCCAGTGACCCAGGCTTCCAGTCCCTCTTTTTTTTTTTTTTCCAACTCCTCCTCGAATGGAGGTCAGGGCAGGCAAAAACTTGGCTTCCTCTGTTGCCAGGGGCAACCCAAGCCTCCTGCTCACTCCAGCTCTGTGGCTGCCATATTTAATTTGCATACTTGCTCCTGATTGGCTGGTGAGCATAGCGGAGGGATGGTCAATTTGTTTATTCTTTATTAGCGCAGATAAGCCAGGGATTCTCTTGAACTTGAATGCTTTATAGGAAGTTGTTATAATTTTGCCTATAGATTGTGTATTGGTTTATGTATGTGTGGGTGCATTTATGAGCATTTCATCAATCCCTTCTTGAAAGGATTTCCAAGAATATGTTTCACACTATATGATATTCACACTAGTCTTGGAAAATAATTCCATAGTAAGTATGGAATCGCATAAATTAAGGCACTAAAACGGTACTGCTACAAATGGTTCCATGAAGAAAAGCCTCAAAAGTTAATATTCATTCAGAACAAGAGGTGTTTATTCACTTTGAGAAGTGTTTCTCAAAGGTTTCCTAAAATACTTTCTCCTTCTACAGAGATTGCCTTTAGCAAGAAAGCCACTTTCTTTGAGTACACATAGACAGGGCTCCTTTACAAGGTATTAGAGTGATATGCATTGCAGTCTCTGGTTTTTGTGATTGTCCAAATGCAACACTGCTGAGTAGACAAGTCTGTAAAAATCTGGAGCTCATTAATAGATTGCCCACTTGTCACCATATCTAAGCCACCTATATAAGGAATAAAGTTGATGTATTCTTGTTTTCTTAAAGAATGCTTATTTTTCCAAGAATAATGGCAACAGCCAGTCAGAAACCTACTTATTCTTCAACTCCAATTTTGTTTTCTTTAAATTTAGGAATGAATTACTGATTCACTATTTTAAACACATCCCTGCCCCCGACTTTTCCCCTTTAAATGTTTACCATATACTCATGCTGAATCCTTCCAAGGAGATTGTTCCAGCGTATATTTCCATGTCCACGCTTTGCACATTTTACCAAAAAAATGCAAAACACAATTCCACCATGCATCTTAATGGCTCCAATAGTCAAAAATAGGGAAAAATATTTGGAATAGCCAATCTTACCTAATAATAGACAAACATGTAAACTGACAGTACCTCTGCTAGGCCACCAGCCAATCAGGAGTGATATGCAAATTAACTCAACAAAGATGGTCGTTAATTTGCATACACAGGCACTGAGTGACTGGTGCATTCTGCCCCACCCCTGGTCCTTTGGGCAGTGTGGGAAGGCAGGGCTGGAGTGGAAAGAGGTGGCTCTGGAGCCTGAACAGAAAGGGGCTGGGACAGGAGTGGAAAGGTGGTGCCAGCAGCCAGGGAAAGGAAAGCCCATTCTAGCATGAATCTTCATGCATCAGGCTTCTAGTTAAGTTGAATAAAAAAAAATCCACACAAATGAGGTTTGCTTGGGGCAGGAATCCACTCCTATGTTCCTGGTAATCTTTTTTTTTAAATATTTTATTGACTTTTTTACAGAAAGGAAGGGAGAGGGATAGAGAGTTAGTACATTGATGAGAGAGAAACATCAATCAGCTTCCTCCTGCACACCCCCTACTGGGGATATGCCTGCAACCAAGGTACATGCCCTTGACCAAAATCGAACCTGGGACCCTTCAGTCCGCAGGGTGATGCTCTATCCACTGAACCAAACTGGTTAGGGCTATTCCTTGTAATTCATCCTCCCTATCCTATCCACATTATTATTTCAATCCAATGATCCAGCTCCAAGGATTGGAATCCAGTGAGTCCTCTCCAATCCAAATCTTTATAACCAGCAAAACCAAAAAAGAGGAGGCAAAATGTTAGATACTCTAATTAAAAAAGGTTTCTGGGGATGATGAGTTATGTCTGTCATCAGTTTAACAAATGTACATCAATAACTATCAAATTCCCCAAAACAAGTTTCTAAATGGTGTTCAGATAAACTTTAGAAACTTAATCACCATAAAGACTAATTGGAAGAAGCATTTTATATTTACAGTTCACTGGTAATGCCAACACTTTTTACTGTATAGCATATTATAGGTTTTGTGGTTGCAAAAAGTTATGTATTTGAAAAGTTTACTGGTATTGTTACCCACCTAAGTCTAAAGTAAATCTAATGCTCCCATCTGCAATTTAATTTGTAAATTAAAGTGTTTTAAACGTGAGTCAATTATGAATATTAATTTAAAGGGAAAGATGATACTTAAAAGTACATTCCCAAGTAGATTATTTATACCAATATGTTGAAATTCTATAATTTGCATTCATTTTGTCTTAAAAAAATGAAATAACAATGCTGTATCAGTCACACAGAGGACATGCAGATTTAGCAGTATTAATTATACTCTATCTAGTTGGAATTAAAGACACCCTGTACCCAACATGTGTGAAGGTGACCCATGTCCCACGTGGTTCAGGGTTCAGGCTCTGGAAGAGGAGCCACACTCTAATGTATAATTTCTCCCAATCTGTGAAATGCAAATACCCAGAGTATCACTGGCAGACACACCCAAAAGGAAATCATGACTCTTGGCTTGCCTGGTGTCCCTGACTGGATACATACTACCCCCCTGAAAGTTTCCTGTTTGAACATGGCTCTGAATCTTTGCAAGTTCTTTTCTGAAGCAGAGTACCTTAAGAATGCATGTGACCTGTCCCTTGTTCTTTTTTTTTTTTAATATATTTTATTGACTTTTTACAGAGAGGGAGGGAGAGGGATAAAGAGTCAGAAACATCGATGAGAGAGAGACATCGATCAGCCGCCTCCTGCACACCCCCTACTGGGGATGTGCCCAAAACCAAGATACATGCCCTTGACAGGAATCGAACCTGGGACCTTTCGGTCCGCAGGCATGCTTCCTATGGGGAAAAATAGGGTGTAGACATTTAACTTCAGAATAGTTCTGAGACAGTCTCTTTCCATCTTATTGGAAGAAATTTATTTTTTATGCTTTTCCTTAGAAGCTCCTAATTTCAGGTAGCAAGTTAAATACTTAGCATTTCTCAAATTAATAATACTTTTAGATTTTTAAAGATATATTTCAAATAAAATACAAGGCATATTCAATTAATATATCAAAATTCTCTAGATTTTTCATATGAGGCAAATTTATATTAATATTTTAGTATCTTGCTATTTTAAAATACCCAGGTGTCCAATAATTTTTATGATTTAATTTAGCAATATTCTAAAGTCTTAAGTTACTAAAGGCTTTGGGAACCTATGTTTCTGGCAAAAAGGCAGGGGAAGGGAAATTTTAAAACTGCCACATGTATCCTAAGAGATAACACGTTGCCACTGGTGGCTTCTCTGTTTTTCATGGAGAAGAGCGACTGGCCCTTTATCATTGATATATTATTACTGAAAAGCTTTACCACAAATTGTTAGTTATTTTTATTATTTATGTTCTAACAACTTTAAGATTTCAAAGCTAATTACTGTCTAAGGCATTTTCTTTTGGTAAATACTGTAACAGAGATAACTTATTGACTTTTATTGGCTTCAATGCTAAAGTATTATTTCATTTTATAAAAACAGGAGTGTTGCCGAGACCGGTATGGCTCAGTGGATAGAGCGTCAGCCTGTGGACTGAAGGGTCCCAGGTTCGATTCTGGTCAAGGGCACGCATCTTGGTTGCAGGCACATCCCCAGTAGGGGGTGTGCAAGAGGCGACTGATCGATCAATGTCTCTCTCTCGTCGATGTTTCTGACTCTCTATCCCTTTCCCTTCCTTTCTGTAAAAAATCAATAAAATATATTAAAAAAAAACAACAGGAGTGCCTCCAAGACTTGGGAGGCAACCTTGTAATGCGATACATTATTATTCAAGAGCTATCATTATTATGGAAGCATTAACCCTATTGCCTAAATATAGCCTGTATATTTTCCTTGTGTCATTTTTGCCATCTTTTTAAAGAAAAAAAACAGTCTGGTTTATTCTGTAGCATCCATAAAAAGATTGGGGCTCAAGAAATCTTCCAAATTTGGGTGGAGCATGAGCATTTTCTTAAGCTTGCTTTTCTATTCACAGGTACAGAAATCCCATCATCCCTAGATTCTGGGAAATGTTTCATTTGTCTAAATTTTAAATGATGGACTGCGAAATAAAAACATGGCAAAAATGAGATTTAATAACACTCTTGAGAGTGGGCGCCTATTTTACAGGATCGCCAAAAGACCTAGTAATTTTTTTTGTCCTGTTTTTCCACAATTATAACACCTTGTATTTCCCACTGTTAAGCGGCAGCAAGTAAATTTGCTTGAAAAGTGCTTGACCCTGCATTCTGATATGCTTGAATCATTTCTCCAAAAATTCTCCCTTCCATAGTAAATAATCTCCTCCATCCAGAGTTGCACAAGCCAGAGAATACCAATCATAAGGAGCTAAGAAATATTATTCATAATTTCTCCTGTAATCCTTCTCAGATAGCTCTTTGCACAGGTGATTCTATTAATGACAAATTAAACATTTCAGGATTAGGATGTGGAGGTGGAGGGGGCCATGAAGGCCATTCTTCAAAATTTCTTTTTCTTCTTCTTTAGGAACAGAGGGTGCAAGGGAAGGAGATTTATCCTCCTTAGCCTCTCTAAAAGGCTCTAGCAAATGAAATACTGTGTTTCACAAGGAGAAACAGTTTGGAGGCAAGTTTTTCCCCTGCCTGAGCTTTTTTCAAATTTTGACCAACTTTTTCCCAACACTCAAGATCTAATGTATCTTCTTTCAGAAACAAAGGGTTATGTTCTATAACATCAAGCAAAAACTGTAAGAGAATACTTTCTGAAACTTTAATTCTTAAACATGCAAACCAAAAGTCTATAATAAAGTTTACTTTATAACCAAATTCTGTCCCATTAGCCTGGTTAAAGAAATGTTCCCACTCTACTTACAGATAGTGATTTCTGCAGCTGACCATGGGCTTTGTCCGTGGTGAAATTCCCCACCTATATGCTGTCCCCACCTATCCAGTGAAATCATTTTTCTCCCCCTTGCTGGTGAAACCTTAGTTTTTCGATCTAGGATAAGTCTTCTCCAGAGGTCAGTTGAAGTGCCAGATGTGAAGGTGACCCTTGTCCCGTGTGGTTCAGGCTCTGGAAAAGGGGCCACACGCAAATGAAAGAGAGGAGACAAGAAACAATAATATGGAAATATTGGGGAACCAGGAGGGAGCCCAGCTCAAGAGGAAGGACTCAATTAGAGCTCTGGCCTTGCCATCCTTTTATTCAATTTGGGACACTCCTATAGCCCTTAGGCAGGCAATTTCCAGTAACAGGCAGACTATCTTATCAGTAAGGATTTACATGACTGTCTGGTGGGGAAGTTGCTTCAGCCACCATTGTGTTGACTAAACAGTGGGTGTACAGCCCTGACCTTTGCCAGAGCTCAAGAATCACCAGCCTTTTGGGATCCCTGTCCACACTTCTCTGATAATGAAAGCAATGGATGGCTTCCTGCACACATATACACCAACAGCAGGTCATACATTAACAGCTGTAACCAAGCACTGTGACAAATTAGCCAGTTCTTCCCATATTAGTCCCCATTAAAACAAAAAAGGGGGAGAAGGGAGCAAAATGAACTGTTACATATGGGCAATATAATTTTTCCACAATTGCCAAGGCTTAAAGAGCAGAACAATTGTAGGTAAATATAACTGCATAAGAAGTTTGCAAGTGTTTTAAGGTAGATGCCTGTATATCATTTTTTTAAAAATATATTTTATTGATTTTCTATAGAGAGGAAGGGAGAGGGATAGAAAGTCAGAAACATCGATGAGAGAGAGAGACATCGATCAGCCACATCCTGCACACCCCACACTGGAGATGTGCCCGCAAGCAAGGTACATGCCCCCGACCAGAATCGAACCTGGGACCTTTCAGTCCGCAGGTCGATGCTCTATCCACTGAGCCAAACCGGTCTCGGCCTGTATATCATTTTTAATGCTTGCCTTTTAGTATAAGGTCAATACTGACAATTTCATCTGTGTCAATAGCACTTGGGGCATACCATTGCCTCCATTATTGATCTTATCCTCCTCAATCTTTTTTTTGACAATCCTTAAATGATTGAAATGTGCTCCACAATCCTTAATCCAAAGCATTCTTATCCAGCTCTTCACATATGTCTACAGAAAGACACATGGAAAGGAACATAAACATAAGAACTTCCCCAAGTAACATAACCACAAACATCCCTAACATCCCTTACATCCCTGTTCACACAAACCATAGCAGAATAAACATTTGCACAATATCTAAGTCTGAAGAGAATGGAGAATTAACTCAATTTAAACAATCCTGTCTACAACATCACTTAAAATACAATTTACCAGACATGAGGGGAATGTACATGTTAGGAGCAAAGGGATATTAGACAAGAATGCAATTCAACACTTTAACCCATTCTGAACAAAACAGCTTGAATTTAAAAAATGAAAAGGTTGTATTGAGTAAAGGAAAACTGTATACAACATGGGTTCTACCAAAAGTGTCATCAATTATCTTATGTATGAGAGCGAGATCTGCTATGATGGGGAGAATAGCGTGGTGATCCTCTGCTTCTCCTTGGGGAGTAACTGCGACGCCTGCTGTTGCTTCTGCTACGGTTTCTGCTACGACTACAGCTTTGAGGTAGAGATCTTCCATAACTTGGACTTCTGGGCCCATCAGCTTTAACGTGGATGTAGGCAGTTTCTCCCGCATGAGATCTAAACTTAGTGTTATCCAGTTATCGAACTGCATAGATCATATCTTCTTTCCTTACAAACTCCACGACGCCAATGCCATCTCAATAAACTTCAACATAACATACATCACCTGCTTCACGCATGTGATCCTTCAAATCCTGCCAGCTTCCACTTGGAGGCAGTTCAGAGACAACCACTCTGTTTTCAGATCACCTGCATGGGGGGCCATAGTGGCCTCAGGGTGCTCCGCCACCTCCACCCCCACCGCTGCCTCGGCCTGTACCACGGCCTCTTCAAGGAAACTCAACCGGCAGACAGTATCCAGCGTAATCATAGCTATAGCGACCATGCACCACGTCTTTTGCGTCTCACGGGTCCCCGAATTCAACGAAGGCGAAGGGTGGTTCTCTGGGGCTGTTCTTGAGATCGATGTGGCTGATAGTGCCTTATTTGTAGAACATGTCCTCAATGTCTTACGTTCGAATGTCTGGAGGTAAGTTACCCATGTAGATGAGACCATCGTTCCCTGCCGGGCCAGGAATCACACCACCTCCGGACATGGCAGCGATGAAAACCACTGACTCAAGAACAGGCATTCCCACCAAGCCTAGCTCAAGGGAGAGCGAACCCACAGCAAGGAAATGATGCCTATTTATGATGTATTCTTCTTAACTTTTTTTTTTCATATTTCGTAGTTGGTCTACAGCACACACATGGGGCAAGAGTATTGACGGAGGGAGCAATAAAGACACAAGCATTTTGAAGCATTAACATAGGAATAATTGTGAGCCATTGTGACACACAAAAAAGGAAGAAATGAACACCCATGAGGGCAGAGCTGTACAATGCTCCCAATGGGAAGGTTAAGAGTTTCAAAGAGGGAGGGTCTAGGCCATGCAACAACACTTCTATCCTTCCAACCTCACCAATCAGGTAAGTCATTCCTGCAAAAGAGAAACTGAGTATGGAGAAGGCCTGGAATAGTTTCCATGTGGAAGAAAGTATCAGAAATGGTGGATAAGAATTCCTCAGGATAAACCAATGTCTGGTTCATCTGACTAGGTTTCTGCTGACTACATGATTAATATTTTAGACCTGACTCTCTGAAATAGTTGTGATTTCTTAAAAAAAATTATATATATATATATATATGTGTGTGTGTGTGTGTGTGTGTGTGTGTGTGTTGATTTCAGAGAAGAAGGGAGAGGGGAGAGAGAAATAGAAACATCAATGATGAGAGAGAATCATTGATCCGCTGCCTCCTGCACGCTCCTTACTGGGAATTGAGCCTGCAACCCCGACATAATGGAACCTGGGACTCTTCAGTCTGCAGGCCAATGCTCTATCCACTGAGCCAAACCTGCTAGGGCAAGAGCTTTCTTAAATGATACTTTTTAGTTTTGTATCTCCGTTGTTTAGTCACAGGATTATAGTCAGTTTCCTAGATCTCTGCCACAAATAACCAACTGCTTAGCACAGTCTGTGATTTTACATGTTCCTCTGAGGCTAGCCCATCTCCAAGAACCCTAGGATATGCCCTGAGTCTCTGTGCTGATATACTCCCATACTGTTTTATTTTATTTTATTTTATTTAAATTCTCCTAATGCCTCTTTAAAGCACACAATTCCTGACAACAGGTACATGATTTGTTCCAAAATGTGGGCAGAGTTCTGTCAATCACCTTAGTCTCTGTCTAGGGCTTCTAATGAGCTGTCTTTCTCACTTGGTGATCTGAAGAGCTAAGGTGTTCGGCTTTCTGCTAAGGGTGAGGGGGGTGGAGGGGTATAGTAGGCATTTCCGGTATGAAGAACAAGGATTGACGTCACGGATGCCATAGAGACCTGACGTCAATATGGTGACCTTGAGACTTTTTGTTGTTAATCCTCACCCGAGGATACTTTTTTTTTTTTCATTGATTTTGAGAGAGTGGAAAGGAAGGGGTGGGAGAGAGGGAAAGAGACAGAGAGACCGAGGCAGAGGCAGAGAGAAAAGAGAGAAATATCAATGTGAGAGAGACACATTGATTTGTTGCCTTCTGAGCATTCCCTAACCAGGGCCAGGATAGATCCTGCAGTCCTTCAGTATCTGGGCGATGCTCTAACCACTGGTACACCAACCAGAGTGAAACTTCATAATAAAGACTGATGTTACCTGGCCAGGAGAGCAGACCTCACCTTCAGGTGTTTGTCTTTAGTTGGGGTATGGTCCCCAAGGTGGGGGCCAAACTGTCCTAGGGTGTGGGGAGACAAAGGCATGAGATTTAAGTGTTTTCTTTCTCCTTTTGGGACTTGGTGCCTCAGCATTTTCATAGGAGATTGGTCTTTTGATCTCAGCTAGTACCAGTGAGTGTGGTTTCCTGCCCCAGGGGTGTCCTGCAGCTACTTTTCATCTAAAGGCAAGGGGTAGCCCTAGCTGCTTTGACTCAGTGGATAGATCATTGGCCTGCAGACTGAAGGGTCCAAGGTTTGATTCCAGTAGCCTGGTTGCGGGCTTGATCCCCAGGGTTTTGATTCCAGTGCTCAGGTTGTGGGCTTGATCCCCAGTAGGTAGCCAATCCATGAATGATTCTCTCTTATCAATACTGGCACCCTCATAATTTGGATGTTGGTACACTTAAAGTTGTCCCCGAGGCTCCTCGCACTATCTTGATACTTTTTGGGTTCTTTTTTCTTATCTGGTTGCGTGTTTTTTGCTTCTTTGTATTTAAAATCTTTGTTGTTGTTGTTGCTGTTGTTAATTAATAAATCGTTATTGTTCAGATTATTACATTTGTTTCTTTTCCACCCCATAGCTTCCCTCCACCTGCTCCCACCCCTCCCCCTACCTTACCTCCCCCCACATTGTCCTCATCCATAGGTGTATGATTATGGTCTAGTCTCTGCCTCTATCCGCTTCACCCTTTTCCAGATTCTATTATATTCACCAGTTTATTCTGTTCATCAAATTTTAAATTCACTTTTTAGATTCACTTGTTGATAGATATGTATTTGTTGTTCATGATTTTTATCTTTAACTTTTACTTCTTCCTAAAGAGTACCTTTCAGCATTTCATATAATACTGGTTTGGTGGTGATGAACTCTTAGCTTTTTCTTCTCTGTGAAGCTCTTTATCTGCCCTTCAATTCTGAATGATAGCTTTGCTGGGTAGAGTATTCTTGGTTATAGGTTTTTGCTATTCATCATGTTGAATATTTCTTGCCATTCCCATCTGGCCTGCATAGTTTCTGTTGAGAAATCAGCTGACAATCATATGGGTGCTCCCTTGTAGATAATTAACTGTTTTTCTCTTACTGCTTTTAATATTCTCTCCTTGTCTTTTGCTCTTGGCATTTTGATTATGATGTGTCTTGGTGTGGTCCTCTTTGGATTCCTTTTATATGGGGTTCTGTGTGCTTCCTGGACTTGTAAGTCTATTTCTTTACCAGATGTGGGAAGTTTTCATTCATTATTTCTTCAAGTAGGTTTTCAGTATCTTGCTATCTCTCTTCCTCTGGCACCCCCACAATTCTGATGTTGGTATGTTTGAAGCTGTCCCAGAGGCTCCTTACATTATCTTCACATTTTTTATTCTTTCCTCTTCTTGCTTTTCCAGTTGAGTGTTTTCTGCTTCTTTATATTTCAAATTTTTTACTTCATTCTTGCCTTTCTCTAGTCTGCTGTTAGGACTCTGTATAATATTTTTTACTTCAGTCAGTGTATGTTTAATTTCTAGTTGGTCCTTTTTCATCTCTAGTTGGACATTTTCCATCTCTAGTTGGATCTTTTCCATCTCTAGTTGGTTCTTTTTCATCTCCTCTTGGGTCTTGCTAACTTTATCCATCTTTTCTAGCATATTCTTGAAAAACCTTATAAGCGTGGTTTTGAACTCTATATCCAGTCGTTTTTTTTCCTCCATTTCTTTTGTTTGTGATCCCTTCCCTTGTCTCGGCATTTTCACTATGCCAGGAGAACTTCTGTGTTGGACTCAGCCTTATGACACCAGACTTTCAAAACCACAGAAGCCTCTCTGTTGAGCTTGGGATGGGTGGAGTCTCAGGGCTTAAGGGACCGCCTTGCCTTCCAGTCGGCCCTGCTCTCCATGGCCCCTGAGTCTCAGGTGACTGGGTAATCACTGGAGTGGTCCTTGTGCGTGCGCACACAGTGCCTCTACACCGCTGCCTTTCCAGTTCCCCTGCGCTCCAAGACCACACGAGTCTGGGTCCCCAGTGTTTCACCCGAAACTGGGGCTTAGTGGAGTCAGAAGTGGCACAGTTGAGAGGGTGTGTGTCCCACCCACTCGAGAAAGCCAGCAGCACAATCAGCAGTCTGTCCTCTGCATGCAGTGCTGTGTACACCACCATATCTCTGATCTTTTGCGAAACCCCTAAATTTCCATGCCTCTCTCCCTTTTCACAGTCCAAACTTCCCCTGTATGAGTTTCGGCTGGATCTGGGGGTTAGTATCGTAGGATAAGGGGTTCAATGCCTTTGAGAGTCTCCGTTTCCCTCCTGCCAGAGAAAGCCAGCCAGGTACTTGGGCACCCGCTCTCTCCATGCGCGTGTCTCCGTACCTCAGCTTTTTGCAGCTCCTCTGGGACTCTGTGAGCCCCTCTCTTTCCCTCTAGTTGTAGAATTTCCACTCAGCCAGCTTTCCTGTGGTTCTGGATGATGTCCATTTTGTCTTTTAGTTGTAGTTTTGAAATTGTTGTGCGAGGCAGCAGTGTAGGTGTTAACCTATGCCGCCATCTTGGATTCTCCTCTGAAAAATCTTATAAGCGTGGTTTTGAACTCAATATCCAGTAGTTTGTTTTCCTCCATTTCTTTAATTTGTGGTCTGTTCCTTTGTCTCTGCATTTTCACTATGCCAGCAGAACTTTTGTGCTGGAATCAGCCTTATGATGCAAGACTTGTGAAACTGCAAAAGCCTCTGTATTCAACTTGGGTGGGGTGGAGTCTCAGGGCTGAGCAGAGACAGCCTTGGCTTCCAGTCAGCCCTGCCCTACGCGGCCCCTGGGTCTCAAGTGTCTCTCGGTAATCAGTCATTGCTGGGCCCTTTCTGTGTGCACACACAGATGCCTCCAGACCTCTGCCTTTCTGGTTTTCTTGCGCTCCGGGGCCCATATGAGTCTGGGTTCCCAGGGTCTCACCCAAAACTGGAGTTCAATGCAGTTAGAAGTGGCACAGTTGGGAGGCTCTGTCTCCCACCCACCAGAGAGAGCCAGAGGCACAATCAGTAGTCAATCCTCCCTGTGCACATTGGTTTGCACGCCCCAGACTTCTGGCCTTTCATGGCTCCCCTAAATTTCCCTGCACTCTTCCCTTTTCACTGTCCCGACTCCCCCCGTATGAGTCTTGCCCAGAGCTGGGATTCAATGCCGTAGGATAAGGGGTTCCATGCAGTTGGGAGTTTCCCTCTCTCTCCTGCCAGAGGAAGCCAGCCAGGCACACTGCTGCCCATCCTCACCACACGCACATCTCCATATCTCAGCTTTTGCAGCTTCTTTAAGTCTCTGTGATCCCCTCTCTTTCCTTCTAGTTGTAGCATTTTCACTCAGCCAACTTTCCTGTGCTTCTGGATGATGTCCGTTCTCTCTTTTAGTTGTAGTTTTGAAATTGTTGTGTGGGGCAGCAGTTCAAGTGATTACCTATGCTGCCACCTTGGTTTCTCCATATTTCAAATCTTTGACTTGATTCTTGTGATCCTCTAGTCTGCTGTTTGATCTCTGTATATTATTCTTTATTTCAGTCACTGTATACTTTTCTAATTGGTCCTTTTTCATATCGCTGAGGGTCTCACTATATTTCTCAGAGGTTTTTCAAAGATTCTTGAGTAACCTTATAACTGTGTTTTTGAACTCTATATCCAGTAGTTTGCTTTCTTTCATTTGTGACCTGTTTCTTTGTCTCCACATTTTGGCTGCTTCCCTGTGTTGAAAGTGTGGCTTTGTGTGCTCAGTGTCCTCTAGGGCTTAGTGGCTCAGCCTCCCTAATTACCTGTGGTGGACACACTTGTTGCACCCCTTTGTGGGCTGGGTGCACAGTCTTGCTGTAGTTATGCCTTGATTGTTGCTGGTATCACTGAGAGGAATTGACCTCCAGGCCAGTTGGCTGTGAGGACCAATTGTACCTACAATGGGAGAACTTCTGTGCTGGAGACACCCTTATTGGGCTGGACTTGCTTCATTGGGGTTTGGAGCTCATTGATTCTGCCCCCTGAGTGTGTCTCTTATGGATGTGAAGAGTTGTAATCTGGATGATCTCACTCTGATCACTGGGTACAGTGGATTTTGGATCTCCAAGGAGGTGAAAAGTCAGCCACTTCCTCAGGTCACCAAGCAGGAGCTACAGAGAGATCTGCAGATTTCTCCTCTTTGTTTGGGGTTCAGAGGTACCCAGATGTGAAGCAATGCAAGCTGCTGTGGAGCCTTGGGTTTTCTTTTGGAATCTCTGGGGCTCCCTCACCCAGCTGCAGTTTGTTAGATTGCAAAAGTCCAGGCCATTCATATGCAAAAGCCTCCGCACACAGATTGGGTGGGATTGTAAATTGGGTGGGGCAGGTTCTCAGGGAATCACCAGGGTGGAGCACACAGCAATGGCTATCCATCAGTCCCACCCCAAAGAGGTCCTTGGGTCTCTGTGTCCCATGGCACCATGCAGGAACAATGGTCACTGCAAGCACCTCTGAGAGAAAGCCGCCTTCATGTTCCAGCCTGATGCCAGACAGTCTAATTTCTCTCCATATGCGGTATGAGTCTGGGTCTCCAGAGTCTCACCCGGAACTGGAGTTCAGAGCAGTCAGGAGCTTGTGTCTCCCTCCTGATTGAAAAAGACAACAGC
Source organism: Lasiurus cinereus (assembly GCA_011751065.1). Taxonomy (NCBI): domain Eukaryota; kingdom Metazoa; phylum Chordata; class Mammalia; order Chiroptera; family Vespertilionidae; genus Lasiurus; species Lasiurus cinereus. The sequence goes on along the minus strand of JAAGEH010000037.1, from coordinate 3,494 downwards.
AGAGGACAAGAAATCAAGAAGGCAGCATAGGTGAACACCTAAACTGCTGCCTCACACAACAATTTCAAAACTATAACTAAAGACAGAACACGTATCATCCAGAACCACAGGAAAGCTGGCTGAGTGGAAATTCTACAACTAGAAGGAAGGAGAAGGGTTCATGGAGACTCAGAGGAGCTGCAAAAAGCTGAGGTAGGAGACATGCACATGGAGAGGACTGGTGGCAGAGTGCCTGGCTGGTTTCCTCTAGCGGGAGGAAGACTGAAACTCCTGACTGCTCTGAACCCCAGTTCCGACTGCATTAAACCCAAGTTCTGGGCGAGACTCATACAGGGGGAGTCTGGACTGGCGTGGAAAAAGAGGAGTGCACAGAAACTTAAGAGAGCCATGAAAACACAGAGGTCTGGGGGATCATGAATGTGCACACAGAAGGCTAACTGCTGATTGTACCACTGGCTTTCTCTAGTGGGAGGGAGAAAGACCCTCCCAACTGTGCTGAAATCCACTTCTGACTACACAGTTTTGGGCAAGACCCTGAGAACCCAGACTCATATGGGTCCCGGAGCACAAGGAAACTCAGGGGAGCTGGAAAGGCAGAGGTCTGGAGGAGCACATGTGCACACAGAGAGGGATACAGTGATTACCAAGAGACACTGAGACCCAGGAGCCACTTAGGGCAGAGCTGATGGGAAGCCAAAGCTGTCTCTGCTCAGCCCTGAGACTTTGCCCCATCCAAGCTGATCAGAGAGGCTTTTGCAATTTTTCAAGTCTTCTATCATAAGGCTGTCTCCAGCACAGAAGTTCTCCAGGCGTAGACACAGCTGAGACTCACAACCAATTGGCTTGGAGGTCAATTCCCCCAAGCGATACCAATAAAAATCAAGACTTAACTACAACCAGGTTGTACACACAATCCACAAGGGGTGCACCAAGAGTGTCCACCTCAAGTAACTGGGGAGGCAGAGCAACTGGGCAATATAGGACACTTAGCACACAAAGCTACTCTACCAAGTCAGGGAAGCAACAAAAATGCAGAGACAAAGGAACAGATCACAAACCAAAGAAATGGAGGAAAAAGCCAAAACTGGTTTGGCTCAGTGGATAGAGCATCGGCCTGTGGTTGAAAGGTCCCAGGTTTGATTCCAGTCAAGGGCATGTATCTTGGTTGCGGGCACATTCCCAGTAGGGGACGTGCAGGAGGCAGCTGATCAATGTCTCTCTCTCATCAATGTTTCTAATTCTCTATCCCTTTCCTTTCCTTTCTGTAAAAAATCAATAAAATATATTAAAAAAAAGAAATGGAGGGGAAAGAATGACTGGATATAGAGTTTAAAACCACAGTCATAAGGTTTTTCAAGAATTTCTTAGAAAAGATGGATAAATTTAGCAAGACTCAAGAGGTGATGAAAAAGCACCAATTAGAAATTAAACATACACTGATTGAAATAAAAATATTATACAGAGACCTAATAGCAGATTAGAGGAGTGCAAGAATCAAGTCAAAGATTTGAAATACAAAGAAGCTGAAAATACTCAACTAGAAACAAAAAAGGAATCCAAAACTGTGAAGATAGTGTAAGAGCCTCTGGGACAACTTCAAGCGTACCAACATCAGAATTATGGGGGTGCCAAAAGAAGAGAGAGAGCAAGATATTGAAAACCTATTTGAAGAAATAATGACCGAAAACTTCTCTCACCTGGTGAAAGAAGTAGACTTACAAGTCCAAGAAGTGCACAGAACCCCAAACAAAAGGAATTCAAAGAGGATCACACCAAGATACATCATAATTAAAATGCCAAAAGCAAAAGACAAAGAGAATATTAAAAGCATCAAGAGAAAAACAGTTCATTACCTACAAGGAAGCACCCATACGACTGTCAGCTGATTTCTCAACAGAAACTATGCAGACCAGATGGAAGTGGCAAGAAATATTCAAAGTGATGAATAGCAAAAACCTACAACCAAGATTACTCTATCATTCAGAATTGAAGGGCAGATAAAGAGCTTCACAGATAAGAAAAAGCTAAAGGAGTTCATCAACACCAAACCAAAAGTATTATATGAAATGCTGAAAGGTACTCTTTAAGAAGAGGAAGAAGAAGAAAAGGTAAAGATAAAAATTATGAACAACAAATACATATCTATCAACAAGTGAATCTAAAAATCAAGTGAATTAAAAGTTTGATGAACAGAATAAACTGGTGAATATAATATAACCAGGGGCATAGAAAAGGAGTGGACTGACAATTCTTAGGGGGAAAGGACTGAAGAGGGTGCAGGGAGATACTGGACAAAAATCGTACACCTATGGATGAGGACAATGGGAAAGGGAGGTAAGAGCAGAGGGTGGGGTGAGAGCCCGGTTTAGCGGAGCTATGAGGGGGAAAAAGAGAAACAATTGTAATAATCTGAACAATAAAGATTTATTAAATTAAAAAAAAGGGACAACTGTGTAACCAGTTGCTGGCCCCTTTTGTGTGTGTCTCCGTATCTCCACAGTTCCACACCTCTGCACCTCCTACCGGACTCAATGCATTTTTCTCTTCTAGTTGTCGAATTTCCACTCAGCCAGCCTTCCTGTGGTTCTGGATGATATTCGTTTTGTGTTATAGTTGTAGTTTTTTTTAATTTATTTTTAAATTAAATCTTTATTATTCAGATTATTACATTTGTTTTTTTTCCCCTCCATAGCACCCCTCCATCCAGCTCCCACCCTTCCCTCCCTCCCGTTGACCTCATCCATAGGTGTATGATTTTTGTCCAGTCTCTCCCTGTATACCCCTCACCCCTTTCACCCTGAGAATTATCAGTCACGGGTGGGTCTGGAGCAGCAAGTCCTCCGCAGGTTCCGCCGTGAGTGACTCTTCAGTCCGCCAGCCGACGATCTACCCACTGAGCCCACCTCCTCCTGCTGCCACAGCGAAAGCACACACACATGGGGAGGGGGCGGTGGGCCGCGGGGTCGCAGGGGATAAGGGAACCAGCACCGGTACTCGCTCCTGCAGGTACGGCCCAGCCCGAGCCACACCGGAAGCCCAGAGAGCAGGAGCCTTGGCGGCTCGAGAGCCGAGGACGCACAGCTCAGCCTCAGCCTCAGCGCGAGGGTCTCAGCGCCTCAGGCTCAGCACGAGGGTCTCAGCCTCAGCCTCAGCACGAGGGTCTCAGCGCCTCAGCCTCAACCTCAGCACGAGGGTCTCAGCCTCAGCCTCAGCCTCAGCACGAAAGTCCCAGACTCAGCCCCAGCCTCAGCACAAGGGACCCAGCATCAGCCTCAGCCTCAGGACGAGGGTCTCAACCTCAGCCCCAGCCTCAGCACAAGGGTCTCAGCCTCAGAACCAGCCTCAGCACGAGGGTCTAAGCGCCTCAGCCTCAGCCTCAGCACAAGGGTCTCAGCGCCTCAGCCACAGCCTCAGCCTCAGCACGAGGGTCCCAGCCTCAGCCCCAGCCTTAGCACAAGGGTCTCAGCGCCTGAGCCACAGCCTCAGCACGAGGG
>JAAGEH010001519.1:0-15999 GCA_011751065.1 Lasiurus cinereus | reverse complement strand
CAATTTGTTGGAATAGAGTTGTTCATAGTATTTTTTAACAATCCTTTGTATTTCATCGGGGTCTGTTGTTATTTCTCCTCTTTCATTTCTGATTTTGTTTATTTGGGTCTTCTCTCTTTGCTTCTTGGTGAGCCTGGCTAGGGGTCCATTAATCTTGTTTATCCTTTCAAAGAACCAGCTCTTGGTTTTGTTCATCTTTTGAATTGTTTCTTTGGTCTCCATCTTGATCTTCACTATTTCCTTCCTTCTGTGTACACTGGGCTTTTCTTGTTTTTCTTGTTCTAGCTCTTTGAGTTGTAGAGTTAGGTATTTTATTACCATTGTTTCCTGCTTTTTGCAGTGGGCTTGTAGGGCTATGAACTTCCCTCTCAAGACTGCTTTCACTGTGTCCCATAAATTTTGGATTGTTGTGTTGTCATTGTCATTTGTTGCATGATGTTTTTTAGTTCTTCCTTGATCTCTCTGGTTACCCAGTCATTGTTTAATAGCATGCTGCTTACTCTCCATGTCTTTGATTTCTTTCTATTTTTTTTATTATAGTTGATTTCCAGTTTTATGCCACTGTGGTCTGAGAAAATGCTTGATGTGATTTCTATCTTCTTGAATTTGAAGAGACTTTTCTTATGACCCAACATATGATGTATCTTTGAAAATGACCCAGGTGCACAGGAGAAGAATGTATATTCTGTGGCTTTGGGGTGAAATGTTCTGAAGATTTCAATTATTTCTATCTGGTCTAGTGAGTGTGTTAGGATTGATGATTCTTTGCTGATTTTTTATTTAGATGATTTGTCCAATGGTGACAGTGGTGTATTAAAGTCTCCTACTATGATTGTATTGTTGTCAATCTCTCCCTTAATATCCTCCAGGAGTTTTTTTATGTATATGGTGCTCCTATATTGGGTGTGTATATATTTACCAGAGTTATTTCTTCTTGTTGGATTGTTTCCTTTAGTATTATGAAGTGGCCTTCTTTATCTGTTGTTATGTCCTTCACTTTGCGATCTAATTTGTTAGATATAAGTATTGCAACCCCTGATTTTTTTTCATTTCCATTTGCCTGAAATACCATCTTCCATTTCTTCACCCTCAATCTGTGTACATCTCTTTTCCTGAGGTGGGTTTCTTGTAGACAGCAGATAGGTGGATCCTGTTTTCTTATCCAATTGATTACCCTATGTCTCTTGATTAGAGCATTTAATCTATTTACATTTAAAGGTATTATTGACAGGTGTTTATCTGTCACCATTTTTAGTCCTTAGCCCAGAATTCCTTCTTTGCTTCCTATTTTTTTTTTTTTATTACAGCAGACCCCTTAACATTTCTTGCATTGCTAGTTTTGTGGTAATATATTCCCCTAGTCCTTTTTTGTCTGTAAAGCTTCGGATTTCACCTTCAATTTTGATTGAAAGCCTTGCAGGGTACAGTATTCTTGGATTCAGACCCTTCCTTTGCATGACTTTGTATATTTCATTCCATTCTCTTCTGGCCTGATGAGTTTCTGTTGAAAAATCAATAGCTAGTCTTATGGGGGTTCCTTTGTAGGTAACTTTCCGTTTCTCTTTGGCCACTTTTAAGATTCTTGCTTTGTTGTTGCTGTTTGCCAATTTAATTATAATATGCCTTGGTGTCGGTTTTGTGGGGTTCATTTTGCTTGGAACTCTGAGAGCTTCTTGGATTTGTGTGGGGGTTTTCTTTCCTATATTGGGGAAATTTTCTGTCATTATTTCTTCAAACAGGTTCTCTAATCCTTGTTCAGTTTCTACTCTTTCTGGATCCCCAATTATGCGGATGTTGTTGTTTTTTCGTGTTATACCATATTTCCCTTAGGCTCTCCTCCTGCTTTTTAATGTTTTTTTTTCTAGAAGCTGTTGTAATTGGGTATTTTTTCCTACCGTTTCTTCTAGCTCACTGATGCGGTCCTCTGCTTCTTCTAGTCTATCTTTGATGCTTTCTATTGAGTTCTTAAAACTGTGATGTCATTTTTTATTTCTTTGTGCATTTTTCTTGTTTCTTCTTCATTTCCTCTTCGCTCTTACTCATGTTGTCAAATTTGTCTTCCATTCTTTTCATCCACCTTATGATCATTTCTCTGAACTTTTTCTCTGGCAGGCTTATTTCTGCTTCTATTTCATTTACTTCCTTTTTTGGTGATACCTGCCTATCTGTTGTACGCAGGCTGTTTCTTCTTCTGCCTATGGTTTTTCTTTTCTGGGTGTCTGGTTATGTAGTTCTCTCTTCTACGTTGATTCAAAGGCACAAACTAAAATACAACCCAGAACAGCACACAAGGCACTGAACAGAAATGTATTCATGATGTTAATAATCACAATAAGGTGACCACCAATGAAAGACAAATTAGGGGTAAGTAGAGAAAGAAGAAGAGGAAAATGAGGAAAAAGAAAGGAAAGAAGTGCCAAAATCTAATTGGAAGAGGGAGAAAAAAATAAGTAAATAAATGAACAAAAACTAAAATAAAATAAAATAAAGGAGAAGAAGAAAAAGAAAAGAGAAAGAGAAATAAAGAGAGAAAAGAAAGCAGATATGAGAGAAAAGAGGAACAAAATATAGATGTCAGGAGACAACTCCAATAGAACCGTCACTAATCCAAGTAAAGGCCAGCAACCAGTGTCTAGAGATTAATACAAACTGCAAATAACAACTGGTATCGAGGGAGGCGAGGAAAGAGGTAAAAAACAAAGCATGCAAAAAGCAAAATAAAACAAATAGAATAAGCTAAAACAATCTCACAAAAAAGTTCAAAAAATCGATATAATCATTGTTCAGGCAAATAACAACAAAAGGACATAGAGGAAAAACAACTTTTTGGCTAGTGAAGACAAGAAGAGAGAGGTTTGTATGGACTTGTAGTAAGGGATTTGAAATTAGATATATAAGTGTGGTGAAATTTTAACCAGGTAAAGAGAAAGAATAGGGAGAATCTAAAGTTGGAAAAGGGAAAGAGAAACAAGACAACAAAATGGGGAAAGTTAGGAGGAAAGAATTGGCATAAAGGTAGAGTTGAGTTGGAGTAAAATTATGCTAAAGGAAAGATGAAAATAGAATGTAGAGCTCTAATCCCAAAGTAAAATACAGAGAAAACAAAATGACACTTGTTTTTTTTTCAAAAATGTTAAATACTAGTAGTAATAATACTAGTTGAAAACAAAAATGTAATTATTAAAAAGGTAAAATCAATTGAGGTTGAAAGAATAAAATAGTCTTTTAATTAAAATATGTAAAAATGGAATATAAAAAAAAGAAAAAAGAAAAAGAAAAAAAATAGAATGGTCATTCACTTCCACTATTATTCTGCTTGGCACTCCTGTTTCCCAGTAGGGAAGGTATTGCAGTTCCCTGTGTTCTACTATTGGTGTTTTAATCTCTTTATTCTTTTTATTCTTTTGTGGTTATGCAAGAGTCAATTTGTAAAGTCATCCACTGGGTGGCAGTGTTTCGGAATTGACCTCTGAGACAAAGCACAGGACCTCTCTAGGCTGTGCTCAGATCCTGTTACTCTGTGGTTCTCAAAACCAGTTTGTGGGGATTTTGCAGCTAGGACACTGTAATAACTCCCAGGCTGTCCCTCTGCCCCAGATTAAAACAAGTCATTTTCCAGAGCTCCCCTCTGTCAACAGCTTGGAGAGTTTGCCTCCACACTTTGGGATCACCACCTGCCCCACCTCTGCGGACCTCTCCAGAGGCAGCTTTCCTGCAGCCCAGCTCCCACAGTGTGAGCGTCTCTGTTCTGAGGGACAGGAGACCTCACCTTATCCTAGGCGAAATCTGACCTTTCTGTGTGCCCTGTGGATCTGTGAATCTGCAGCCCGTGTGTCTGGGCCATTTGGAGAGTGGTGCTCTGAGTCCCTGACTGTTCGGTGGGTGCCTCAGCCGCAGCCTTCAGACCACTGCAGACATCCACCTCCCTCTGCAAGATGGCAGAGGTCTCCGTGTTCGCGCTGGTGGCTCCGGCTGACAAAAACCCCGTGGCAGTGTGGCAGCCTGGCCAGGAGAGCCCCGTCCAGCAGTTCCCCGCCTTCTCCTGGAGGATAACTGACTCTTAACTTGCCAACAAACACTCCCCGTGCGACTCTCAGCTGTTCTCTCTCCCTCTGCCCAGCGACAAAGTTCCAGATGCGTCCCTCTATTCTGCAGCCATTTCGCCGACCTCATTATAATCTTTTAAATAGTAGTTTGAATAATTCTCTTTTGACCAAGTTGTAATTGAGGAGATTGCTTTAAAAATTCCCCCAAAAAGTTTTTTTAGTTGAATTTTATGGCCTTGTAGTTAGATAATATATTTTAATTTTTTTCTTCTGATGTTTTGAAATGTGTAGCTAAGAAGTTAACTGACTTGTCAATGTTCCATGAGAGCTTAAAGAGGAGATGTATTATTTGTTCTAGGTTACAAAGTTCAGTATTTATCACTTAATTAAAAATAGCTTATAATTCAGGAAAAAAAGAACTAGTACGGCCAATAATCAACAGCAGATAACTACTGTCCTCATATTTCTCTTAATTATTGAATCAGTAGGCTATTGCTGCAGGACAAGCCATCCTACAAGCAAATTACTTAATACTAGAGGCTGGGGTCCCCTCAGCCTGGCCTGCATCCTCTCAGAATCTAGGACTGCTGGCTTCTAACTGCTTGCCTGCCTGCCTGATCATCCCTAACCACTCTGCCTGTCTGCCTGATCAGCCCTAAATACTCTGCCTGCCTCATCACCCTTAACCACCTCTACCTGTTGGCCTGATCGCCCCTGTCTCAGCCCCCACCACCATGGCTTTGTCCGAAAGGACGTCTGGAAGGATGTCTGGAAGATGTCCAGTCTAATTAGCATATTACCCCTTTATTAGTATAGACATTTTGTCTTGAGAGTAAATTTAAGAGAAATTTAAAGAAGATAGAGAAGACAAGCTGCAATTCAATTGCATTTGTTTGCATGTGGCTTTCCAGTTTTCCCAGCATCATTTATTGAAGAGACTATCTTTACTTCAAAGTGCATTTCTGGCTCCTTTGTCAAAAATTATCTGTCTGTACATGTGTGGTTTTATAACTGGGCTCTCTGTTTTGTTCCACTTATCTGTGTATCTGTTTCTCTGCCAATCCTATGCTGTTTTGATTATCGTAGCTCTGTAGTATGAAAGGAACCCTCATTCACCACTGGTGAGAATGTTGACTGATACAACCACTATGGAAAGCAGCCATCAGTGCTTTGGTGATCCCTCCAATAATTAAAAATAGAGCTACCATATAACCCAACAATCCCACTCCTGGATATATACCCCAAAAACTTGAAGTCATTTATACACAAAAATATATGCAGCTTTATTCACGGTGGCCACGAATTGGAAACAGCCTAAGTGCCCTACCATAGAAGACTGAATAAAGATGTGGTATAGCTGAAACCGGTTTGGCTCAGTGGAGAGAGTGTCGGCCTGCAGACTGAAAGGTCCCAGGTTTGATTCCAGTCAAGGGCATGTACCTTGGTTGCGGGCACATCCCCATTAGGGGACGTGCAAGAGACAGCTGATCGATGTCTCTCTCTCTTCGATGTTTCTAACTTTTTCTATCCCTCTCCCTTCCTCTCTGTAAAAAATCAATAAAATATATTTTTTAAAAAAGGTGTGGTATATATACACAATGGAGTACTACACGGCCATAAGAAAGGATGAAATAGTGGCATTTACAATAATGTGGATGGGCCTTGAAAACATTATGTGAAGTGAAATAAGTCAAACAGAGAAAGCTAAGAACTATATGATTTAACTCATATGTTGAATATAGAAGTGAAACTTATGAACACAAACAGCAGTATGTCAGTGTCCAGAGGGAAGAGGGTGGAGGAAGAAAGGGGTCCTAATATGAGGTGACAGGAGATTTGGCTTTGGGTGGTGGGCACATGGTTCTATATACAGATTTTGTAAATTAGTAATCCACATATGAAACCTATATGTTCATGTTAACTAATGTCACCCCAGTAAAATAAATAATAATCAAATATAAATAAGATAGAAATAAAAAGAATGAATTTTTGAATTAACATAAAGTGAAAAGATGTAAAAATATAGACATGAAGATTTAAAGTATACATTAGAAATGAACTTAAATGATGAATTATTTTTTCTACGTAGTAAATTGGGAGCACATTTACATTTATGCAATAAGAAATTACCAGCTAAAGAGGCCAAATACCTCCAAACTGATTACAAATTTATTTTACTTAAGAGTGGATTACAACTCAAAATGCCTTTACCTAGGGAAAGATAAATGAATGAATTAAAACACTTGATTTCAGTTTCCTGAGGGAAATTTTATTGGATAAATGTGTATGCACTTTTTAATGTTAATGTAAAATGACCACACAAGTGATTTACAACAAAGATATTCATGTTCTTACAATTTCTGAGGTCAGATACAAGATAGGAGTCTCTAGGGGGTTAAAATTAAGGGCTAGGTTTCTTCTGGAGGCTACAGGGAAAAGTCTACTTACTTTCCTATTCCAAGCTTAGATTAGAGTACAAAAAATCTAAATATGTTTCTTGTAACTAACTAAATGCCATCTCTTAACTTGTGATATAAGTTGAAATGCCAAATTCTTTTGGCTAATGTGTCATGAAGCCCTTTTGTATAATGCTCAAAATTTATAACAAAGGAACTTAGTTCTCCCCCTCTAGAAAAGAAAAATAGCAATTTTCTATAGATATCAGGGCCTGTATTCCTACCACATAAAATATTTGGAAATTCAACTTTTCTATTCTATACTACATCCTCAGTCTTAAATTTGGAAAAAATTTAAATCAGGGTTGGGATAAGATGTTGGTATGTTAGTCCTCTGAAATCCAACAAGTATTCTAAGGAAGAACTAGTAAAAACTGGACTCACTTAAGCTGGTCTTTTGGGAACATAGAATCTCCAGAAAAATATTTCCTTCTGTCCAGACCCACAGGGAAATCAGGTGATTAGAAGCTGCAGTAACAAGACAGAAATGCACCTAATGAGCAGACATAGGGAGCTGTAAATATCTCCTCATCTCCAGTCTCTCAGTGTATAACCTTGGGCTGGATGGGACCTGTGGTTGCTCTTGGAATCCTAAGTTTGTCTAGGAGACCTGTGCTTGCCTCCTCTCTGCTGTCTTGTCTGGGCAGAGAGCTTCAGTCTCCATCATCACCCATTCAGGAAGTTGGACTTTCTCATGGAGATCTTCTCCTCAGAGTTCCCAATCAGGTGAGTCCAGAGGTCCAATAGGTACTACAGGAAAGAGTGAGAGAGAATCAAAGCCAAGCATATGTATCTGAGATCTCTAAACAGGCACCAGTCTATGGTTGCTCATTTGCCTGATTAATTAATGACCTGATTTATGATGCTAAAAGGAGAAGTGAACATTGAACTAATTTCTGATAATTAACTGGTGGAAGACAAATAAGAGGTGATAATCTGAGGCATAAAGTGATTCAAGTAAAAGTAGAATATGTACAGTGAATTTTGCAACTAACAGGAGTATGACAATAGAGTAGTAGATATGGAGGAATATCCAGTCAAGAGAGGGTAGTTCTTTATTTTTATCATGGCATCTATTCAATTATGTTTCCATTGATGAGAAAGATCCAGGTCCAATATGTTTCTTGAAAAAATTACCTTACAACAGTAGTTCATGCGACACATTTCATAGGATCTTCTTTCACTCTGGTGTTCAATTCACATGAAAAAGAATATATTTGATAAGTAACAAGAGGTTTGTCAAATAATTTAGCTTTTCAATTACTTCAACACCTGTGATCTGAATACATTTGTGGGTTAGTAATTCATTTATTTTCTCTCTTGTAAGGTGTCTGTAAAGTCCTGATGTTAGGGTAGTGGTGCCAGAGTGTCTTTATTCCTGGTTTTGGTTGCATTCTTCTAGATAAGGAATTGGAGGTTTTTTTCATCCACTTTATTGTTCATTATTGAGTACATTCATGTGTGTATATGTGGGCAATTGTGAGTGTTTATTAATAGTGTGGGCTCAAATCTGTCGTCAGTTATATTGTATTTTCTCCATTGCTTTTAAAATTTTTATTGTTCTTTTTATTATTATCTAAAGTTTTACATATGTCTCCTTTTTCCCCAATTGATCCCACAATTTTACTTTTCTTAATGAAAAAATGCAGCTCTTACTTTTATACTTTTCACTTGTGCATCCTTTCTTTCAGCAAAAAGGAAAGTGAATGTTCTCCTGTGTATGTAGTGCTAGTAAACAACCTTACACACTTGTTTCATATCTCCATCTTCTCCTTTTTGTTCTTTTTGGCCTTTTGTAGTTAGCTCTATTTACAAAACAGGCATCATCTTCTACCATCCTCAGAAAGGCATTCTCTTTTGTATTTACTAAAGATTAACTTTACCTTTATTAGCATATTTGAATCCAATATCTTTAAGAAGAAACTCTAACTTAGATACTGCTTTCCTCCAAATTTAAATCCATTCTAGCCCAGCCAGCATTGCTCAGTGGTTGAACCAGGAGGTCATGGTTTGATTTCTGGTTAGGGCCCAGATTACAGTCTTGGTCCTCACTGGTGGGTCTGTGGGGGGCAGCTAGTCAATGACTATCTCTCATCATTGATGTTTCTATCTCTCTTTCCCTCTTCTTTCATCTCTGAAATCAATAAAAATATATTTTTTAAAAAGCCATTCTATAGTATTCTTTTATTTCAAAGTTATTGGAAATTTAATTTGGAATTAGTGGCCATGTAGATGTTATTAAGTTATTACCATTAACTGTCTTTATATAGATTAATTTGATTCTCACTTTATTTTGTTTCATACAGTTCTTTTGTAACTACTATACTTAACCCAATTTCATTCCTTTGATAATTTGTAGTCCATAAATTCTTAGTATTAAAAAAAATTCTCTTCTGTGCTATGCATACATATACACACTCATATGCATTTGTACAAATACATAAGTAGCATCTTTTGCTCATCAGAAATATTCTTTATGTGTTGTACACTCTTTTTTCTATGTGCTCACTCTCCCTTATTACTCAACAATACGTTATAACCTTTCCTCCAGTCAACTAATGTGGTGCCAATTCATTATTACTACATGCACATAATATTTTATGAAATGGCTTTTATTCACACTTGAAAGCCTTCCAGTACTTTCTCAATGCATTGCTACCTTAGCAATTATACAAAAATATTCTGACTTTGTTACATTAAAATTCTGGTTCTCCACCAGTGGCAGTATTGTTCCCCCAAGGGACAGTCAGCAATGTTCAGAGACATTTCTCTGTCACATGGAAACTCTAGGTAGTGTCCAGGAGTGCCAGGAAAGACCACACCAGAGACAAATGATCTGGTCCAGAATATCAATAGTGCAGGGACAAAGAAACCATGACTTAAAGAATTTATGTACTTGTAATATTTATAGCTATCTTCAGGTTGGTTTCTTAATGTTGTAACATTTTACAATTCTGCCAGAAAAGAAAATAGAGTACTCCTTTGTTACCTTTTTACTGGTATAAATTCCAATCCCAGTCAATGTGACACCTTTTTTAATTTTCCCCAGGTTGAGAGATATGAAATTATTTTATTTTTTTCTGAATTTTTTCTGAGTTTCATTAAAGGTTCACATATTTGATGGTCTTGTTAATTTGAATATTATTTTATATGCCTATTATTCTTTCATGATCAGTCTTTTAAATGATTTCTAAACATTGTTATCATAGGGGAAGTAGAGAAGGTAAATAGGGAGATAAACAGTGATGGGAAGAGACTTGATTAGGGATGATGAACACATATGCATATGATATATTATAAAAATGTACACCTGAATACTATGTAATTTTTTAAACCAGTGATAGCCCAATAAATCTATAAATAATATAAATATAAATTATATTTCTCAGTTGACTTTGGGGGATGTTTTGGCCATAAAAATGTTTAGTTAAATATGTCTGTCTCATTGCTTCTAGTCTGTATTTAATTACAATGGTTTTGCCCACCTACACGTATTAATATGCAGATTTCTATCATTTCACCTGAACTGGTTACACTTAACAATGAGTAGGCAATCCCTCTGATTGTTTATGATGTGACTGAGGTAGGAGAATAATGTCAGTTTCTTATAGGTTGATATTTTTCCAGTTTTTATTCAACAATTCAATGTTTCCAAACACTGAAATGCAACCTTAACAGGTGTTCAATGTACTTATAAATTGGACCTAATTCCTAATTCACTCAACAAATAACAATGGAGCACATGCTGTTTGTCACAATTTCTAGAAATATTATAGATTAACTTCTATGCCTATGCCATTGCCAGTTTGACTACTAATTCATGTTTGAAACCCTAAATTATTGCTATTCATTACATCTTGTTTTGGTTAGTTTTTGAAGCTCCACTCAATTTTCTTTAATACAGTTACTTGCAATTCACTCTGTTTAACTAGGATTCATTCTCTCTGTCATGCCTTTCATTTTATAACTTCACATTTATTTCAAGGTTTGCCTATATAAGTACACATATATTCATAAAGATTTATGAAAATACAAAGGTGAACAAAACAGGTGGAGCCCTGCTTGTCTGGATCTGGCACTGTGATGGTAAAGTATACAATGAAAAAAATGTTTGCATGACAATGTGCTCAGGCTTAAATCATATGAAGAAAGTTACTCAGTGTTACAGGATGCGTCATGGCATGTGCAGGACTTATTGACCATGTCCTGGGAGGCCTTTGCATGTTGGATGAAGACCACTACCAGAATTAAACTATGCCCATTGATTTGTGAAAACATGAGTTCAAAGTCCAAGTAAAGAAGAAATGCTGCATAAGAAAAGTGAGACTGGGCTTCTCTCATTTATCATCAACCATATAAAAATGTATTGTTTAAATAAATATAGAAGAGGCATAGGAAAGGCCAGTCTTCTACTACTTGGCATTAAAAATATACAACCAGTGATGCTTTTATATATTTCCTTTTTAGAGTTATTGTTTAATTTTTTGGTCAGTTTTCACTTGGGACAGTTACATCATATAACTGTAAATATATTTATTATTTTTTATTTGGTTGTTTACTGTTTAAAGTATTTCATAGGTCTCCTGTTTCCCCCATTGACCTCTCCTTGGTCATTCCTACGCCCTTACTCCCTATTCTCTGTGTCCCTGGTATCTGCCTTTGTATTTTAGTCAAATTAATTTTCCTTATTAATTTTGCTTGGCTTTAAAGGGTGTGTAATTAGGGTTGAAAATGTTCCAGAATCCAAAGATTTTTCTTACTCATTGTCTCTCAGGGACCACCTGAACTAATGTAATCTTTCTTCTTATTAATAGCCATTTCATTCCTCTTTCTCCCTCTATGTTCATTTAAACTATTTTTTTATATTTCTTTAACTATAGGTCAGAAAATGTGCATAGCAACATGACTTCCAAAGCTTATTTGTCCTAGAAGGCTTACTACAAGAATATCTAAATACTATTTCTAAGTTCTTTTTGGAAAAGCTACTTGATCTTGACACCTGGACTTGTATCTGCTCATAGTCTACATAGTGGGGGAGGGAGAAGGACATGGAAATAACACAGATAAGAAGTCCATGGTCTGCTGCATTGTGTGTGTGCGTGCGTGTGTGTGTATGTATGTGTGTGCGCACACACACCTTGTAAACTGAGAGCAGTCCTCAGAGAGGGGGTGCCTGGACTGATGTATTCCAAGGTGACTCTATTATCTGGCAGAGATACTAAGGAGGAGATCTTTTTCAATTCACAAGAAGCTTTTGCAACCAGATTAATAAAGGGCAACATTTCCATAGTGTGCACAAGGAACTCTCCACGACTTGAAGTTACAGGAGGAAAATGCAGGCCACCTTGTTTCTTAATATCCTCTGACATCATCTCTGATCCTGCTCTGCCATGCTTATTCCTCTTGACACTCTGGCTTATTTTGAGCCCTGATTTGTAAACAATCTTCTTCTTCAAGGCTTTACGCTGCCTGCACCTTCTTCTTGGCAAACACTTTCCCCTCAGTCTCTCATTTAGTCTTCCATGAGGTATCTGTTAAGTGCGTCTGTTGGTCTGTTCTGGTTAAACACTATAGAAGAGAGAACTCTGTAACAACTTTCTCCATTTAATGTGATTTATTTTTGTTTTTACAGCTGCACCATTGGATCTGCTTTATTATTTTTTAATTGATAATATTCTTTCTCCATCATTTGTTTATAGAGACTAGTTTCAGTGTCTCATACTCTGAACAGTGCCCAGAACATGGTTTATAGTCAATATATATTCCACAAATGCATGCAAGATATCTGCAGTAAAACAGCAATATAAATTATGTTTGAAGAACAGATTGATGGAAATGGAAATTCTAATGACAAATGACAATGGAGATATCATTATGAGGACCAGGTCACACAGCAAAAATGGAAATTATTTTCTTGATTCTAAAACATAAATGTGTCATTTATTCTCAGGTACAACAAATGCTTGCTAATGTGACATTTAGTTATTCATTTCTTCTATTTTCTGACAGTCACCTCTGATACATGGAACCAGGCAATGGTACACAAATTTTAGAATTCCTTCTTCTGGGACTTTCACAGGCACTAGAACTGCATCCCCTCCTATTTTGGCTTTTCCTCTCCATGTACCTGATCACTGTGTTTGGAAACCTACTCATCATCCTGGCTGTCAGCTCAGACTCCCACCTCCACACACCCATGTACTTCTTCCTGTCCAACCTGTCCTTGGTAGACATCTGTTTCACCTCCACCACCATCCCAAAAATGTTGTGGAACATCCAGAAAGTGAGCAAAGTCATCACATATGAAGGCTGCATCACCCAGATGTACTTTTTCATACTCTTTGCAGTATTGGATAACTTTATCCTGACCGTGATGGCCTATGACCGGTTTGTGGCCATCTGCCAGCCACTGTACTACACAGTGATTATGAACCCCTGGCTCTGTGGACTGCTGGCTCTTCTGTCCTGGATCATGAGTGCCATGGTTTCCTTGCTACACAGCTTAATGGTATTGAGGCTGTCCTTCTGCTCAGACTTAGAAATCCCCCATTTTTTCTGTGAAGTCAATCAGATGGTCCAACTTGCCTGTTCTGACAACTTTCTTAACAATATTCTAATATATTCTTCAGCTGTGCTTCTATGTGTTGGTCCCTTTGCTGGGATCCTTTACTCTTACTCCAAGATCATTTCCTCCATATGTGGGATCCCTTCAGCTCAGGGGAAGTATAAAGCATTTTCTACCTGTGCATCTCACTTCTCAGTTGTCTCCTTATTTTATGGTACAGTCCTAGGTGTTTACCTCAGCTCTGCTGCTACCCATAGCTCACACTCAAGTGCAACAGCCTCAGTGATGTACACCGTGGTCACACCCATGCTGAACCCCTTTATCTACAGTCTCAGGAACAAGGACATAAAAGGGGTCCTAGGAAGATTTTTTTACAAGTAAGCTCTTCAAGGGCCAGCTGTACTAGGCTGAAAAATTTCCCAGAAATGCAGAGTGCATATATTGAGAGCCTGAATTTTGGACACAAATAAAGCCAATCTTTGGACTAGATGTAATTGGAAATTCTCAGTTATCTCATAGGTTAACATGAATTACTTTAGCATTATTTATTATCTTATGACATATTTCATTCTAAGTAATTTTTCAATTGTTTTACTAAAAGAATTGATAGGAATTATACTACCTTTATGGACAAAATTATACTTGGATACTATGGTCATTTGTATAATTTTATTGTAGAAGAAAATCCGAGACCACAGTTTTCACTTATTTGTTCATCATTATTTTTTATAGCACTACCTTTACTGCTGTTCTTGATAATAGAGACTTTAACATGCTAGTATGTTTTATAGCGGATATCCTGGTTTTATCTTTTCATTCTATTATTCATCTGTGTGTCCACATGCCTACTATAGCCAATGTCAAAAATTGACTATCAAACACATGTTTCCAAGAAAAGTTTACAATGCAATAAATTCTTATATGGTTAGAGTCAGAGATGATCTTAAATGTTATAAAGCAATAATAGTGGTACAATATTTTACTAAACAAAACTGTTTTCAGGGCATTTGTGTACTTAATAAAGTGTAAAATGTCCATGTGTAAAGGCTCTTTATTCATTGAAGTGAAAGATTAAGTAGAATATTTTATGATTTTTTTCTGAACTATTTCACTGTTTTTTTGCTATAAAACTTTCTTTTTATATAATTTTTTGAAAGTGAGCAGGACAGTGAGAGAAGAAGAGAGAAATATGAGAGAGAAATATTGATCAGTTGTCTCCCATACACATTAAAATTGGGGATCCAATCCAAAACCTGGAAATGTCCCCTGACTGAGAATAGAACCAGAAACCTTTCTGTGCATGGGATGATGCTCAACCAACTGAGCCATATAGGCCAGGGCTCTTTAAAAGCTTTAAATGTGCTCCCTACTAAAGTGACTCTTTCTAGTGTTCTAAATTCAATATCTCTGCTTTTCTAAAATTTTCTAAAGGGAACGTAACTGAACAATCTCACTATCACACAATAAATATCTTTACACTCAGGAATATCTTCAATATTTTTTTTTAAAAAATATATATATTATTGATTTCAGAGAGTAAAGGAGAGGGAGGGAGATAGAAACATTAATAATGAGAGAAAATCATTAATTGGCTGCCTCCTGCACTCTCGTACTGGGGATTGAGCCTGAAACATGGGCATTCTTTGACTAGCATAGCACCTGGGACCCTTCAGTCCCCAGGCCAATGCTTTATATAATGAGCCAAATCGGCAAGGGCAATATCTTCAATCTTTATGATCAAAGGATGAATCCTGCCCAGTTATGTGTAGATTTTCTTGCACAAACATGCATATCCTTTTATCCTGTCTTGACTGCCAGAAAATGAACCTCAATGGAGTAACTTTTATTTAGTTATCTAAAAAGGCATTGGAATTACAGTATGATTGTGAGTGTTAGCCTCAAATACCAGCACAAATGTCAAAAGTAAGAAGTAGCAGATTATTATAATTTACCTCAGTTCTTTTTGCTCTTATTATACTATCAATTTACTATTGCTATATAACAAGCCATCCTAAAAGAGGCAGGTTTAATATTATTCCTTTATTTTCTAATGGGTTTGTGTAGTGGGGTGGTGTTCTGATCTCTGTTAGTCTACTCATGAGTCTGCAGTCAGCTATGGGTCTGTGCACGTGTCTCTGCTCACCTTTCTAATGCATTAGGGGCTCAGCTATGGTGACTGATCTATGAAAGGCTTGTCTGGAATAAATGAGCTCTGTCCGAATTTCCTCTCTTTCTCAGGAAGACCCCCTGGGTTTGTTCACATGGCTGAGCCAGGATCTGAGTGAGTGCAGTGGAAATGCACCAAGGTCTGATAAAGCACACTGTCACTTCCACCATACTGTATTGGCCAAAACAAGTAAAATATCCTAAGTCCAGCCCAGATTCAAAAGTGGAGAAAAAGACTACTCCTCTGGAACTCACAGTCACATTGCCAAAAACATGAAAGAAGATAAAGAATTGAGGCCATCTCTGCATAGAGTTTACCATTTGGGTAACTTTTAATTCAGCAAAGTTTTAGTTCTACATCTGCCCTCAATAGCTGAGTGATTTTAGATAAGAAAGTGAGAGTAAATACATATTTAATGAGCAGATGTGGAATCCTACACTAGAGAATCAAGCCACTCTAAATATAAATATCTCCACTCAGCCACTTGTTGCCAACTTACCATTCCTTGGCTGAAAAGAACTAGACCTCAGAGGAAAGGTAGGGAGGGTGGGGGGAAAGGGGAAAGATCAACCAAAGGACTTGTATGCATCCATATAAGCCTAACCAACAGACATAGACAACAGGGGGTGAGGGCATGAGTAAAAAGGTGAGGAGCAATGGGGAAATAAGGACACATATATAATACCTTAATTAATAAAGAAAAAAAATTAGAACTTTTTCCTTTCAGATATCTTGAGTCCAGGGACTTAACAGAGCTAGAGAGCT
>JAAGEH010000036.1:1996992-2127836 GCA_011751065.1 Lasiurus cinereus | reverse complement strand
CTAACAGCAGACTAGAGAAAGGCAAGGATCAAGTCAAAAATTTGAAATATAAAGAAGCAGAAAACATTCAACTGGAAAAGCAAGAAGAGAAAAGAATCCAAAAATGTGAACATAATGTAAGGAGCCTCTGGGACAGCTTCAAGCGTACCAACATCAGAATTGTGGGGGTGCCAGAAGAAGAGAGAGAGCAAGATACTGAAAACCTGTTTAAAGAAATAATGACTGAAAACTTCCCATATCTGGTAAAAGAAATAGACTTACAAGTCGAGGAAGCACACAGAACCCCAAAGAAAAGGAACCCAAAGAGGACTACACCAAGACACATCATAATTAAAATGCCAAGAGCAAAAGAGAAAGAGAGAATATTAAAAGCAGCAAGAGAAAAACAGTTTATTACCTACAAGGGAGCACCCATACGACTGTCAGCTGATTTCTCAACAGAAACGATGCAGGCCAGATGGGAGTGGCAAGAAATATTCAACGTGATGAACAACAAGAACCTACAACCAAGAATAATCTATCCAGCAAAGCTATCATTCAGAATTGAAGGGCAGATAAAGACCTTCACAGAGAAGAAAAAGCTAAAGGAGTTCATCAACTCCAAACCAGTATTATATGAAATGCTGAAAGGTACCCTTTTAGAAGAGGAAGAAAAAAAAGGTAAAAGACAAAAAATTATGAACAACAAATACACATCTGTCAACAAGTGAATCTAAAAATTAAGTGAATTAAAAATCTGATCAACAGAATAAACTGGTGAATATAATAGAATCAGGAGCACAGAAAGGGAGTAGACTGATAATTCTCAGGAGGACAAAAATCATAAAGCATCAAACAGACTGTGAAATTATAGCAGAAAGATTAAAGTTAGGTGAGGTAAATAAGTGATCAATCAAAGGACTTGTATGCATGCTTATAAACATAACCAATGATCACAGACACTGGGGGGTCGGGGTATGCCTGGGAGGGAGGGGGGGCAATGGGGAGATATGTATAAAAAATTAATAAAAATTAATTTAAAAAAAAAAAATACAGAACAGTTAGTCTACCTGCTTTTTATTATCTCCACTAGTGGCCTGGTTCACAAAATTCATGCACATTAAAAGGGGATTAATTAGAGGAAATATTTTAATATTGCTATTTGCCCTTCCTCTATAATAGAAGTGTCAGAGATTAAAGAAAATTAGTAAAATGTATATGAAAACCTTCCTCCTGTCAGAGTCTGGGGGACACCATGGGACCCAGAGTCAAATTCCCACTCACCCACAGCACCTCAAAATCACGTGAGACCCAGACCCAGCCAGCTACACCCCCATTGGACAAGACTCAGATCCAGCTGGCCCCACCCTTGTCAAGCCCCACTGGGCAGGGGGTGCGGCCTTAGGTCCCCTGGTGCATGCTGGGTGGGGGTCACAGCCTCAGGTCCCCCAGCACACCCTCAGGTCCCCCTGCTCAGTACCAGGGTGGACGGTGGACCCTGAGGTCCCCTGGCCCAGCACTTGGGCAGGGAGACGTGGCCTGAGATCCACCATCAAGCCCTGCTGGGAGGGGGCACAGCCTCAGGTCCCCCAGCGCTAGGGTGGAGGCCATAGCCTGAGGTCCCCTGGTCCAACTCAGGTAGAGCAGCCTGAGGTCCCCCATTAAGCCCCACCGGGCAGGGGGGTGCAGCCTGAGGTCCCCTGTCAAGCTTCACTGGGCAGGGGGCCCAGCACCACACAACCTCAGGTCCCTGCTGATTGCTTATTAAGGCTCATTATGGGAACTCAGCCTCCACTGTGGGTGCAGCCATCTTTTTGATGGCATGACAGTCAATTTGCATATTCCCACTTTATTAGATAGGATGTGCCAATAATTAATTCTAAACAATGTCAGGTTTGAAAGACCCCAACCTGTACATTGGACCACTCCCCGGACCATGCCCACTTGCACCTGACTACAAACCTTGTTACGTTCCAGCTTCCATGCCTAGTATTTCTTTCTTTTTTTTTTTTAATCCTCACCCAAGGATATTTTTCCCATTGAATTTTAGAGAGAGGGAAAGACAGAAATATCTATGTGAGAGAATTGGTTGCCTCCTTCATGAGCCCAGACCAGGGCCTGGACTGGGGAGGAGCCTGCAACTGTGGTACATGTCTTTGACCAGAATAGAACCTGGGACCCTTTGGTTCGCAGGCCGACGCTCTATCCACTGAGCCATGCCTAGCTTTTCTTACATCCCCCCATCTCCTTTTTGAGTCTGATCATCAAACTCCAATATCCTCTCTCTCTCTTTTCGCTGGTGGAGTTCTTGGTATCCCCAGTGATATATGAGGAGGGTGAGTGGCTTATTTGGGAGAAGAGAGAAAAGTGGCCTTTAAAGGCCATGCCCGTCCCTTCCCTCCACTCCCCCACGAAGGTGACAGGGAAAGAGCAACTGGGAAACCAGACTCCTGGCCCAACTCGGGCTTCTCCCTTGAGGCCAGTCGTTGTCCCCAACTGGAGTCAGGCTCATACTGGGAAAGGGAGTTTCTTGCAAACCCAGCCCTGATGTCCCAGCTTCTCTCATCCGTTCCGTGCCCCAAGGCAGGGTTAGTCACTTCCTTCTCAAGCTGCCACAGCACTTGCGCAGCCCTTTGTGAGGGCACTGGGCACACCAGGCTTCTTACAGCACCCATTCCCTAGGGAGCCCCCGAGGGCAGGGACTTCCTTGGTCCCCTTCGTTTCCTGGGTCGGACACAGTGATCTACACACCCAGCCAAAGCCCCAAAATGTCCAGAAGAACCAGAAATTGAATCACACCGTCTTCCTATTTCCCTGTGAAATAGGTTTTCATGTGGTCTAGGGTGACAGTCATTCATTCATTCATTCATTCCACATAGGCCCATTTATTCTTACATCATTATCATTATGGCAGGTGTTTTTCTTTACTGTCATTGATCTTAAATCATTCCATTCATGAAAGATATTAAATTGCACAGCCAATAGAAAAATAGCAATTCAGCACAAAAGGGGTACATTTCTGGAAATCTGACACTAGGGATTAGAAATAACAGGTGGTGCCCTGGCCAGCGGGTAGAGCATCAGCCTGTGGACTGGAGGGTCCCTGGTTCGATTCCAGTCAAGGGCACATGCCAGGGTTGCTGGCTCCATCCCCAGTAGGGGGCGTACAAGAGGCAGTCAATCAATGATTCTCTCTCCCCCTTCCCTTCCTCTCTGAAATCCATAAGAATATATATATTTTAAAAGAAATAACTGGTGCTCTGTGGTGACTGCAGAGACCTGCAGAAGGAATGGTAGAAAAAAATAGAGTTTGAGTTCTTCTCCAGGGAGGGGGCAGATTTGTTTGGAACAGTACCTGGCGTGCCACCCAAGGCTGCCCTGCCATAAGACTTCGGCACGGTAAGGGAATCACTTACTAATAACGGGTGCGGATGAGCCGGGAGGAAAATGTTACAAGGCTTGTTCAGCCTTGTCCGGGGCCACACCCAGTTTAGTCATCGACTTCTGAACCCAGAGAACACGAGGGAGCACAGTGCAGCTTGTATCTGGGGCTGAAAACTCAGAACGTCCCCCCGCTCCTGCAGGGACATCCAAAGCAATCCTCTTACCAGGACAGGCACGCCTCCCTCGGCAAGGATGGTCTTGTCCTGAAGAGCATCTAACCATTTTACTGAGGGAAAAAAAGGCGTGCAGCTGACCCGATCTGCTTCCTTCCCTTGAAACAGAAGAACTTGGATAATAGCTTCAAGAAGAGCAGTGTCGGCAGCAACCACTGTGAAACTACTCTGTCAGGATGAAATTCCATCTCCTCAGGCATGTGCCGTGCACGGCATTTTTTTTTTTTTAATCTATTTTGTAGGCACCTGAGATGGAAACGCATGTAAAATAAATAGAAGCCAATTAGCCGTTGCCCTGGGGAGTGGCTGCCTGGGGGACGGGAGTGGAATGCAGGGGAAGTCCTCGGGAAGCATGAGAGATGGCTCCAGCAGCATTTCCTGAGGCCTGGCTCTGACCCGTTCCCAGAGCCTCCTGTGGCCTCGCAGCAATCACAGCCCAACGGGGGTTGTAGCCCGTGTCCCCCGCCAAATCCAGGCACAGCTGTGTTTCATTTGGCTGGAGCACTGTGTGCGGTTTTTAGGAAAAATAAAAAAAAGCTGGAAATGTGTAATGAGGACATGTGCTTCCCAGGTACCACAGTCCTTACTCCCTCCCCATTGTCTCACACTTCCTTATCCATCTAACCTGCCAGGCCTCTGTGGGTACCAAGGTCAGTGACATCTATACCTTAGTCTCTGATTCTCTAACTTAGTCGCCAGAAGAAATAATTCAAGGGAGCTTTCAAAGGTGCCCAGGTCAGGTTCTGATTTCACTCTCCTGTGGTGCAGACTGGGCAGCAGGGGTGTTTTTGTTTGTTTTTAAATATATATATATATTTTTTTAATATATTTTATTGATTTTTTACAGAGAGGAAAGGAGGATAGAGAGTTAGAAACATCAATGAGAGAGAAACATCGATCAGCTGCCTCCTGCACATACACCCCCCACTGCAGATGTGCCCACAACCAAGGCACCTGCCCTTGACTGGAATAGAACCTGGGACCCTCCAGTCCAAAGGCTGACCCTCTATCAATTGAGCCAAATCGGTTTCAACATGCCCTCCCCATCTTGTGGCAGCCACCTTATGTCTACATGAGGGCAGCCATCTTGTGTGTTGGAGTGATGGTCAATTTGCATATTACTTCTTTATTATATAGGATTAATTTCAGAGAGGAAGGGAAAGAGAGAGAGATAGAAACATCAATGATGAAAGAGAATCATTGATCGGCTGCCTCCTGTAGGCTCCCCACTGGGCATCGAGCCTACAACCTGGCCATGTGCCCTTGATTGGAATCGAACCTGGGACCTTTCACTCTGCAAGCCCACACTCTATCCACTGAGCCAAACCAGCCAGGGCTGGGCCTCATTTAAAACCTCCCCCAGATGATTCCAATGGGCAGCAAAATTTGAGAACCACAGCCCTTGAGAAAGCTGGCTGGCTGGAGAGCTCTGACCCCAAAGTGGTTTCCACGAGGCACCTGCTTATCTCCAAATGAACCATTTCCCTTCACCCAGACCTTGGCACTGGACCTTCTCTGAAGGAGCTCCAGGCCAAACCCCCCAAAGGATCCCAGATGACCAGGGAGATCATGATCCCTTTGGCAATGATGAGTGAGGGCCATTTTTTCCAGAGCTTTTATTGTTGGTGATTCAGCCATGGGGGCATTCACAACCAAGGCTTTTCTCATTCCATTCCTTGGCTTCGATTTAGGACAACAGCATGAAGAAGGCATGACTCTCCCACTTTACAGGAGGGACAATGGTGACACCTGGCTCCAGGTGTAACAGGCTGCAGTGGAATTTATTTCAATGGCCACTCAGCGCCAGTGATGCAGCCTGTGGATGGCTATATTCCAGAGCAGCCCTAATGGCTGTTCACAGCCAGCATCTGCTCTGATTGGTCAGCGCCTGAGTCACGGTTATTGGGGGATGGGGGAAAAGGTGGGGGGAGGCCCCATGCCAACCTGACAAGCTCAGGGAAGGCCTGTATGGTGGTTGTGCAAACTCAAAGACCTAAAATAACCACAAAGGTCTGAAATGAAATGTTTAACTAAAAGCAGTTTATAGTGGGTAGACATGTCATAGGCCAGTATTTTCCCTGAGAAAGATCCATGGTCTCTACTGAGCCCATTTGTCTTTCTGCCTCTAAGATAACACACCTGTGAAATGTCTGAGTAACTTGTAACTTCCCTTTATCTAGACCCCTCAGGGCACAACGAATGGCACCAGGGCATCCCCTCTTTGTTAGTGTTATCATGTTAATTGTCAACTCTTCACTATGTTAACTATCTAGTATCCATCCATGTAAAAGAAGCACATGTCCATTTCACTTTTTATCCAATCCCAGAGGTTTCCCGCTTTGCCTTCTCCCACCTCCCTAACCTATCACCAACAGATTTCATGTAACCAACTTACATCTTCCCTTTTTTAAAAAAAAATTTTATTAATGTATTACATGTGTGCATATCTTCCCATTGCCCCCCGCCAATCCTAACCCCCCAGTGTCTTCTGTCCATTAGTTATGCTCATATGCATACATACAAGTCCTTTGATTGATCTCTTATCTACCCCATCTCTCCCTAACCTTTTCACTGTAATTTGACCGTCAGTTTGGTGCTTTATTGCCTCTGTAGCTATCTTTTTGTTCATCAGTTTATAATGTACTTTATAATGAGTGAGATCATGTGGAATTTTTATTTTCATTGGCTGGCTTATTTCACTTAGCGTAATGCTCTCCAGTTCCATCCAGGTTGCTGCAAATGGTGAGAATTCCTTCTTTTTAATGGCAGCATAGAATTCCATTGTGTAGATGTCCCATCGTTTTCTGATACACTCATCTGCTGATGGGCACATAGGCTGTTTCCGAATCGTAGCTATTGTAAATTGTGCTGCTATGAACATAGGGGTGCATATATCCTTTCTGATTGGTGTTTCTAGTTTCTTAGGATATATTCCTAAGAGTGGGATTACTCGGTCAAATGGGAGTTCCATTTTTAGTTTTTTGAGGAAACTCCATACTGTTCTCCACAGTGGCTGTACCAGTCTGCATTCCTACCAACAATGCACATCCTTGCCAACGCTTGTCGTTTGTTGATTGTTGATGATTGCCATTTTGATAGGTGTGAGATGGCATTGCATTGTCCTTTTGATAATTAGTAACTTTGAGCATGTTTTCATGGCCTTCCTTCTGTCTTCTTTAGAAAAAAATTTTATTTAGGTCCATTGCCCATTTTTTTATTGGATCATTTATCTTGCCTTTATTAAGTTGTATAAGTTGCCTGGAGTTGTAGGAGATTAAACCTTTATCAGTGATAACATTGGCAAATATGTTCTCCCATACAGTGAGCTTTCTTGTTGTACATCTTCCCTTTTGATGGTAACTTTTTAAAATATGTTTTTATTGAATCCACAATCCCGGGCATGTGCCCTGACCAGGAATCGAACTGTAATCTCCTGATTCATAGGTCAACACTCAACCACTGAGCTATGCCAGTTGGATTTCATAGAAATTTATAAAAAACAAAATATGAACTTGCCATTCTCTGGAGCATTATGCCAATTCGTTGAGATACTGTTTCCCGGCAATTGTGGACAGTTTGGCTCAAATAAACTCACAAAAATTCTTTCAGGTTAGAATGTGACTTTTTGTTTTTGTTTTTTATGTTAACATGGTGATCGGTAAACAATGGACTTAGGTCAGGCACCGGGCACTTGGTCATATCACCTCCATTGCTGGAGCCACAACAGCGGTGCTGAAAGTGTGGTCCCCGAGCCTGAGGAAGCTCACACCTGGAACACTTGCACTGGGGCAGTGGTGGGCAAACTGCGGCTCGTGAGCCACATGCGGCTCTTTGGCCCCTTGAATGTGGCTCTTCCACAAAAATACCACATGCGGGCACGTACGGACAGTGGATTGAAACTTTTGTGTCCCATGCGCAGAAGTCAGTTTTCGGCTCAAAAGAAATTTCAGTTGTTGTACTGTTGCTATTTGGCTCTGTTGACTAATGAGTTTGCCGACCACTGCACTGGGGTATGTTTGTTGCATAAGAGAAGGAGGTGGATGCCGAGTGTGTGAGAGCAATCAGAGGTCAGTGTCTTCCTCCCCCAGGGAACACCAAGGAAGGCCCCACAGTGCACATGATGTTTAGAGCTGCATCTTGAAGGACGAGTGGGGGCTTCCCAGGCAGAGACGGGGTGGGAAGGCAGGGGCACCTGCTGGGCAAAGGCACGGGTGCACCATGGCACGCCAGGTTCAAAAAACCGGGCTTTCAATCAGGAAAAGAGCTGCAGGTTCCCTTGAAAGAAAGTTTATCCTGCTTATCGATAAGCCCAATGGTCCCGAATGGCCTTATTTTTTGGTGTTCAGCCTCTGGAGGGGAGTTGCAAGTGAGTTAGTTCCCCAGCTACAAAGGGTAGAGCTCACTGTGGGCACCACATCCCTCCTCTGTTCCCCTGCACCTTCCCCTCTTCAAAGAGGGTTTCGGAAATCTGCAAGCTGCTCTTGCCTCCAGCAGAAAACAACCTTCTCTCTCATGAAACGTAGTCACGGGCACACTGGTATTGCCAATTACCCCACACTGGCTCATTCCAATGGCAGCATTATTTTAAAAATCACAGCGCCCTAGCCAGTTTGGCTCAGTGGGTAGAGCGTTGACTTGCAGACTGAAGGGACCCGGGTTTCATTCCCATCAAGGGCACATGCTGAGGTTGTGGGCTCGATCCCCAGTGTGGGGCATGCAGGAGGCAGCCGATCAATGATTTTCTCTCATCATTGTTTCTATCTCTCCCTCTCCCTTTCTCTCTGAAATCAATTAAAAAAAAATACTGTATATGTTTTAAAAATCACAGGAAAAGAGAGAAATCACAGAAAAGGAACACATGACCTAAACAATACTATTTTGGATGGGGGCTTAAAATCGTCCTGGGACACTTCTAACCTAAGTCGTCCCACTCATCAATACAGACACCTCAGCGCCTGTAATTTCCTTTTAACCATGTTTTATTAAAGTCCACACTATCCTTTACTCGGGACATAATTTTAATGCTGTTGAAGTTAGAAATTACAGATGTTTTAATATTCACACTTAGTACGTTATACCAAGGCTTTTCTTTTTTTATTATCCTGACCCAAGGATATTTTTCCATTGATTTTTAGGGAGAGTGGGAGAGAGCGGGGAAGACAGAAACATCAATGTGAGAGAAACACATCGATTGGTTGCCTCCTGCATGCACCCCGACCAGAGCCCAGGCCAGGGAGGAGCCTGCCACCGAGATACATGCCCTTGACAGGAATCAAACCCTGGACCTTTTCAGTCTGCAGGCCAATGGTCTATCCACTGAGCCAAACCGGCCACCTTCTATCAGAAGTCACAATATTCTCCAGGATCAGCCAAAATGTCTGCAGGAGTCTGCACTCCCCTTTCCACCTTGACATCCCACCCCGGGACATGTGGAAAGCCCAGAGCAACGTATCTGACATTGATACTCTTCACTGTCTTAAAGCTGGAAGATGTACACAAGGTTGTGGACAAACACAGGGGCCTTATGTCACTTGGCCCTTCCTTCTTGTTCACGAACCTCCTTTTTCTGGTATTCAGAAGAGTCCTCTTATTGGGTTTACTTCTTACAGTAGATGCCTAAGTATCCCTGGGAAGTTCACTTTGCCAGCCCATCTTGGGACGTAAAACCTGAGGGCCCATGCCAACGAGAGGCCCCTTCTCTCCCTCCCTCCCCAACCCCCGCCCTCCACTCCAGAATAAGAAAATTCTGTGACACCAGCCAGTTGGGAGAAGCCACAATGAAAATTCACTACATCACAACATCCACTTGGTTCATTAATCTGTCTGTAGGACCTGGCCTTAATTATTCATGATAATAGCCCTTGATATACTAGTTTGCTGCAGCACATTTTGTATCGGTAATGGAGGTCTCCGTCCTTGAAGAACTTATGACAGCTCTCTGCTATTAAATCTACACTGAGCGGTGGGGTAAGAGCCTGACCAGGGTTTTCATGGGAATGTCATGGTCAAAGCATAGTCATCAGACTTTACTGTTCTGAAGACACTTTCATCCTAAGGATCTCAAAGCGCTTTATGTGCCTTCATTAGCACCAGGAATACCCCGAAGGCACTGGGGTTTTACCGTCTTTGTTTTATAGGCAGAGAAACAAGGCATGGGGCTAGTGAAGGGACTTGCCCAAGGTCACAGGACAAATCGGCGGGACATCGGGGATGGCACAAGCAGGTTTAGGTGGCAACTGTTTTTCTCAAGCCTTCAAGAAACCATTTGCCTGTCTTTTTTTAAAAAAAATTATACTTTTATTGCTTTCAGAGAGGAAAGGAGAGGGGGAAATAGAAACTTCAATGATGAGAATCATTGATCGGCTGCCTCCTGCACATCTCCTACTGGGGATCCAACCTGCAACCCAGGCATGTGACCTTGACCAGAATCGAACCTGGGATCCCCCTCGGTTTGCAGGTCAATGCTCTACCCACTGAGTGACACTGGCCAGGGCCACAAAAACTCTTTTAGTCACAATTCCTCCCTCTCTCACTTCATATTGCTCAAGGAAGTCCTGTGAGGTGTGCTCACAGCCACTGCTGTCACTTCCACCCTCTAAAAAGAAATGAGTGTGAGTGTGTGTATGGCGGGGGGTGGGGTAGGTGTTCTTATGAAGAGAGACTTCCACCTTCCATTCAATGGGACTTTAATTAAAGGGCCATTGCTCAAGTTGTGTTTCCCTTTGTCTTACACTCTGCTGTTGTGTGGCAGAGTTTCTAGATCATTTAAGTGGCAGCTTCTCCTTAGAAAGCCGGCTATTCTTTCTAAACTCTCAAGAAAACAGCCCTGGCTGGTGAGGCTTGGCAGCCCTGCCCTCCGAAAGGTCTCGGGTTTGATTCCTGGTCAAGGGCATGCACCTGGGTTTCGGGTTAGATTCCCTGGCCCCAGTTCAGGTCCTGTGGAAGGCAACCACATCAATGTTTCTCTCCCCTGCTCCCCCCCCCCCCACACACACACACACACTCTCTCTCTCTCTCTCTAAAAGGCAATGGGGAAAATATCCTCGGGTGAGAGAAAAAAAGAGAGAGAGGAGAAAATGCTCTTTAAAAATATTTTGTATTGCTAGTTGCATCTATAGGATGGGTCCTACGTTGAGGGTGGGTGGGGAGGGGAGGGGATCTTTTGCAGTTTGCTTTGCTTTAAATGTGTGCATTTAATCCCAGCTCAGATTTGCACTGAAAACACTGTAAAAGTGTCCGCACTCCCAGTGGTGTGGGATGCCAGGAAACGCCTTCGCTCCGCAAGGAAGGAGCTTTCCAGCTCTGTCCTTTGTGACAGACTCCAGAGCGCCTGTACCTTGGGGCGGGTGGGTCACCAGGCCGCTCCCGTGACCCTCCCTAACCTGTACCAGGCTGCCGGCGAGCACTCCTGTCAGCTCTGTTTACTCTGGCAAGACTGATGGCATCCAGGTGGATTTCCCAACCGCTGCGCCTCCTCTCCCGCCCCCGCAGCTCCCCAGCCCATGACGACCACGCTGGCTGCTGCCTTTGCCAATGGAATAGTTCGGCGGTGAGTTGCTGTGCAAAACTCCCTCCTGAGAAAGAGGCTTTTGCGCCTGAGCCCATCCATCCGCTTTAGGCCCCTCACCATCTGATGCCTCCGCCCTGCCCACCATCGACCCTGCTCCTGGGGGCCCTGCGGGCGTCTCTGCACATGTGCCTTTTGGCTCCTTCCTGCCCTCGCAACCCCGGGTGAAGTCACCCGCCTGGGAGGGCTGCACTGTGGGGCAGATAATCCTGTTGAGCATCTGGAGGGCCTGGTCAGGAGATGTTCAGCTCAGGAATGTCAGGAGCAGATGGAATGGCGCTGGCGGTGAGCTCCTGGCGCAGGGCTGAGGGAAAACAGGCGGCTGCCCTAATGGACATCAGCCTCCTGTCTGCCCGCTCCCACCGCCGGGTGATAAGCGGCTGCTGGCCGTAAGGACCAATGACGGTTTGATGCGGAGCGTGGTTACCCTGGGATGTGGCAGTAAGCACTAGGGACCTGAGTCCGGGGCTCCATTTCGGGGTGTTGTGTGCGGAGGTGAGGGAAGGCAGGGGTGGTGTGAAAGGACAGGAGAGCAAACACTACAAAACATGGTACAGAATCCAGAAAGGGAGTGACCCCAAAGGGTGGAAGGGATCAGAAGCGCACTTGAAAGGACCAGGTCATGGGGACCCAAAGCTAAAGTGTTTTTTATTTTTTTCCCTTCTAACATATTTTTTATTGATTTCAGAGAAGGAGGGAGAGAGAAAGAGAGAGAAGTGGGGGGGGGGGGGACCCCCCACGATAAGAGAAAGTAATATATCTCACACACACACACACACACACACACACGGAATCAAGCCCGCAACCAGGCATGTACCCTGAGTGGGAATAGAACCCTGACCTCCTGGTTCATACATGGATGATCCACCACTGAGCCAGGCAGGCCAGGTGTTTTTGACAGAAGCGACAGAAGCAAAGGTACAGAGGAAGGAGCGAATAAGTCCATCACCCACGATGGAAGGCAACGCTGGTGGCAGAGCTCCTGGGAGGTGGGACAGACAAGTGAGGCTGGGGAGCCGGTGGGGCGAGGTGCAGAGGGCCTTGAGTGTAGGCAAAACAAGTTCTGGAAGGATCCGCCAGGAAGGTGGGAGGGAGACATGCCCCAGGTGGTGTTCTGGAGAAAGTAACCTGGCCTCTGTGTAGGTGGAGGAGCCTGAAGGCAGGAAGCCAGTGGACAGTAGTAACCCACAGGATTTGATAAGGGCTGGGCTGTGGTGCTTAACCTATTCACAGGCTAGAGCCCTCTTTAGCCCCCATGCTCCACACCCCTTTCTGGTTGATTTCATTCATCTCTTATGTTGTGGCTTAAATGCCACATCCTCTGGGGAGACCTCCCTGGCTGACCCCAGATTAGGCAGGGTCCCCTTACTATAGGTTCCCATAGAAGCCCACTTGCTTTATCATATTCACCTCATTGTGGTTTGGGAAGAGTGGAAAATAATATTAAAAAAATCTTAGCATCTTAATCATTTCTAAGTGTTCAGCTCAGCGGTATTAGGTATAGTCACAGTTCTGTGCAATCTTATTGTCACCATCTAGCTCCAGAATTCTTGCATCTTGCAAACTGAAACGTCTTCCCCACTGAAATGTATCTCCCCCTCCCCCTACCGCAGGGAACTACTATCCTACTTTCTGTCTCTATAAATTTGACCACTCTTAGGTACCTCATGTAATAAATGGGACCCTTTATGAGATGTCTTTTTCTGATTGGCTATTTTATTTTAGCATAAATTCCTCAAGGGTCATCCATGTGGTAGCACATGACAAGAGTTCTAACAAGAGTTTTAAAGGTATAATGGCCCATTTTTTATGTACAACACAGATATGTAAGACCGCATTTCATTTATCCAGTCCACTGCTGATGACCACTTATGGACTTAAATAAAAAAAAAATACAGCCTAGCTGGTTGGGCTCAGTGGATAGAGCCATGGTTGGCAAACTGCAGCTCTCGACCCACATGCGGCTCTTTGGCCCCTTGAGTGTGGCTCTTGCACAAAATACCACAGGCTGGGCGAGTCTATTTTGAAGAAGGGGCATTAGGAGAAGTTTAAAAAATTTTACTCTTAAAAGAAATTTCAATCATTGAACTGTTGATATTTGGCTCTGTTGACTAATGAGTTTGCTGACCACTGGGATAGAGCATCAGCCTGTAGAATCCTGGGTTTGATTCTGGTCAAGGTTGTGTACCTCAATTGCAGGCTCCCTCCCTGGCACGGGCCCTGGTCAGGGCACGTGCAGGAGGCAACCAACTGATGTGTTTCTCTCACATCAATGTGTCCCTCTCTTTCCCTCTCTCTTCCACTCTCTCTATAAAATCAATGGAAAAATATCCTCAGGTGAGGATTTAAAAAAAATAATAAAGTGACCTCTGATAGAACAGAAAAAAGTAAAAATATCAGTGTGTTCCCATCATAGGAGTACTAAGAGGGAGCACCACTTGTCAGTGGTCCATCCTAGTAGCATTAGCAAAACAGAAACAAGATTTGCATCATGTCCTCAGAGTTTCAGAATGTGGACCAGTCATTTCTCTATCTTGCATGTAGTACGAGTTTGGGGACTAATGACCTTATATGTCTGACTCTTCTCCCCTTTAAACCACCAAAATGAGTGGGTGAGGCATGAGAAAGAGCTGCTGCTCCTGCCACCCTTTCCCAGGCATCCTCCACTCTGTGGCATCATGGGTCTTGGCACATGTACGGGATGGCCGACTAGGATGCCATTCTCCATTACTCAGTTTCCTTGGCCACTGGGGTCTGGATTTAGCTGCTCATGGGAGCCCTAGGGCCCTTCCTTTCTCAATGCCCTTCCGTTCAGGGCTTCTGGCGCATCACATTAAACCCTGGACAGGAGTACTTCCTTTAGAGCAGGACCATGGGTACAAGACAGCTTTCTGAAAAGTTTGTAGCCTTGCAGATAAAGGAACATACACATGGGAGAAGACACACGTGTGTACACACACACACACACACACACACACACACACACACCCTGGGGCCAAGGAAAGAAAGAAGAGAAATTGCACTTATGCATGTGGGATGAAAAGGAGAGGTTATGGTTCTAGCCAGTTTGGCTCTGTGGATATACATTGGCCTGTGGACCAAAGGGACCCGAGTTTGATTCCCGTCAAGTGCACATACTTCAGTTGCAGGCTCCTCCCCAGCCCCGGCCCTGGTCAGGGCATGTGCAGGGGGAAACCAATCAGTGTTTTTCTCTTACATCAATGTTTCTTTCTGTCTTTCCCTCTCTCTTTCACTCTCTCTAAAAATCAATGGGAAAAATATCCTTAGGTGAGGATTAAAAACAAAAAGGAGATGTTATAAGTAACCATCATCTCAAATTGTTCCTCCAGGCATCAGTAGGGACTTCTCTGCTCTCCCCAGGCTTTCACCGTGTTCTGCCAACTACACAGGTGTTTGTGTGATATGTGTACTGGGTCCACCGTCTCCCTGGGTGTAGAGGCCTCTGCTGACCTGTGTCAACTGTCTGTGGTTGCCCCCAGGTCCCAGGATGGCACTGAGTAAAGTCAGCAATAAGCATCTCTGCCTGAAAGAATCAACCAGACCTCTACACACAAAACTGTGAGCTGGGATTAGCTTGCACTGATAGTTGTTCAATATAATGGCCACATCCCTTGACACAGATACACAGTTCAAAGATTCCTAAGGAGTTAACGTGATGATAGAAGTGTGTGGTTGGGAGGACACCATGGAATATGATTATGCTAGTTTTCAATACACATAATAAACTAGACGTTCAACATGAAAGAATCCTATCAAATATTCGCTTGTTTGTGAGTGAACTTTAAAACTGTTCTTGGAGCCCTGACTGATTTGGCTCAGTGGATAGAGCATCAGCCTGCAGACTGAAAGGTCCCAGATTTGATTCCAGTCAAGGGCATGTACCTTGGTGTGGGCACATACCCAGGTGTGCAGAAGGCAGCTGATCGATGTTTCTCTCTCATCAATGTTTCTAACTCTCTATCCCTCTCCCTTCCTCTCTGTAAAAAAATCAATAACACATTTTTTAAAAGAAATTTTTTAAAATGTTAATTTAATTTTAAAAATAATAATAATAAAACTGTTCTTGGCCGAAACCGGTTTGGCTAAGTGGACAGGACGTCAGCATGGGGACTGAAAGGTCCCAGGTTCAATCTTGGTTGCAGGCACATCCCCAGTAGGGGCATGCAGGAAGCAGCCGATCAATGATCCTCACTCATCACTGATGTTTCTCTCTCTCTTTCTCCCTCTCTGAAATCAATAAAGATGTATTTTTTTAAAGAATTGTTCTTGGAAATTGGAACAAACTATTGAGATGTAGAGACACTGAAAATAGGAAATTGATACTGAGCTTCCAACATAAATTACAATAGACTCTTAAACAGCGTGGGTGTGGACTGCAGGGGCCACTTATGTGCGTATCTTTTTCAATCTGCTGTATGCAATCTGGTTGGGAGTCTGTTTGCATTGATGTACATCCTTTTATATAGAGGACTTAAGCATCTGTGGATTTGGGTGTCCATGGATACTGAGGGACAACTAAAGTTTGGGGAAGTCAACATTATATGCAGAATGTTGACTGCATGGGATCAGTGCCCTGTACCCCCATATTGTTCCAGGGTCCAATGTATACATTTGAAAGAGAGTCTTAGTCAAAATTAAGTTCAATTCAACTTTCAGCCCCTCTCCCACTCTAATCACAGGACAATGATCAATAAAATGTAAAATAGAACACTATATATAGCCCTGCTCAAAAAGAAAAAATAAATACCTTTGTGGCCATATATCTATTAGCAATACAAGCCTGTGAGCGGTAAGCAGCGTGGGTGGGCTCATTAATACCCCAGGAGAGATGGGAAACCACAGCCGGCACCATTGCAAAACCCAGGTCCAAACCCTGACCAATGAGAGGGTCGTTCTCAAGTCCTGGATACAAGGTGCTCCCATTGCTCTGTGGCTGTTTTAAGAGCCCCAGTCTGGGTGGCAGTCTTCACATTTTTTTCAGGTTTCTTTAATGAGTAGGGAAGTGCCAACTGGGTGTATGTTTGCTACTATGACCCTAGACATGGTCCCCACTCTTGCATTAAGTTTAAAATCAATAGTGAGGAGATAAATTCATTACAGATGAAATAACAATAGAAGAGCTGTCTGAAAATGACATTTTTTATTGATTTTGCCCCTTAATCACTTCTTTATTTTTATTGTTGAGAGTATTACAGATGTCCCTCCCTTATCCCCTGCCTCCCGCATTATTTCCTTCTAACTGGTTTCCACCCTGTCCCAGGACTTTAAAATGAGGACTTTAGGATTTTCAAAGAGATAAATGAATGAATAACATCCATAAAAGAATAAAAAGTTATGAAACAAAACAGGCAGGAGAAACAAGAACAGAATATGAAAAAGAACTTATAAAAAATTTAGAATTAAAAAATATATTCATGAATGTCAATAAGATGCCTCTATATTAGACATAAAAAGAAAAGTAGCAAATTGAGAGGTAATACCAGGAATATACCCAGGATAGAGCATAAAAGATATATCAGAAAGAGCAGTTCAGAACCCCAGATAATGGACCGAGAGTTGCCACCATAGTAGTTTGGAGTAAGAGGATAAAGAACATGAGGGAGGATTCGGAATCCAAGATGGCAGCATAGGTAAACACCTATACTGCTGCCTCGCACAACAATTTCAAAACTACAACTAAAAGACAGAACGGACATCATCCAGAACCACAGGAAAGCTGGCTGAATGGAAGTTCTACAACTAGAAGGAAAGAGAGGGGCTCACAGAGACCCAGAGGAGCTGCAGAAAGCTGAGGTATGGAGATGCGTGCGAGGAGAGAGTGGGTGCCGGAGAACCTGGTGGGCTTTCTCTGGCGAGAGGGAGACAGAGACTCTCAATGGCATTGAACCCCTTATCCTACGACAATAAACCCCAGATCCAACCAAAACTCATATGGGGGGAGTTTGGACTGTGAAAAGGGAGAAGTGCATGGAAATTTGGGGGAGTCACAAAAGATCAGAAGTCTGGTGACACGCAGGGCACTGCGTGCAGAGAACTAACTGCTGATTGTGCCACTGGCTTTCACTAGTGGGCGGGAGACAGACCCTCACAACTGCACCACTTCTAACTTCCCTAAACCCTAGTTTCGGGCAAAACGCTGGGGACCCAGACTCATATGGTCCTGCAGCACAAGGGAGCCGGAGGGGCAGCAGTCTAGAGGCACTGCAAGAGCGCGCGCACACAGGGACCACTCCAGCGATTACCCAGTCACGTAAGACTCAGGGGCCGTGAAGGGCAGGGCCAACTGGAAGGCAAGGCGGTCCCTTAAGCCCTGAGACTCCACCCATCCCAAGCTTAGCAGAGAGGCTTTTGCAGTTTTGCAAGTCTTATATCATAAGGCTGAATCCAACACAGAAGTTCTCCCGGCATAGTGAAAATGCTGAGACAAGGGAAGGGATCACAAACAAAAGAAATGGAGGAAAACAAATGACTGCATATAGAGTTCAAAACCATGCTTATAAGGTTTTTCAAGAATATCCTAGAAAAGTTGGATAAATTTAGCGAGACCCAAGAGGAGATGAAAAAGAACCAACTAGAGATGGAAAAGAACCAACTAGAAAGTAAACATACACTGACTGAAATAAAAAATATTATACAGAGACCTAACAGCAGACTAGAGGAAGGCAAGAATCAAGTCAAAAATTTGAAATATAAAGAAGCAGAAAACACTCAACTGGAAAAGCAAGAAGAGAAAAGAATCCAAAAATGTGAAGATAATGTAAGGAGCTTCAAGCGTACCAACATCAGAATTGTGGGGGTGCCAGAAGAAGTGAGAGAGCAAGATACTGAAAACCTACTTAAAGAAATAATGACTGAAAACTTCCCACATCTGGTAAAAGAAATAGACTTACAAGTCCAGGAAGCACACAGAACCCCATATAAAAGGAATCCAAAGAGGACTACACCAAGACACATCAAATTAAAATACCAAGAGCAAAAGACAAAGAGAGAATATTAAGAGTAGCAAGAGAAAAACAGTTCATTACCTACGACTGTCAGCTGATTTCTCAACAGAAACTATGCAGGCCAGATGGGAGTGGCAAGAAATATTCAACGTGATGAATAGCAAGAACCTACAACCAAGAATACTCTACCCAGCAAAGCTATCATTCAGAATTGAAGGGCAGATAAAGAGCTTCACAGATAAGAAAAAGCTAAAGGAGTTCATCAATTATATGAAATGCTGAAAGGTACTCTTTTAGAAGAGGAAGAAGAAAAAGGTAAAAGATAAAAAATTATGAACAACAAATACGTATCTATCAACAAGTGAACCTAAAAATTAAGGGAACTAAAAATTTGATCAACAGAATAAACTGGTGAATATAATAGAATCAGGAGCACAGAAAGGGAGTGGACTGATAATTCTCAGGGGGAAAGGAGGGAGGGGTGTACAGGGAGAGACTGGACAAAAATCATACACCTATGGATGAAGTCAACAGGAGGGAGGTAAGGGTAAAGGGAAGGGTGGGAGCCAGGTGGAGGGGAGCTATGGAGGGGAAAAAAGAGAAACAAATGTAATAATCTGAATAATAAAGATTTAATTAAAAAAGAAAAGAAAAGAAAAATAAGTCAATCACTATTTGGGCGGTGACAGAGAACCAAATCATTATCTTCAAAATTGACAAACAAAAGGGGGGAAAAATAAAAAATAAAAAATGAACATGAGGGAGAGCAATTGTGGAAGAAGTTTTGGCTGAGAGTTTCTGTTCATACTGAACGAATGCACCAAATCCTGAGTAGGACAACTGAGAATAAATTGTTCCAAGAAAATCAAGGATAAAGAGAAAAAAATTAAAGCAAAAGACAGATTACCTGTTACAAAGTGGTAATTACAAAGCAGTGGACCAATAATATCAAACGCCAAAGGGGCAAAGGACCTAAATAGACACTTTTCTAAAGAGGACATAAAGAAAGTCAAGAGACAAATGAAAACACGCTCCAAGTCACTAATCATCTGAGAGATGCCAATGAAAATGACAATGAGGTACCACCTCATACCTGTCAGAATGACTATCATCAACAAATCAACAAACAACAAGTGTTGGCAAGGATGTGGAGAAAAAGGAACCCTCGTGCATTGCTGGTGGGAATGCAGACTGGTGTAGCCACTGTGGAAGACGGTATGGAGTTTCCTCAAAAAATTAAAAATGGAACTCCCACTTGACTCAGTAATCCTACTTCTAGGAATATATCCCAAGGAATCAGAACCACTAATCAGAAAGGACATATGTACCCCTATGTTCATAGCAGCACAATTTACAAATTTGCAATAGCTAAGATTTGGAAACAACTTAAGTGCCCACAGCAGATGAGTAGGTTAAAAAAATTGTGATACATCTACACAATGGAATACTACATTGTTATAAAAAGGAAGGAACTCCTACCATTTACAACACTATGGATGGAGAGCATTAGGTTAAGTGAAATAAGCCAGTCAGAGAAAGATAAATATCCATGATCTCACTCACTTGTGGAATATAATGAACAACATAAACTGAGGAACAAAAATAGAGCCAGAGACATAGAAGCATCAAATAGACTATCCAGCCTCAGAGGGAAACAAGGAAGGGGGTTAGAAAG
The DNA here is from genome assembly GCA_011751065.1 of Lasiurus cinereus. Taxonomy (NCBI): domain Eukaryota; kingdom Metazoa; phylum Chordata; class Mammalia; order Chiroptera; family Vespertilionidae; genus Lasiurus; species Lasiurus cinereus. Next base: position 2,108,033 of record JAAGEH010000036.1, on the reverse strand, counting down.
CAATCAAAGGACTTACATGCATGCATATGAGCATAACCCATGGATACAGACAGGCACGGGGTGAGGGTTTGTACTGGGGGTCAGAACAGCCAGGGGAAAAAGGATACATGTATAATACTGTAAACAATAAAGAATTTTTTTAAAAAGCCAAATGGTTCTAATGGAATAACATCATCAAAGTACTGTACTGAAGGAAAAAAAATCCATTCAGAATCCTCACACAGCTTCACTATCTTCGTAACTGACAGCAAAATAAATACATATTTTTCCAATTTACAAATGCCAAGGGCATTTTCCATTCACAGATCCTCACTGAGAAGACCACCAAAGGATTTGCTTCAGCAAGAAGAGAAGTAAACCCAAAGCGATGAAATGAGTGCAAACAGTGCCCCATGTAGAGAAAAGGATGTCAGTAGATTAACTATGGAGTATAAATTTAGGTGAGACATTCATTACCTGAAGATGTATAAGTCAAAAAAGAAATGTTGTAACTTGGGGGAAAAAACAGAGATAATTCACCAGTTTTAATCAGGAAGAACTTGATCTGCTCGAGACTGTCTTTGTCCAGCCATTCAGCAGAGGAGGGATGAGTGACCAGCTTCTACTGGTTGATTTATACTCAATGGGTATTTCAGGAAAGACTTAGCTAACCTGAAGCCATCCCTGGGATGGATGTGGGGGCTTTCAGCAATCCAGTCTCTTAAGTCTTCAAACACAGCATAAAGACTTCTTGAGAAACTCAAAGGAAGAAGGGACATAGGACCTATGAAAAAATTCTGCAGCACTAAAGATATACAATCCCAAGGAACATCTCCCATCTCGAGTCAGTTACCTTGAAAATAAAGCTGCCTTGTATTTCCAATGAGACAAAGGAACTCATCAGGTTATTCAATGAAGAGGTCAGCCAAAAAAGAGAGAGTGGAATAAAATGACACCCATAAATCAGGATATCGGGTCTTTTGAGAAATGATATACCAAGTGCCAAATAAATCCATCTAAAATATTTTAAATGAAATACAAAGACAATAGATATGAAGAACAGGATGCTCACCCAACAGCCCAACTGTGACTAAAACATTCCTGCAAAAAAGAAACAGCTAGTTAAGAATTCTAATAAAGATGGGATATGCATCTGTCATACCATCACAAAGATGGTGGTGCCCATAGCCATAAGATGGTGGTGCCCAGTCCCCTCAGCCCTGCCAGTGTCCACAGTCCTTTCAGCCTAGCCAGGGGGGTTGAGGGGATGGCAGGTGCATGGTGCAGCTGGAGCACCTGCAGTTCCCCAGGGCCAACCTGAGGGGCAAGCAAGCCTCAGATGGTGGCTGCCCAGCCACTCCAGGCTCAGGTAACCAAGACCAGCCAAGGTTAGCATTGCCAGCAGTGGCAGCAGCAGAGGTGTGATGGGGGCATCATGATTGCTGGGTCGCCTCCCACCCCAAGGGCTCCCAGACTGTGAGAGGGGGCAGGCCACACTGAGGGAACCCCCCTTCCAGTGCATGAATTTTCATGTACCAGGCCTCTAGTCAATTATTAAAGTGCCCAGAATTAGGTGGTGGGGAGGAAACTGACATTGAAAATCTAGAAAACACAGTCTTAAACCTCAAGGAAAATTATAATCTGATATTCAGTTGGGGGAGGGAATAAGGTCACATTAAACTGGTTAAAAATCAAGCTTGCTTCATAGATTTCTTCTAAAATAGTCAACTTAAGCCCTAGCTGGTTTGGCTCGGTGGATAGAGCATCAGCCTGTGGACTAAAGGGTCCCAGGTTCAATTCTGATCAAGGGCACATGTCTGGATTTCGGGCTTGATCCCCAGTAGGGTCATGCAGAAGGCAGCCAATCAAGTTTCTCTCTCATCATTGATGTTTCTCTCTCTCTCTCTCTCTCTCTCTCTCTCTCTCTCTCTCTCCTCTCTCTCTCTCCTTCTCCATTCCTCGCTCAAATCAACAAAAATATATTATAAAATAAATAATAAATTAGTTAATTTAAGTTAAAAAAAAGAAAGTGGAAACTCTGCAACCCCCTGAAGTGTAGCTGTGACCCACAGGGATCTCTTCTAGCCACTGGTTAATTGTTCATTACAAAGAAAACAGAAAGAGAGGCTAAAATGTGCAGAGACTGAAAAACATTAATAATCTCAGTGCTGTTTATACAGCTAGTCTTCAAAAGCGTTCACATTAATGTGGTCAGATTTCGTGACAGCACCATGAAGGCGCAGGCTTCTGTGAACTTGCCTACCCGGCCGCTTGAGCTGCACCTGGCCACGCTCTTCTAACCAACCACAGAAGTGACAGGACATCACCTCCGAGATTAGGTTACAGAGAGATCTTGGCTTCCATCCTGCTCACCATCTCTGTGCTCTCTGGCCTTCTCCCCGGCTTGCTCTGAACAAAGCACTACCAGGGGGTGAGCTGCCCTCTGCACAGTCCCATATGGCAAGAAACCCATAAGTCTGGTAAACAGCCAGCCATGTGGGTGAGCTTCCTCGGAAGCAAATTCTCCCTTGGTTACACCTCGAGGTGACTGCAGCCCCGGCCAATACCTTGATGGCAGTCTTATTAGACACATCGAGGACCCCGCTAAACCATGTCTTGTGAGATAATAATGTTTGCTGTTTGAAGCCACTACATTTTAGGGAAATGGCACTCTGTAGCTAATATACGCATTGTCTGGTTATATGTTAGATTTTTAAAAGAATGGGAAGAAGACAACAACAAAAAAAGAGGGAAGCTCAGAAGAGCATGACATTTTTTTTTCTTCACAAAAGGGAGTAAGAAAAAATACCAGCTTTGATTCAGCACAGAACAAATTATTTTTTTAATGTTTTAAGAAATGATTACTAGGTCCCAGCCAGTATGAATCAGTGGGTAGAGTGTTGACCAACAGACTGAAGGTCATGGTTTGATTCCAGTCAAGGGCACATTACCTAGGTTGCAGGCTTGATCCCTGGCCCTGGTCAGTGTGCATGTGGAAGGCAACCAATTGGTCTCTCTTCCTCTCTCTCACTCTCTCTCTCTCACTCTCTCTCTCTTTTTTTCATTGACATTTCTCTCTGTGTGTCTCTCCCACTCAGTCTAAATTTCAATGGAAAAATATCCTCGGATGAGAATTAACAACTACAAAATAGAATTACTGGGATTAACAACCTAGTCTTGGAGGACCATGTAACTGAATTAAGTCTAAAGGAAGAATAGGAATTTGCCAAAAGGGAAGTATGGGGAGCAGTGGCCCACCTCAGGGGAAGAGGCTATTCCACCAAAGGAGGTGGGAGTGGAAGCATGGAGGCAACATGCTTAGAAAAAACTACCATGCACCTCAATGGTCTACAAACCTAGCACTATCTCTGCACACTGCTCTTCACATTGCATCACAGGGTCTAAAGCAATGGTTTCCAACCTTTTTCGGCCATGCCCCACCTGAGCATCTCTAACATCCTGATTAATGCCTCCTTGCCCCGTGACATAAAATTCTCATTATTCAAAAAGTGAGCTCCTCTTCACGTGGAGAAAGCCTGAAAGGCCATGAACTTGGTCTAAACTAGCTTCCAAAGAACATGGCATCCATGAAAGAGAAAAATGAAAGAACGAAAGGACAGCGGAAGGACTGAGGAAGAAATCACTAAAAAATGGTTAAAAAATAATAAAATAATATGGAGTGACATGGAAAAATAGCAAATAAGGTTTCAACACATAGAGAACTGAAATGCCACAATATATACTTATATATACTGTATATGAGGTCCCTTGAACCATAACAGCGGTTCTCAACCTGTGGGTCACGACCCCTTTGGGGGTCAAACGACCCTTTCACAGGGGTCGCCTAAGACCATCGGAAAATGCAGATATTTACATCATGATGCATAACAGTAGCAAAATTTCATGGTTGGGGGTCACCACCACATGAGGAACTGTATGCAAGGGTCGCGGCCTTAGGAAGGTTGAGAACCACTGAACCATAAGAAATGCAAAAACTTCAGTTAACACTCACTCTCAAATTGCTCCCCTTAAATTGCTGCCCAGCCAGCATGGCTCAGTGGTTGAGCATGTCTACCTAGGAACCAGGAGGTCATCATTCAATGCCCAGTCAGGATACATGCCCAAGTTTTGGGCTTGATCCCCAGTGTAGGGCCCATAGGAGGCAGCCAATCAATGATTCTCTCTCATCACTGATGATTCTATCTCTCTCTTTCTCCCTTCCTCTCTGAAATTAAAAATAAATAAATAAATAAATAAATAAGAAAATCAAATTGCCCCCCCTGTGGGAATGTGCCCCACGGTGGAAACCCCTGGTCTAAAGCAAATGAGGCAGAGTGTGAAGTATAACAAAAAGCAAGTGGGTGAGGACAGAACCTGAGGAAGATGAAAAGGGCAGGTGGAGGATGTAGACACACATGTCAAACTCATGGCCAGTGGACCTCAAGCCTCGAGGGTCCTATCTGGTGAGAGAGGAATGAGGTGACCGGGAGCATGAGACGTGGAACCCAGGGAAAGTTCCGTCCACAGAGGCTAAGTCAGCAGAGAGGGGTAGTTAGTGCTAACACCCAGACAGTGCCCATTCCATCAGAAACCAAGGCATTGCGACTACAGGCTTAGCCTCCTTTGAAAAACTTGGACAAGCAGAGAAGAGTAGGGATGGTGTAAGATCAAGGGAGCATTAGTGTTGAGTTTCGTTCTTAGGGTTGTTTCAGATATCTGCTGCTGCCTACCCAAAAACTTAAACACAAGGATTTTTAAAACAAAGATTTGTGATTTCTCTGGATACCGTTAGTGAAGCAGTTCTTCCTCGGGTCTCTCCGCTGCTCACTCTTGGGGCTACATTCAATGAGTGAGTCAGTTGACTGTGCTAGTTGGGACATGAGGCTTCTTTCTCCATGTATCTCAATACCTCACTCTCCCCAGCGCGCCCCCCTCCCAAAAAATGGTCTCTCATGCTCGGGCCTCTTCCACATGACCATTCTCTCCAGCAGGATACTTGGGCTTTCTTTAGGATGTGGCTCCAAAGGGAATATTCCAAGAGAGGTAAATTCAGAGTGCATGCACTTCCCAAGCCTCTATCTGCATCATACCTGCTATACAGCAAATCATATGGTCATCAAGCCCAGAGTCCACATGGGGATTACATAAGGGTGAGCATCTGGGGAGACCTGGGAGGGAAACCTATCAATATAACATTCCAGCCTGGCCGGCGTGGCTCAGCGGTTGACCTACAAACCAGGAGATCACAGCTGGATTCCCAGTCAGTGTTGGGAGTGCAGGAAGCAGCCGATCCATGATTCTCTCATCATTAATGTTTCTCTCTCTCCCTCTCCCTTCTCCGAAATCAATAAAAATATTTTTTTAAATAACAATCCACTATAAAGGTGATTTATTTCTCCCCTTAATACAGGAGACAGTGGCTCAGTTGGTTGAACATCGTCCTGTGCATTGAAAGGTTGCCAGTTTGATTCACCATCAGGGCACATACCGGGGTTGCGGGTTCAATCCCAGGTTGGGGCACATGCAGAAGGCAACAAATAGATGTTTCTATCTCACATGGATGTCCCCAACCCCCAACCTCTCTGCATGCTCTCTGGTGAGGATTTTTTTTTTTAAGTTTACAGATTGAGCCCAAAAGAACTAGATGAAAGGAAGACTTTGAAGATACCGGAAAGAGAGATTATTACTAACGGGGTCAAAAGGGTTTTGTTTGGTGGGGGAAGGAAGGAGCACCATCTTCTATGACTGGAGGAAGAGAGATTGAAACTGGGTGTGCATATATACTGGTTAGATCGCTGAATGAAATGAAAGGAGATATGTCCACAGACATGTGACTCTGGAGGAGAGACCTGGAGTGAGCGTTCACACCCTCGTTTTGCTTCTCTGTCCACACTCAGTCTGCCGGGTGAAGCTGGTGACAGCACTGATCCAAGTTTAGAATTTGGTTGTTGGATAGTGGTGCCAGGGAACAACGGGCTCCTGGCCAGAGTGATCTGAACAACAGAAATGGGTTTCTGGCTCCATTGGTAAGAAAGAGAGGCCAGGAGAGGGCTGACTGAAGAACAAAAGGGTTCTTCTGTCAAGAAACTGGATGTCTCCATAGGATCAAAGCAGGAACAAAGATGAGAGAAAAGGAAGAGAAGCTGAAGCCCAATGAGGCCCCAGGATTGTAGGGATGGGCAGAACACATGAACATTTAAATCCAGGAACCAATGAAAATCCAGTGGGTGCAAAGTTCTAAACTAGTCTCCCGTACCAACAGTAGATGATGGGAAATGACGAGGAAGTACCTCTGTGTTCACTACTGTGGGTAAGGGCACATGCCAGGGTTACAGGCTCAATCCCCAGCAGGGCATGCAGGAGGCAGCCGATCAATGATTCCCTCTCATCATTGATGTTTCTATCTCTCTCCCTCTCTCCCTTCCTCCCTGAAATCAATAAAAAATATATTTTAAAAATTAAAATAAAAACTTATTTTAAAGAATTATTATTTGTGGAATAAACAAATGACTTTCATCCATCTTCCTCACTTTACAGATGAGAAGAGGGAAACCCCAAATGATGAAACGTATTGCTAAATGTTATACAGCTAGAATTCACTAGCCAAAGCTTCCTACCTCCTTATGAAACCACACCTGAACGTGTTTCCTTCCCAACCTTGTCAGAGGTGACTGATGATTTCATTATTTTATTATCTCAAAACTATTTAAGTGGCATTTGTCATTCCTTGGGAGCTGGGGTGGAATATCCCAAAATCGAATGAATAAAGGGAGTGGTTACAAAATCTTTCTTTGTGGCCTTGAGGGATTTACTCAACTTATTTCAATGCATCAGATGTATGCCCCTCTGAAAGGCATATCTAAAGAAGCTGCTCCTGTAACCAAGCCCTCACCAGTACGCCAACATTTCATCATTCTCTTCTCTCCTGGTGCTGTGGTCTCATTTTCATCAAGACTCAGGAAATCAGCCCTCACTGGTTTGGCTCAGCCTGTGGGCTGAAGGGTCCTGGTTTCAATTCCTGGATTTAAAAGTTCAGGTGGTCTGCCCATCCCTACAATCCTGGGGCCTCAAGGACACATGCCTAGGTTGAGGGCTCAGTCCCCAGTAGAGGGTATGCAGCCAATCAGTGATTCTTTCATCATTGATGTTTCTAGCTTTCTCCCCCTTTCCCTTTCCTTCATCTCCGAAATATATATATATATACACATATATATATTTTAAAGACTCAGAAAATCAGAAAGAAACACAACACACACACACACACACACACACACACACACACACACGTAAACACTACAGCTGTCCACCCATAATCATCACAGAATTTTTTTCCCACAGACTCTATAGGATTAAAGAAATGAAGTAGCCTCTAGTTGAGTAGGTCTGAGACTGTGAAAGCGTTCCCGGCTATTATCCCATAAGAACAATGAAAACATCTCCCACAAAGGTTATTGTCCGTTATGGAATCCAACTGAAGAAGAAGGGTGGTGACATGCTCCTCTTTCCCACTGGACCAAAATTTCAAAGCTCCGAATGTGTGGTAAATCTAGCCCAAGATAAAGATTTGCAGGTGTTTTCTGCATAAAAGCAAGAAGGGCAGATGTATCTGAAACGTGCTTCTAACCAAGTGGGACAGCTGCAACCCATTAGGGGGTGTCCTGACGAGGGAAAGTGAGGGGGGAAGGTTGGGGCTGAAAACCTGCTTGGCAGAAATGCAAGTGTGTGGATGTGTGGGGACCCTTCCGATGTGTGGGGATCTGAGGATGTGGAGGTCCTGAAAAAGGTAACTTTTCCAGGGGTAAAACCTACATCTCTGCCAAATAACCCCGTTCCTCTTCTTTCTTTCCTTCGGTCCAGTTATCTTTGAAATGTCATGGCCTTCTCTTTGCTCAAATACACCTACATGTTTTACTATTTAAGACTTGGCAGCCGCCTCTGATAAAGAGAACATTCTCCGCTTTGAATGTGCGGGCCTCCCTTTCCCAACACTCGCGGAGAGCGACCGTGTCCTGACTCGGCTTCTCACACTCGACAGAACAAAGCCAAGTTGTCACCGTGGGCATGACTTGCTGGTTACTCACTGGCTGTTATGCGCCCCGTTCCAGACTCCCAAGAAAACCACTAACTTTTATGAATGTATGTGTGGCAAAGGCTGTTGTTGCAAAATACCCACAGCTGTGAAAGGGATTCGGAGGTGTGTGATCCTAGAATGGACATGAAGAAATCCACTGGATCTTTGTTAAGATGCAGGCTCTATGCCCAGGGCTTGCTTCTGTCCTCCCTTCCGCAGCCTTGGATGAAACTTCAGGAACTGGGCTAGATGTGAGCATAACATGTCACCAGGGCCTCCTTCCCTGAGCACATGGGGTCTGTTTCCTGTATAATGTCTCTAACTCCCTTTACTGGCCTTTTGACAAACCATTAGTGTTGGGCATTTGGTTAATGACTAAACTCCTGGTGACAGACTCAACTGGCCTGTTAAAACTTGTGTTGTAATTTGAAGATGAAAAGCCACACCTCTGGGAAACACTGGTATCAAAACAGATTCAGCCTGCGGATGAAGAGCCCAGGTTCGATTCCAGTCAAGCGGACATGACCGGGTTGCGGGCTCGATCCCCAGTAGGCAGCCTACAGGAAGCAGTCGATCAACGATTCTCTCTCATCATTGATGTTCTATCTCTCTCTCCCTCTCCCTTTCTCTTTGCAATCAATAAAAGTATATTTTTTAAAAAATAAGAAAACAGATTTGGTATTTAAGAGGAGGTGTTAGAAGTTACCGTCTGACAAAATGGATTTCCAAGCAAAGTTAGCAAGATATTTTTAGAAGTCTTCAATTATGCCATTTATAAGAAAGTGCCTTTTAAGAAGCTCCAGGTTGGAACATGTTTTTAAATCTCTTCATATATTCATTTATGGGTCATGCCCATATTCATGAAGCACCTACTGTGTATAGAAGAGCACTGTGCTAAATCTGGGGAGAATCAACAGCCCCTTCAAAATTTAAGGGATGTGCCAGTGCACTTCTGGACAATATTTTACTTAAAATCAAGGAGAAAATAATGACTAAAGCATCAGTATGCTTTGATTGGAATACTCTCCTCATGTGACCCAAGGTTTATGAATTGAGGGCCTGTGTTAGGGGGTGTCTCTCCTAAATCCTCAATCACCAACGTCATTTAAAAGTGAACAAATGAGCTAACAACCAGCATGGGTCACAGTTCAATTCCCAGTCAGGGCACATGCCCGGGATGCAGGCTCGATTCTCAGATTCTCAGTGTAGGGTGTGCAGGAGGCAGCCAATCAATGATTCTCTCTCATCATTGATCTCTCTCTCCCCCTCTCCTTTCCTCTCTGAAACCAATAAAAATATATTAATAAATAAATAAAAGTGAACAAATGAATACTGTTATGATGAAAGATACTTGGTATTATTTCATTTATCCTCCAACCCAGAAAACCCTCCAGTAAAACAGATCGTATGTTTCTATATCACTTGAGTCACTATGGGTTTTCAGAACTTCACTTGAATTTCCATACCATTTTCTCCACTCTACACTTCCTCCTATTATCAGTTCTGTTCCCCTTCTGATTTTCCTTTATTATTCCCAACATGGTGGCCAGCCATAACCAGGATATTTTCTTCTTCAAAACTATGGGAAAAGAAATTAACCTTTCCTAACCATGGTTTCCTATCAACCCCTAAGCATGTGCCCTAAGTGAGGACCTAGCAAAAGTCCTGAACTTTGAGTTGATTGGACCACCCTGGAACCAATCAAGCAAAAGTCCTGAGCTTTAAGCTGATTGGACCACCCTGGAACCAATTCCTGTGGCCATAAAAACACCTTGGTGCTGACTGGTGTACCAGTAAGCACAGATTACTAGAGCCAGTCACCTGTGGGATTGGGGTTGGTATCTACCCAGACGACATGCCAGGAAAAGGACTGGATTGGAATTTGAGAAAGTAATCACAGCATAGCATTTGTTACCATCCGTCTAGATTCATAAAATCTGAATTACTAAATAATTGTTATTCAATATTAGAAATTAGCTCTGTAAAGAGGAATCTACTTCCTCTAAATTTGCTAAGTCAGACATTTAAAGATTATTTCACTTTTTCGTGAATGGATAACTTTAAGTTGGTTTTTTTCATAGCTTTCTTTTCTCTTAAGAATATACTGAAAACACCCCCCAAAGAAATGCTTTTACAGTTTGATATGTTACTAATTGAGAATGATTGTCCCATCTTCCCTAACTCTTTCTTCCCAATTTCCAAAAGCAATATGATCTAATTTAGAATTCTCAGTCAGAGAAACCCAAATATTTTCTCCTTCAACTTGGATAATGGCTCATTACATTTGCAGAAGATGCCACGTTCCAACATATGAGCGCCAAAAGTTTTCTTCAGATGCGTGTTCACCAGCCTCCCCAAACTCATCAAAGCAGAGTCTGTCCTATCCTCACAAAACTCACCCCAAATTCAGTTGGATACGCAAAGTGCCAGTCCAAGAGATTTTCAACAACTAAATATTTCTTCTACAGTTTAATCAGAAATATAGCTCCTTGAGTTCAGAGATGTAAGTGTAGTACTAAATACCAGTAGTGTCCAGGGAGGCATCCAACTGCAATATTTTCCTCCCACTGCCTGGGTGACAGAGAATGAGCTGTTAGAAAGGCAGAACACAGCCATCTCCAAACTATCACTGTAGCTCAAGCATGTCAAACTCACGGCCCAACGGCCACATGTGACCCACAATGAATACTTCTGGGGCTCAGCCAATATAACAGTATGTAAGAAAGATTTTAATAAAATTTTTTCAACTTAAGTTTTATAATATCCTGTTATACATAATTATTAGTAATAAATTACAATGTTTGCTAATGACTGATTACTATAATCGTGTTGCATTCATTTCCCTTACATGCCTTACATGCAGGCACACCATTTCCCTCCACTAATACCAGCAGTGAATATTTAAGCAGCCGATGGCCATGTCATTCGTCTTGGATTGATTTGTCTGGTGTGCGCAACAGGAAATATTTCACTTTTGAAGAACAAGAAAAATAGGTTTATTTGCATTACACTTTTTCATTTGTGCAATTATTCAGTGTCCAGTAAGTTAATGTTCAAAAAAATATATTAATTTTTATTAAAATGTCCTATGATTTTATGTTAACAATGACTCATTTATTTCAGCCCTTTGCATTCAGCATATCTCTATCAAAATAAAACTAGGTTCCTATGAAATTTGAAGTTTTTTTGTGTGTGTGTTTTTTTTGCGGCCCACATACACTTAAACCTTGTTTACTGGGTCCATGTTAGCCTTTGAGTTTGATGTGTTTGCTGTAGTTGATTGTTTAAAGGCCATAAAGGACAGACTAAATGAAGAGCTAGCTTCATACACCTCAGACATAAAACAATGGTAGCCAAATTTGCAATGTTTTCTCCACGTGTTACATTTGAAAGAACCATCCTCTGCTTTCAACTTGTCCATTTTGGAAAAAGTTATTCTTTCCTGATCGCAGAGGGTACCTGCCCCTATGCGCACACACACATTGCATCACTGGCAGGCGCATTCAGGGGAGAAGTTTAGCATCAGGCCTGCGTTTGTTTTCAGTTCAGAATTTATGATGCTTCTTCCTCAGACATCCCCTCCTTGATTTTGGCCATCCTGGATGCCAAAACCCAAAATTCAAGGCATAGTGCATTCCCTGTAGCAGGATCTGCAGGCATTTTGGTCTCTTCAATACCTGTCCTTGTGTGAGAGGTGGAGGAACAAGGACAGTTTTCTGTCACCACAACTCTATGCTACCTTTGGAATGGCCTCGTCTTCTCTCTCTCAACAGGGAACAGCCCTGGGCTAGAGGGAAGAAACTGGGTCACCTGAGCCAGGCATGGGCCACGAAGGCTGCCCCCCAGCAGGCAGAGGTACGCACATGCGTGCGTGTGTTGGGGGGCGGGGGTTGCAGCTTGGCCCAAATGCTGCTTAGTCAGGCTCCAATGCCTCGCTGAGCTGCAGACGTGCCCAGACCTGCCACCACCACCCAATGTCTGTGTTTGGGCCGGGAGGTGACGGAGCAAATGTGACCCTTGTCTCCTGGTGTTTCCAGACACCATCCTCAGAGGAATGCGGAGAACTCCAGCCAGGCCACCTCAGAAGGCCTGTGACAAAGCAGCAGCTCCCTACCCACCCTATCATGTCAGAAGTCCTTCCCAGGGCGGCTCTCACACAGCCCACAACAGCTCCAGGGCTGGCTCCTCCAAACCACTGACAGGTGCAGGTGGGAGGCAACTACCCACCTGCCCTGCTTAATATGCTCTTCCCATCATTCATGCTCAAATTTCAACAGCCAAAATGCCTGCAGATTCTACAGCCAGAAATATCTTTTCTTTTTCTTTTTTAAATATATTTTTGTTGGTTTCAAAGAGGAAGGGAGAGGGAGAGAGAAGAACATCAATGATAAGAGGGCTGCCTCCTGCACATCCCGCCCCCCTTGGGGACTGAGCCCACAATCCTGGCATGTGCCCTTGGCTGGAATTGAACCCAGGACCCTTCAGTCTATAGGCTGATGCTCTATCCACTGAGCCAAACCCACGTTTTAATACAATAAGCCCACGATTAAAAATACCTTTCTTAATTTAAAAAAAATAAACTTCAAGCTCATTTGTCCCCACTGGGGAAAATTTTTTTGTGAGAGTTAGTTTCTCAAGGAGAGGCTCTTCTGCATTTAACAGAACTTAGTGTATTAACATCTCCAGGGCATCTCACTTACCAAGGTGAAATACTGGGAAAGGTGACTCCAAATCCAACCCAAGAAAGTTGTTACTAATTTCTGTGTGGTTTTGGTAATTCATTGTTGTTGTTGTTGTTAACATTTTTCAATATTACATTCAATACTATTCTGTATGAGTTTCAGATGTACAGCACAGTGGTTAGACAACCATGGACCTCAGAAAGTGGTCGCCCTGACACTGTAAGTACCCACCTGGCCCCATACCTGGTTATTATATTATGGACTATATTCCCTTATGCTGTCACTTACATCCCTGTGACTATTCTGTAAACTCATTGGAAAGCTCAGGCAGGCTGTAAATTGTCCACCATCAGGAGTGATATTCACCCTACAAATGTTCACCTTACAAATATTTATTGCACATCTACCACTAAAGGCGCAGGCTCCAAGAAGACATCACTCGATATAACAGAGGGTGTACTCGAACAGCACGTCAGCCAGATTCAGCCTCAAAACATATTTCTTTTGACACACACCGTATTTATCAAAAACCTGAATTAGTTGCCAACTTTTAAGTATCAGAATTTTTTTAGCTTCTCTTGAAAACTCTGGAAATCTGGCAAAACGGAGCCCGCATTCCCCACTGATGACAAGCAGAGTAACAACTACCCACTTCAGACAGGCAGCAGCACTAGGTTCACACATCCTCCACCTGCTCAGCTCCTCCGCATCTGCCTCAATTCTCAGGATGGGCAGTCAGGGCACTGGCCCTGGCAAAGGCCTCACCAAGCAAGCCTGTCCTCTCAGGTGAGCTACTTCTTACCTCCATAAGAAGAGGTCATGGTGATTTTTTGATTTCGTGTCTTCTCAGACTTTTCCCCTTTTTCATAAAGATTTTTTTTTTAATCCTTGGTGTTAAGTTAGAGAAGACATTTTGGTTTTTGTGTTGACTGAAAGGAGGAACTTGACCCAAAAGAGATGTAGCCAGGCTGACACACAGAAGCAGCAAGTAAGGACTATCAGAGAAGGGTGGCACTCAGGGATGCCCCCACTGCCCAGATGAAGAAGCTGAGGCCCAGGGAAGGAAAGCCATGCCCAGGTCCCACCACTGACCAGTAGAAGAACAGCGGCCTGCTCTTTTCGTTACGCAGGAGTGGTTTCTCCATCCCACTTTCTGCTTACATGTTGCCAAGGAGTGACAGAGGAGGCTTTCAAATCTGGGAAGAAACACAAGGATGACTTTACTAACATTAGGTACCGAAATCTAAATGAAGCTACAGAAGATTAACTAGTTATTTTCATCCAAATCTACTGATTCCCTCTATGTGGCTCAAAACTGTCAAATTTGAAGAAATGTCGATCCCAATAAGATTATGTTGGGAGAGGGAGCCTGTTTTCATGTTTTCAAATTATATATTGCCAAAAATCTTTCTTCCTTGTATTTGTAACCAGGAATAGAGTTAAACAGGTTGACCCTGATATTTTTGCTAGTGGAAATTTTTACTAAAACAAGTTAACTCACTTGCAACAAACACAAAGATACTGAGCAAAACCTTCAGTAGGACAAATTAAAGATACCTATGTGGGCACTTGCCTGGGACATAGATATTGTGGTGTATTTATTTATTTAAATATTTTTTGTATTGGTTTCAGAGAGGATGGGCAAGGGAGAGAGAAACATCAATGATGAGAGAGAACCATTGACTGATTGCCTCCTGCACACCTCCTCCTGGGGATGGACCCCACAACCCAGGCATGTGCCCTTGACCAGAATTGTACCTGGGACCCTTTAGTCCGAAAACTGATGCTCTATCCACTGAGCCAAACCAGCAAGGACTTAGTGTATTTATAATAAGCATATTGTGGCTACTCAATAATACTATGACCAAGAAATCTTCTGGCAACAAATGTAAATTAATTTTTAAAAATCAGTTTTACATGCAACAGAAAGGGAGAGAAGACAGCCATGTTTGCAGAACAGAGACAGACTTATTTAGCCCTACCAAATCTGTCCGGGGACAGTCTCATACCTCCTTTTAAAGGCAAGGTGGACAGGAAAGCCAAGAAAGCTTAACCAGTTTCCAATTGCTAGGAACCAGCTATACCCAGGTCATCTTAACTCCCAAACCTGAGCTTTATCGGCTACAGAAGCCACTAAGGTGACCAGTGACGACAGACATTAAGACAAGGACATATCAGAACTATATGAGAGGCTAGAGAATGCAATCAGCACCATAAGAGAGGTAAAGGCAAGTGCTTGGGGGTCAAAAGGGGGCAAAAGCACATGTACTGGAGAGCTGGTAGGGGGTGTCCTGGCAGGCTTCAGGGAAGAGGTGACATCTGAGAAAAACTTGGAAGGATGCATGGTGTTTCAACAGGCAGAGAAGAGAGGAGGAACAGAGGGGGGCTGGCACCAACTAGATAAGTGATTCCCCAACCTTCTTTTGGCAGTGCCCCACCTAGGCATCTTTAACATCCTGACATCCCCTACCCTGTGACATATAATTCTTATTATTCAAAAAGTGAACTCCTATTCATGGGGAGGAAACCTAAAAGGTCATCAATTTGGTCTAAACAAGCTGCCAAAGAACATGGCATCCATGAAAGAAAAAAGAATGAAAGGACAGTTGAAGGTCTGAGGAAGAAATTACTAAGAAATCATTTTAAAAAATAATACAAAGTGATATGGAAAAAACAGCAAATAAAGATTCAAAACATAGAATAGAGAACTGAAATGCACAAATATGTCACTATATACTTACTAGAGGCCTGATGCACGAAATTCGTGCAAGAGTAGGCCTTCCTTCCCCCAGCTGCCGGCACTGGCTTCATTTGGAAGGACATCCAGTCTAATTAGCATATGATGCTTTTATTATTATAGAAGTAGAGGCCCTCACAGCCCCGGCTTTGTCTGAAAGGTCATCCGGAAGGATGTCTGGATGGACATCAGGAAGGTCGTTTGGCTATCCAGTCTAATTAGCATTTTATACTTTTATTATTATAGATTATTATAGATATGCTAGTACTGTATATAAGGCCCCTAGAACCATATGAAATGCAAAAAAATGCAGTTAATAACTCATTCTTGACTTGCCTCCCTATGTGGCATGTGCCCCACATTGGGAACCACTGAGCTAGATGGAAGGTATGTAGTTGGGGTTTGGAATTCACATAGCAAAGCTTCCTAAGTACATTAGCCACGTGAAAAAAAACAACTCTTCCCAACTCCTGTAAGGCAGGGACAAGTCCCTCACAAGAGGCCAGGCAACCTTATGCCTGCCAAAGAGGGCACAGGTGCTGCAGACCCAGGACAGTCACCTGGCTCCAACGTCCTGCACGTGTCCTGCCTGTGGAAAGGCAGTAGGGCCCCGCTGGACCTCATGAAGACGCCTCCCCCGTCTCCATCCCCAGATAGCAATACTCTTCCACATGCACCCTTTTCTCTCCTTTTTCTCCTCTTCCTCTCAGCGGCCTGCATCTCTCAGAGCACGAACCAAGCGCTGTCTCTCTGATTGCAACTCCCTTTTCCTTCCATCTCCCAGCATGCCCTCCATCTCAGCTTGTAGAAGGCTTTTTGTTTCCCAGGCAAGGATCTGTTTCATCAGCAGCAAGGTGGATGGGTGGTAAAAAATCAGGGATGAGGCAGCAGGAACCCAAGTCCAGCCTTCAGAGAGCACCCTTCTAGGGAACTGCATTTCCATGAGGTTCTGTATCCGCCCGCCCGCCCGGGTCCTGCTGGCAGCTGCGGCCCATCTCTGTCAGCTCCCAGGTGTCAAGGAAGCGGCTTGTCCCTCCGAGGCCCTCCTCGCCATGTGCTCGGCGCCGGCGCTCGGCGTTTGGAACATTTCATTTCATTTCATCCCTGGCACCCAATAAGAGGGGTGAAAATCTGGTCCCATTTACAGCCTGCACGCGAGGTGGAGGAGCAAGCCCCTCGCCCGGGAACGCGGGGCAGCTGGGGCGGCAATCCTCGCGGCCACAGCGGGAGAGGGGCTTGTTGGGGTTCTCGGCAGGGCCTCCGGCGTCCCTTCTCCCGGCGGCGGGGACAGAACCCACGCGGCCTCCGGCAAGCAGCGCCCGGCGGCGCGGCGCGAGGCGGGACCCGGAGGGCGCCCCGGGGGAGGCGGGCGGCGGCCCCGCCGAGCGAGACGGCAGCCAGCGAACTTCAGAGCGCGAGGCAGACGCGGACACGTCTGCGTCTCCAGACAAGTGCCTTCAAGCCCGGCGGGGCAGACACCTCCGCGCCGCCGCCGGCGAGGTCTCCGCGGGCTCCGCGCGTCCGCGGGCGGCCCCGGCGGGCGGCGGGCGGCGGGCGGCGGGCGGACCCGCCGGGAGAGGGACGGGCGGCCGGCGCGGGGGAGGGGCGCGGAGGGGACCGCGCGGGAGGAGCCCCACCGGGCGCAGGGGGCGGGCGGGGAGGGGAGCCGCCCACTTCGCCGCGTCGCCCCGACGGCCGGAGCTTGGCTGCGGCGGCGCCCGCCGAGCCGGGGCGGACGCGGGCCGGGACGCGCGGGGAGCCGGGCTCCGGGAGGCCGCAGGATGGCGGAGGTAAGCGGGGCGCCCTGCGCGCGGAATGGTCGCGGCGCCGCTCGGACCCGGGCCCGTCGGCGCCGGGATCGCTCCCTGGCCGCCTCCGAGGCCACCTGCGCGGCGCGAGGGGGTCCCCGCGGCCGCAGGACGGCGCGGCGGGTGGGGAGCGCGGGCCGGCGACGCGCGTCAGGTCGCCCCTTCCCTCGGCGCCGCGGCCCCTACCGAGCGCGCGCGCCCGCCTCGGCGTCTAGCCAGCCCTCGGCCCGCGGGCGGAAGGGCGCTGGTACCTGCGCTGGGTTTCCTGGAGCACGGGGGCCGTGGGGAGCGCGGGACCGGCGGGCGGCGGGGACCCGCTTCCCGCCGCGCTCGGGGCGCATCCCCAGCGGGAAAGCGCGCACAAGGAAGGTGCCGGCGGGCGGCGCGGGGGCGTCCGGAGCGGCGGTGCCCGCAGCATCTCCTCGGCCGAAGGTGCGGCCGGGGACGCCGCCGAGGGCACAGGGGACGCGCAGGGAAAAGCCGGGTGCGTCTCCCGCCTCGGGACGGGGCACCTGCAAGGGCTCGGGACTGGGCGGCAGGTCTGTGCCCTGGGGAACGCGGCGGCGTCGGGTGCCTGTGGCCAGCGGGGCAGCGGCGCAGGCGGGGGAGGCCGCAGCGTGTCCCCGCAGCCCCGCTGTGCCCGAGAGGCTGGAGATGTGTCATCCAGATGTGACAAGATCGCAGAGAGACGAGGGCAGGAGGAGATCTGATATTCATCAGGGCATAGCTCGGAGCCAAACTTTCTCAAACGCGGTGTGGGAACATGTTCTTCTCATTTAAGGCATCTCTTTGTGGCTGCGCGGCTGCCACCGGCCTGACTTTGACAGGGCAATGGAATGCCCGAGAACAGCCTTAATTGTCGGAGTGAAATGGTGTGTGTTTGGGGAGTAGGAAGGAAGGGGGGAGGATCAGACACTCTCAAGGTTCAGTAATGTCCCGGGTTTTATGGCCATGCGCTCCCCGAACGCCTCTGAAGGACGGGGCATTTAAATCAGGCCAGACGCCTGGTCGCAGCCAGGCCTCTGCTGTTAACACTTAAGGGGCCTAAAAGAGGCCCCACTGGTGTCCTGGGAATCCCTGTCAGAGGGTGTGAGTGTGTGTAGGGGAAACATGTGTTACTACAGCTTTGGGTCCACAGAACAGATCTAGCAACAATTTTTTTTAATTGATTTCTTCTCATCAAAGCAACAAAGATTCTGGCTTCCGTGAGTGAGTTGAAAAATAGCATTTGGCAGGCCCTTCCCCTGCCCCCCACCCCTGGTCTCTTATTCCTTGTTTATTGTTTTAAGTCACTATTGGCTTTTGTGGGAATCTTTCCAATGCCATTTCTTGGACCCTTAGCTTGCAAATACGTATTGAAATTTTGGTGCAAGTATAAATATACTGGCTTTTCAATGGTCCCTTCCCAAGTTTGTTGATACATGTTAGTAAAAAACATCATTAAAATTGGATGTGTCAAAATGACATTTTTGTACATCATACAAAAGAGCATTCCTTTCGGGTGTTATTAATTGTCCAGGATTTGATTTTTGCTTTAAATATAGGTGTGAAAAGATGGCCACCACGTTTGCTCTGTGGATTTTCATAAATAATGTTGTCCTTTCGGGCAGAGAACAAAATGTAAGTCGTCATTTGATTTCTCATCCAATAAGTTTGCCAACTTGAATTTCACCAAAAAAAAAAAAGTATTACTATTTCCACTCAGTGGTCGGTTGAACACGTTCCTGTTACAGTTGAACACCAGAAAGAGGTGGTGAAATCTTCACTTAGCACCACCGCTGTTCCTACTCCAGGAATTCATAATGATGTCCAGACACCTGTGTCATTTAATTTGGAACTTCATCTGTACCCAGAGCCTAGAACAGGATTCAGCAACATGCTGCACCTTTGGGCAGAGAGAAAGTGGTTAGTTTGACATGCGTGTTTAGCTGTGAAAAAAAATGATCTGTTTGCTCTGGTTCAAATTCACATTAGAAGGACAAGGCAGACTGGGCTAATGGCAGCACAAGCGTAAGCTTTGCAGCGAGGGTTATTTTTTTTTTTTTTACATCTTTCCCACGCAGACCAGTCCCAGGCCCACATTCTGTACCTCAGAATCATCAGCATGGAAAGAAGGGGGAATCCAACCTATTGGGTGAGAAAAGCCATATAGATTCTCCCTGTGGGATAAATAATAATTGTGCTTTAATACGTTCTCTTTATTTATGAATGCTTCGGGATACATATAAATGGGAAAGCAGTTTTAAAGTTCAGTTTGTCAGTAAAACTAAACCGCAGTGTACGGGGTGCGGGGCCCGAGTGCCTTTCAGCTTTTGGTACATGCTTTAGAAGTTATTTTGACAGTGGCCATTAAAGAGTTGCCCTGAAGGTTCCACAAGGTAAATTACTTGCAGGAGGAGCAAGCTTTACCCCAGGGTGAATTTTCACCTCTACAGATGTCATTGAGAGTGAGTTACTTTTCTCAAAAGCAGCCCTGTTGAAAAAGAATTAGGAATCCCCTTGCTAAAGGTAAGAACTCAGCACTGAGATCTCATGCTTTTTATATCTAACATCAACACTTAGGGAGTCACCACTTTTTTTCTTTACATTACCTTATTCCAAGATTTTAATTTTATTGATTAAGATATTCTATTTTTCATGACTTGCCTAAGAGATGATGTTCAAGATAATTGGGTTCTGCACAGAATGGGGCTTCTGGAAGGATTTTAGTGTTTTTTTCCTTTTAAATCAGTTTCTACCTGAAAACCTTGCTTCCTCTTATCTTGTCATGTTTTGAAGTCCTTTTTCCTAATTCTGGAAATTCCAAGATTCCAGTGTGGCCCCATTCCTCTACCCAGCTATATGTCTATTTTATCCCAAAAGGGGTTGTTCTGGGAGGGGGTGGAGAGGAACAGCTTGGTATTGTGGTGAAGTACAAAAAAGGAAGGTCTACACAGAGCAGGCCTGTTTTCCCAGAGTCCAATTTGGGGCCTTTTCAAACTTGGCAGAGTTGGAAGCAAGCGGGCTATTGCTATTGCCATCCACACAGGGACTCATTGCTATAAACCAGCCCTAATGATGTATCACAGGAGAACTCTGCCTTGGGGGATGATAATTCCACTGAGCTACTGTGAGGGAAAGGAGAGATGGAGAAATAAAATGTTGTGAAGGCCAGGTCCACGCAGAGTATGTCGAAGGAAATAGTTGTCTCAGGTAAATTGTAGTTTAGGCTGCTAACACCCCCTCCCTATCCCGCCCTCGCACAGTTATGTTAAATTGTCTCCTCTTACAGACGATTTCTGTGATCTTGTCATGCACTCCAATGAACATCAACGTTATTTTCCAGCTCTCCACCAGCTTGCAGAAGCCTTGGCCTTATTCTCTAACCCTCTGATTGTTTCTTGTCATATTCATTTGTGAAGGTAACATTTTTATATGGGCAGTGCTGATCTTCCTGGTACACCTCACTGACTTTTAAGACCAGCGATCAGAATAGCATAACTAACTGTCTGATCTTTCCTTCTTAAAGACTTTTTTATTTTGAAAATCTAGGGCGGTTTTTTTTTTTATACTTTGTTTTTAAAATCTAGTTCTCATTAAATCCCTCAAAGAAACGTTTGCAAGATTGTACTTAGAAATGTTCACAATTTCATTGTTATTTTGCATCAGCAGCAATAGGGAGGTTGCATTGCTTGTCTAACTGGCTACCTTAGTTAAAATTACCCTTAAAGTGTAAGAAAAAAAAAATGTTTCCTAAAGTGTAAATGTCTTTTTGTGGTTGTTTCTGTTTCTCCCCGCCCCCACCTCCCAAGCTGAGTATTGTGTTCAGACATTCGCTAGATGGGCAGTTAGCATCCTTCTGTTTTTTTTGTTATCAAAGGTTTCTCGAGATTACACCTGAAATCTCCCAAACTTAGGTTACAAAAGAAAGCAAAGTATTTGTATCTCATATTTCTCTCTAGTTTTTGTTGTTGTCAGTGTTGTTAGTTCGTTTTTTAAAAACAAATACTTGGTTTGATGTCTAAGGTAATATTTGCCTATTTTTCTATTTTTTTGTGTTTAGAACTAATAATTTTAAGGAAGAGAAATGCACAGCTGTTAAATTATTTTGGCACACAGTTTAGACTTTGATTTATAGAGATCAAAGAACAAGCATTCTCCCATCACCTTCTTTGAACTGAGCAGCAAGAGAACATTACGAGTGTGTCACGCACACTTTCTACTCACAGGTAGTCTTGGCCCGACATCTGTCCCGCTCTCTCCCTCCCACCTGCCCTTTGCATGCCTTGGGTCTTCTTTGACTGGTCTTCCTCTTTTCATCCCCGTCCTCATGGTGAGGACCCCAAACCTGTCCGTTTTCCTTCTGTGTCGTTTTCACACGCATTGTAAGTGCTGCCTACCTGGCTCCTGAGGCTTCCCAAGTCCAAGCTTGCAACTCGTGCTCATGGCATACAGGGTCTCTCTCTCTTTCAAAACCCTGATGGCTTCACGAACCCAACACAGAGACTCCTGGCTGCCCATATGGATACCCACCCCTTCCATCTCCCCCAGGTAGCCTGTCTGGTGGGCTCTCGCTGGCCGGGACAGATCTGTTCTCTGTGGCCCAGCCTCCTGGGCTTGATACACATGTCCAGGGTGAGCCTTCTTTGTGCCTCGCTGGTATTTCCTGCAAACACTGCTGGAAGCATGCCTGCTGCCTCCTGGAAGGAGCCTCCTCCTGCCTCTCCACAGGACGTTGCTTTC
This sequence comes from Lasiurus cinereus, assembly GCA_011751065.1. Classification (NCBI taxonomy): domain Eukaryota; kingdom Metazoa; phylum Chordata; class Mammalia; order Chiroptera; family Vespertilionidae; genus Lasiurus; species Lasiurus cinereus. Next base: position 2,086,034 of record JAAGEH010000036.1, on the reverse strand, counting down.
TCCCTCTGTTTGTTATCACGCTCTCAAAGAAGCCCTGGACAGTGTGGCTCAGTGGATAGTGCATCAGACTGCATACCAAAGGGTCCTGGGTTTGATTCTGGTCCAGGGCACTACCTCAGTTGTAGACTTCTTCCAGGCCCGGGTCCTAGTTGGGGCTCATGCAGGAAGCAACCATTTGAGGTGTTTCTCTCCCATCCATGTTCCTCCCTGTCTTTCCCTCTCTCTTCCACTTTCTCTAAAAATCAATGGAAAAATATCCTCGGGTGAGGATTGACAAAAAAAAAAAAAAAAATTAAAAAAGAAAGAAAAAAAACTGTTGGAAAGAGGGGGAAATTTTTATTTTATTTATTTCACTTTTTATTAGAGAGAATTTAAAGCAAAATGAGAATAGTGTAACGGAGTTTAATGATATGTGCTTGGGGATTCAACCGTGATCAACTTTGGACCAATCCCATTCATCCCCCCGCCTACCCATTGCCCCATCATTACCAAAACTGGAGTACATTGAGGCAAATCCTGGACATCATATAATTTCTTTTTTTAATTATTTTTATTGTTTTCAGATAGGAAGGGAGAGGGAGAGAGAGACAGAAACATCAATGATGAGCTGCCTCCTACACCTCCCCCCCCAATTGGGATCAAGTCCACAAGTTGGGCATGTGCCCTTAACTGGAATCGAACCCAGGACCCTTCAGTTCACAGGCCGGTGCTCTACCCATTGAGCCAAAATGGGTAGAGTGGCATCATATAATTTCATTCATTAATGTTCTAATACATAGCTCTAAAAGAAAAGTCTTTTATAGACTAAAGCAGTATCACCATATAAGACTTAAAGAATTAACAACTTGCCCTAACTGGTTTGGCTCAGTGGATAGAGCATCGGCCTGTGGACTGAAGGATCCCAGGTTTGATTCCAGTCAAGGGCATGTACCTTGGTTGCAGGCACATCCCCAGTAGGGAGTGTGCAGGAGGCAGTTGATTGATGTTTCTCTCTCATCGATGTTTCTAACTCTCTATCCCTCTCCCTTCCTCTCTGTAAAAAAATCAATAAAATATACTTTTTAAAAAATTAACAATTCTTTAATGTCATTAAATTTCCACTATTCATATTTCTTTGATTGTCTTGTAAACTTGATATTGCTGTTGCTTGGTTCAAATCAAGATCCAAATAAGATCCATATGTTGTCTCTCTCTCTTCTTTTTTTTAATATATTTTTATTGATTTCAGAGAGGAAGGGAGAGGGAGAGAGAGATAGAAACATCAATGATGAGAGAGAATCATTGATCAGCTGCCTCCCACATGCCCCCCGCCACCCCCGCCACTAGGGATCAAGCCTGAAACCCAGGCATGTGCCCTTGACAGGAATCAAACTCAGGAGCCTCAGTTCCCAGTCTGACTCTCTACCCACTGAGCCAAACCAGCCAGGGCATGTGTTGTCTCTCCTTATGTGTAGATTTACACTTTACCTTTTTCCTTGCAATTTATCTGTTGAAAAAGCTAAGCTGTTTGTCCTGTTGAATGTCTCCCACTCTGCATTTCACTTCCTTGTGATATCATTTCAACATTTGTCTATCCCCTGTATGTTCTGCTCACAGGAGTTGACCAAGAGGCTTAGTCTAATTCCGATTTCAACATATTTGGCAAGAACACCCTGTGTGTAATGGATATACCCTTCCATCCAAAAGCAAATGAACTGGTTGTCATCTTTTTAATTAGGAGTTGAGGAATGCTGATATTTGAATTCTTTCTTTCACGGGAATACTTATGTAAAAGAGAATCTTGGTCCATCAGTGATTTGGTTGCCCTTGAAGTACACTTTCTATTTTTTTTAAAAAGGAATATACAGTTGAGCCTTTGGTGTGTGTGTGTGTGTGTTTTGTTTTTTTTATTTATTTTTTATTTTTGTATTGATTTCAGCAAGGAGTGGAAAGGGAGAGAGAAATAGAAACATCAGTGTTGAAAGAATCATTGATCGGCTGCCTCCTGCACACCCTTTACTGTGGATCCAGCCTGCACACTGGGCATGTGCTCTGACCAAAATCAAACCCAGGACCCTTCAGTCCATAGGCCAATGCTCTATCCACAGAGCCACACTGGCTGGAGCTGTTTACGAGTTTGGGGTATAATCCGTTGGTTCCCTAGCATCTTGAATGGTGACCAGCGAGTTTTGCATTTATTTTCAATATCTTTTGAATTGCTATATTATAATATAGGGAATGACTCACTAAGTTTTGACAGATCACACCGTCTGCTCAGCTATTCTTTGCCCTATCAGGTTGTATGACTTTTCTTCCCCCTATTGCTTCCTAAGAGCAGACACTGGGAGTTCCTTCCCCGGTTCCCAGTACACAGTAGATGCCTTAAGCACAGCAAACAAAAAACCAATGTGTTAAATAAATGGGTGTTGTTTTGTTCAACTACTAATGGAAGATGGGGGCATGAGATGGACATCTGGTCTGAGTGTTTCTCTGGGCGGGTCTCAGGGCAGTGCTGGGAGTAGCAGGAAAGCTGCCTCCCCACACGCTAAGGGCCTCGTGGATGTTCTTTTCCCTTCATCCCAGTTGTCCTGAGACATCTGGCATCATGAAAATATTTTCAGAATCCTTGTTGTATCTCAGTGGGTTTGCATATATGTAAGAAAAAATTGAGCACTGGCTAGTTTGGCTCAGTGGATAGAGTGTCGGCTTGGGGACTGAAGGGTCCCAGGTTCAATTCTGGTCAAGGGCACATGCCTGGGTTGTGGGCTTGGTCTCCAGTAGGGGGCATGCAGGAGGCAGCCGATCAATGATTCTCTCTCATTGATGTTTCAATCTCTCTCCCTCTCCCATCCTCTCTGAAATCAATAAAAATACTTCTTTAATTTTTTTTTCAAAAATAGGGAAAAAAATAGAAAACTTACAAAAAATGAAAGCACTTAGAGAAAAATGAGAAGGCAGAGAAGGTAGGGAACCCCCCAGCCCCACCAAAAAAAAATCTGGTTCTAATAAGAGACGTGAGAAGTACAAACTGTGAGAGAGAGGCAGAGCAGCTGCAAAGAGCAGTCCTGCAGAGACCTCCTGCCCTTGAATTATACAGTTTCTTGAACCAGAGAGGCTAGGTCTGCAGCCGCAGAGAGCGGGAATGACAATTTCATTGTCGGTGAAGAGAAACCAAGTCCTCTCCCCACCCGTTAAGGTGGGACGACTGCTTTGGAAGCTACCCTGGTATTATAGATTGGCAGGTTTTTTTCCCTGGCACTCAAATATATAAACAGCAATTGTGTGTATTTAACATTTTAAACATAAAACTTGGGAAAACCTGAAGCATTTTTATCCTAAAGCTTCATCACTTTTAAACAGCAATATGTGATTTGGCAGTCTGGGTCCTTTGATTTCAAGTTGGGAAATTATGACTCTTAACCACCAAGAATCGGGCACAGCCTTAGGATCTCACACTTAAGAGAGGACCACACACTCTGAACGTGGCCCTAGTGATCTTGCTGGTTAGCCATTTTCCTTTCTTTTTTTAATTATTGATTTTTTTACAGAGAGGAAGGGAAAGGGACAGAGAGTTAGAAACATCGATGAGAGAGAAACATCAATCAGCCATCTCCTGCACTCCTCCTCCCCGCGCCCCCCCCAACTGGGGATGCATCTGCAACCAAGATACATGCCCTTGACCAGAATCGAACTGGGGACCCTTCAGTCCACAGGCCGACGCTCTATCCACTGAGCCAAACCAGTTTCAGCTGGTTAGCCATTTTTCACATGCTTTTTATGCGGTCCTCTCCGTGGTCCATAAGATCCATGTGTAACTTAGGAAATGTATTTGCGAGTAAAAGAGCACCTAAAGAAGACACCATCCTTTCTGCTCAGCCGTCCTTAGGGCATGAATTCAAGGTTGCCTCATGGTTGCAAAATAGCCTCAGCAGTCCAGCCATCATGTGTGTTCCCAGGAGGGAAAGCAAAGAAGTCCCTCAGCTGAGCCACTCCAGTGTGTAAGGAGCTTTCTGTAAAACTCCACCTAGCACTTTACTTGCATACCATTGGCCCAGTGCTTGATAACCTAGCCACCAAAGGAGATGTGGAAATGAAGGTTCTTTTACCAAGGCAGATTGGGCAAAAGGACACCGAGTAGGCTCCTATAATGAGTAAGCATGACACAGCTCTCTCATTGCTCCATTCATTATTCTCACACCAGCAAGCCCTAGCCAGTTTGGCTCAGTGGGTTACAAGCTCCTCCCCAGCCAGGGCCCTGGTTGCAGGAGGCAACCAATCAATGTGTTGCTCTCACATTGATGTTTCTCTCTGGCTTTCCCTCTCCCTAAAAATCAATGGAAAAATATCCTTGGGTCAGGATTAACAAAAATAAAAATAATACCAGTGAAAGTTTGACAAAGGCTTAGGCCCAGGGTCAGCGACTAGGTGTTGGGTTTTGTTTGTTGGTTTTTAAATATATTTTCATTGATTTCAGAGAGAAAGGGAGAGGGAGAGCAAGCAAGAAACTTCAATGATGAGAATCATTGATCGGTTGCCTGCCTTTCTACTGGGGATTGAAACAGAAACCTGGGCTTGTGCCCTTGATTAGAATTTAACCCAGGACCCTTCAGTCTGTAAGCTGACGCTCTGTCCACCGAGCCAAACCAACCGGGGCTAGGTGTTGGTTTTGAGTTTCAGTTTTGTTACCTCTTGCAGGAATGATTTACAGTGAAGCAACTTTTATGGAGGTCTTATCATAAGTGTTTTTGGTAGCTCCGTCTGTGTAAAACAGACCAGCTGAGCCCAGCAGACCTAAGAACCTACTTGGAGGCCTGGCAGTCACAGCAGTCTTACTGGGCTAATTGGTTTTTTCAGCTCTCCGTCTGTATATTCTCATTAACGTGCCTTATAGGTCTCTGAAGGAGGCAGGCGCAGATCGGCAGCCCACTTTATGGTCAGAGGCTCCAAGTCAGGGAGCTGGAGCTTACAGGACTTAACAGGAAGTAAGACATAAGTCGCTGGAGACCAGTTGTAAGTTTCACTACCTCCCAGTGAAGGATGCTCAGTATGCTGTGTGTTCCAGCCGGCCACTGCTGGGAATTCAAGTCAGTACCTCCCTATGCTGAAGGTAGGGCAGGCAGCCCCAGAGAGCAAGAGGTACCCCCAGACCTACCTAAGAACTAGGGCATAACTCTGCATCGGAAGATTGCAAATAACTGAATCGCCCATCATATACGAGAGGCGTCAATAATTTTTTGATGAATGAGTGAGCAGATGGTAGGTACCAAAAAACAAACGAGAATTTCAGACGTTGGTTAGTAGCACATCAACTTGACTAATAACAATTCAGAAACAGGCTGATTGAAACGAATGCGAGAAAGCAAGAATCATGCCTTGATGAGTTCGGAATGTTGTAAACATCTGCTCTGTGTTTCTGAAGGAAGGTACTTCCATCAGGAGTCCAAAGGAAAGGATGTGTGTCTTAAGAGTTTCCCATTTTGATTTATATGAATACTTTTCGTCCTGTAATTATAGAGAGAGAGAGAGACAGAGAGAGAGAGAGAGGGAGAGGGAGGGAGGTTTGATCTCATTTCAGAAGTTTTCATCTGTCTTTAGGTAACAGTGCTACAATTTTACTACATTGTGGAATTCTGTGTTGGGTGGAAAAACTCAAGGGCCTTTTATTAGAAGTTTTCTAAGACACTATTATTCGCCTTTTTAGTTCACAAATAATTCCTCTGAGATTGGTTTCCATAGATGTCTAATGAGCTTTAGTAAGCCTCATTCAAGTAGGTTCTTATAGAACCACAGGAATGTTTCTTATAAAGCAGCATCCATACATCGGAAGTGTCGGTAAAAACTGATTAAAATGCTATCCCCACAGTAGGAATTGCTAAAACTGAATAGTCAGGTCAGTGGGTCTCATCTGAGGGCAGTTTTGCCCCCCTAGGAGCATTTGGAAATGTCTGGAGACATTTTTGGTTTTCACAAGTCGGGGCAGGGGAAGGAATTAATGGGGCATATGGTGAGTCACAGATGGGGAGGCTACTAGACTTCCTGTAATGGTTGAGATGACACTCAGTCAAATGAGCCACACTATGCATGGCCTCCCCCATGATTATTATAATTTTAAATATTTTTATTGATTTCAGAGAGGAAAAGAGAGAGAAACATCAATGATTAGAATCATTGATTGGCTGCCTCCTGTACGCTCCCTACTGGGGATCGAGCCATCAATCTGGGCATGTTCCCTGACCAGGAATTAAACCATGACCTCCTGGTTCATAGGCCACCACTCAACCACTGAGCCACGCCAGCAGGGTATCTCCCCCATTATTAACATCCCTCACCATGCAGCACATTTATTACAATGATGAACCTATATTCGACTCCTTATAATCACCCAACGTTTATCGTTTACCTTAGAGCTTGCTCTTGGTGGTGCCCATCCTGTAGGTTTGGATAAACGTATAATATTTATCATTGTAGTATACTTGGGAGTATACTATTCATGACGTGATGGTGAGGATGGGGGAAATTGGAACCCTCATGCATTGCTGGTGGGAATGCAAAAATGGTTCAATGCCTTTGGACAACAATTGGACCATTTCTCAAACAGTTACACTGAGAGTGACTAGGTGTTCCAGCAATTCCACTCCAAAGAATGTGCCCAAAAGAAATGGAGACATGTGTCCACCATAAACTTGTACCATGGTTTCTTCGGGGAAGGATAAAAATAAGATTGTGATAAAGGTTGCACTATTCTGTGAATATGCTGCTAGTAAAAATCAGTGACATGAATGTACTACTAGTAAAAATCAGTGACATGTGTACTCTAAATAGGTGAGTTGTATATGTGAATTACAACTCAACTTAAAGCTGTTTTTTAAAAAGATGAGAAGAAAAAACAAAAAGAATACCACTTTCCCTTCTCTACCACTCATTAGCACTCACTACCACTTGTCATCCCTGCCTATTCCCCACAACCCCTGGCAGCCACTGGTCTGCTTTCTGCCTCTATGGATTGCCCCCTTTTTTAAAATATATTTTTATTGATCTCAAAGAAGGGAGAGGAAGAGAGAAACATCAATGATTAGAGAGAATCATTGATCAGCTGCCTCTTACATGCTGCTTCTTGCACACTCCCTTGAACCCACAACCCAGGTATGTGCCCTTGACTAGAATGAACCCAGGACCCTTCAGTCTGCAGGCCAATGAGCTATGCACTGATCCAAACCAGTTAGGGCTGGATTGGCCTAGTCTTGCCATTTCTTTTTTTCTTTTTTTATTGTGTTACATGAATACATATCTCCCCATTGCCCACCCCCACTCCCAGGCATACCCCAACCTCCCAGTGTCTTGTGTTCATTGGTTATGCTTATATGCATGCATACAAGTCCTTTGGTTGATCTCTTATTTACCCCACCTCTCCTTAACCTTCCTGCTGTAATTTGACAGTCTGTTTGATGTCTTGCCATTTCTTGTAAAGGAAATCATACAATCTCCAACTTTCTATACTTCACTTTTTGTGTACTTCTTTCTTTAGCCTAATGTTTTCAAGATCCATTCATGTGGTAGTATATCTCAGTACTTCATTCTTACTTATTGCCTAACTAGAAGCCCGGTGCACAAATTCGTGCAGAGGTGGGGTCCCTCGGTCTTGCCAGCAATAGGGGCCAATTATGGCTGTGGGAGCGTACTGACTACCAGGGGGCAGCTCCTGCATTAAGCATCTGCTTCCTGGTAGTCAGTGCACATCATAGAGACCAGTCATTCGGTCATTCGGTCATTTGGTTGCTTAGACTTTTACATATATAGACTAGAGGCCCAGTCCACAGATTCATGCACCAGTGGAGTCCCTCAGCCTGGCCTGTGCCCTCTCATAATCTGGGACTCCTCACAGGATGGCAGACTGCCTGAGAGATGTAGTAGTGCACAAAGTGGCAGGCAGCCAGGGAGGAGCCCAAGCCCAGGCCAGATGTAGCTCCCTTCCCACTCATCCAGCCCTGCTGTGCCTACCGCCACTGCCACTCGGTAGCTCACTGCTGTGGGTGCAGAAGAGGCTCAGACCACCATAGCTACACTCACCAGCCCTGAGCCTGGCCTCTGGCACCTGTCAGTCAGCTGAGCAGCACTCCCGCTGTGGGAGCGCACTGACCATCAGGGGGCAGCTCCTGTGTTGAGCATCTGCTCCCTGGTGGTCTGTGTATGTCATAGTGACCGGTCAAACAGTCGTTTGGCTGTTCGGTCTCTTAGGCTTTTATATATATAGGTGGTATCCATGGTATGGATGTCCATTTTGTTTATCCATTTATCCATTGTAGGACATGGGGGCTATTTCCACTTTGGGGAACAAGCGTTTGTGTGGAGGGAGGTTTTTAGTTGTCCTGGGCACATACCCAGGAGTGGAGTTGCTGGATCCTGTGATAACTCATGTTTGTGAAACTCTGCCAGACTGTTTTCCAAGCCCTTCAGCAACTGGATTTTTCAAAAATATTTTTATTGATTTCAGAGAGGAAGGGAAAAGGAGAGGGACATAGAAACATCAATGATGAGAATCATTGATAGGCTGCCTCCTGCATGCCCCCTACTGTGGACTGAGCCTGCAACCTGGGCATATGACCTTGAATAGAATCGAACCTGGGACCCTTCAGTCCGCAGGCTGATGCTCTATCCACTGAGCCACACTGGCTAGGGCAGATGTGGGGTTTTTTCTTACACACACACACACACACACACACCTAAACACACACACCGGCCTCCCAAACACGTACACACTCCCCAGGTTCAAGGTTGTCTTGCATCATATGGATTCCATCCAGCAGCTCTTCCCAGGAACCTAGCTGTCAGAGCCCCTGTGAGAGCTTTTTCTCTTTAATAATAGATTACATTCTGCAGGCCTCCATCCCCTTTTGAGGAATTCATCTTTAAAATGTATGGGAAGCTCTGTTGCTAACACCAGACTCTGTTGGCACGTACATCTCTATTTTTTATTTCAGCCATGTGTTTGCACACTCCGCACCCACACACCACACATGGCACTTTTAACATGCATCCTGCAGGGCGTGTCTGTCTCTGTCAGTCACACAGTCCAGGGATGGAGCTGGGGAGCCATCTAGCCAGTACGTGTCCTCTTATCTAGTCTGGTATTCAGCTTCTACCACATGTTGATAGGGAACACATTCCACGTGTGGATTTCTCTCCATTCCAGTCAATTCCCCTTGATTTGTTCCCAGGCAGCCTCTGTGTACATTTCAGCATTGCTGCCCCCATCACCTTAGAGATTCAATGAAAATGTCTCTTTAGCACTCGCTGGTTTGGCTCCGTGGACAGAGGATCAGCCTGTGGACTGAAGGGTCCTGGGTTCGATTTTGATCAAGGGCACGTACCTCGGTTGCAGGCTCCTCCTTGGCCCGGCCTTGGTCGGAGCGCATGCAAGAAGCAACCAATCAATGTGTTTCTCTCACATTGATATTGCTCTCTGTTTTTCCCTCTCTCTTCCCTCTAAAATCAATGGCCTCGGGTGAGAATTAAAGGGGAAAAAAATGAGCCCTAGCTGGTTTGGCTCAGTGGCTAGAGCATCAGTCTGCAGACTAAAGGGTCCCTGCTTTGATTCCGGTCAAGGGCACATGCCCAGGTTGTGAGCTCAATCCCCAGTAGGGGGCATGCAGGAGGCAGCCAAGTGATGATTTCTCTCATCACTGATGTTTCTGTCTCCCTCCCAACCTCTTCCTCTCTGAAATCAATTTAAAAAAAAAAAAACATTTTTTAAATGTGACTCTTCACCCTTTCCATGTCCTTAATAATAACAATCCAGGTGCTTCCTCCCAAACCCTCATCTTATAATAGGTTCCGATGTGTGTGGCCTGTTCTCTCCTGCAGGATACCTGTGTTAGCTGTTCGCCGATTCCAGGTCCTCTCTCCAGGGTCCAATATACATGCCTGGGCCTGGCATGGAGTGGGCACACATTGCTCATGGAATGTTGCTGACTGGAGGTTTTGTTCTGTACATGCTGTGTATCCCACATCCCCCAAACATGCTAAGTGTACCTGTGTTCTCTTTCGCAGACTATTGGCTGTACGCTGAACTGCAGCTGCCAAAGTTTCAAACCAGGCAAAATCAACCACCGTCAGTGTGAGCAGTGCAGACATGGATGGGTGGCCCACGGTAACTTTATTTTTCCCCGCTTTCTTGGCTGGGAGTATTCCCTCTGAATACCTTCTTACAGCTTTTCTGGAATGGATGTAATCTCTAAGAATAGAATGGCAGGAGCATGTGTAAGTTACTACTGTGTGCTGGGGAACCACCTAAAAGCTCTAGATGTGTCATCTCTTTGATAACAACTCCATATGGTACGTGTTTTGTTAGCCTCATTCTGAAGGTGGAGACCCTGTGCCCCACTACCGTCATTTTGAGATGATAGAACTGGTCTGTGCCATCTAACACAGTAGCTTAGCCCAGATAAAATACAGACTGTTCTGTTAAATGTGAATTTCAGATAAACAAAAAATAATAATTTCTTAGCTCAGCTGGTGTGGCTTAGTGGTTGAGCATCGACCCCGTAAACCAGGTGGTCAGGGTTGGATTCCCAATCAGGACACATGGATTGCAGGCTCGATCCTCATTAGAGGGCATGCAGGAGGCAGCTGATTGATGCTATCTCTCTCTCCCTCTTCCTTCCTCTCTGAGGCCAATCAATCAATATTTTCTTAGTCTAGGCATATCCCACTTTCTTGGTATTTATATTCAGATTTAACTGGGCATCCTGTATTTATATTTGCTGAATCTGACCCTACACTAGCCTTATGTGGCTACCAAATTCTTAGAATGTGACAAGTGTGGCTGCAGAATTGAATTTCCAGTTTTCTTAAATGTTAATGCATTTATTTTTTTGTTTTGTTTTGTTTTGTTTTGTTTTTGTTCATCCTCATCCAACGATATTGTTCCATTGATTTTTAGAGAGAATGGAAAGGAAGGGGAGAGACGGGAAGAGAAACATCAATATAAGAGAGACACATCAATTGGTTGCCTTCCCCATGACCTGACCAGGGCCAGGGATTGAGCCTGCAACCAATGTATGTGCCTTTGACTGGAATCAAACCTCAGACCCTTCATTCCATGAGCTGACATTCTATCCACTGAGCTAAACCGGCTAGGGCAATGTTAATGAATATAATCTAAATTTAAGTAGCCATATGGGGCTGATGTCTATCACATAGGACAACATGGGCATTGGTGATTTGTTTATTTTTTAAAATACATTTGTATTGATTTCAGAGAGGAAGGGATAGAAAGGGAGAAATAGAAACATCAATGATGAGAGAGAATCATTGATCGGCTGCCTCCTGCTCGCCCCCTCCTGGGAATTGAGCTGCAACCCAGGTATGTGCCCTTGACCAGAATTGAACCAGGGACCTTTCAGTCAGCAGGTGGACACTCTATCCCCTGAGCCAAACCAGTGATAGCTGGGTTTTGGTGGTTTTATTTGCCAAGTCTGTCAACTAGGAAATGTCAAGCTCGAGTCTACTGAACTCCCGAACCCAGGTTCTTCGCCTGTTGCTTCCTGATTTCCCATCCTCTGGATTAGGCACCTGTACCTTTATTTTTACTACCACCATTCCCCCCCCCCTTTTTTTTTCCATTTCCCCTACTTATAGCTCTTTTCCTCCTCAGGGATGCCAAAGGAAAGGGAGAAAAGAAGAGTCTCGGGCCAGTCCACATTATAAGTTCTTGTGAAAGCTATTAAGATAATTAATTATTTTATTTGTATTAAAGTCTTATTAGACTCTAATTAGAGTCTTATTTTTTCCTCTGTTGGAACAGATCGTCGAGAGTTGGCACTAGCCTACTTCCTAAGCAGTGTTTCTCTTGAGAGTAGGATCCTTAAAAACGTCATTTCTGCCCTAGCTACTTTGGCTCAGGAGATAGAGTGTCAGCCTGTGGACTGAAGGGTCCCAGGTTCGATTTCATTCAAGGGCACATGCCCAGGTTGTGGGCTCAATCTCCAGTTGGGAGCGTGCAGGAGACAGCCAATCCATGATTCTCTCTCATCATTAACTTTTCTATCTCTTCCTCTCCCTTCCTCTCTAAAATAAAAAATGTATATATTTAAAAAAAAAACATCATTTCTTCCTTTGGTTTTCCAGCGCTCAGCAAGCTGAGGATCCCCCCCATGTATCCAACAAGCCAGGTGGAGATCGTCCAGTCCAACGTAGTGTTTGATATCAGCAGCCTCATGCTCTACGGGACCCAGGCCATCCCCGTGCGCCTGAAAATCCTCCTGGATCGGCTCTTCAGTGTGCTGAAGCAAGACGAGGTCCTGCAGATCCTGCATGCTCTGGACTGGACCCTTCAGGACTACATCCGGGGATACGTGCTGCAGGTGCGACCAGCACACCAACCCTCTCCGCCAACGTCTTCTCCCATCCACGTCCACATCACTAATGTAGCCCAGTAGACAGCCTACCAAGCACTACAGCCATGCTCTCTCCACTGAGCCAAACTGGCTATGGCTTCACTTCTTTTATTATCTGCAAACTACTTATTGATATGGGTGTGTCTGTTTGAGATTTTACTGAGGTTTACGGGGTGAGAAAGCGAACTTAACCTTGCAGAACCATAAGCAAACAATTCCAGTCCCTATTCTCTAAAGCTGTCTGACACCCCACTGCTGATGTTCCTTCCTAGAATGGGTCATCTTGTGATATTTCTGTGTTCATGCTCTTTTTTATTCTCAACATACACACACCATTCACCTCACATTTTGTCTCTGTCTCTTCATGAAGGAGAGATGAAAGGTATATTCTCTGTGCCTTTCATGTCTTCTCTCTTTTCTTTATGTGCAGAGCAGTTTTTGTTTGTTTTAATCCTTACCTGAGGATATGTGATTTCAGAACGAGAGATAGAGAGAGATTGGTTGTCTCCCATATTGCCCCTACCCAGGATCAAACCTCCCCAATCTGGAATTGAACCTTCAACCTTCTGGTGTATGGAAAGGTGCTCCAACCAACCGAATCACCCGGCCAGGGCTTCGCAAAGTGGTTTTACCTCCCATTCTATAACAAACTATGGGAGCATGTTTCCTGTTTCACATCTAGAGGCAGAGGATGTATTTCCTGATATAAATGAGATCATTTTTCTAACACATGAAACAGATGCAGCTTTGTAATTTTTTTTTCTTGCCCACTATACTAGGAAATAGTATCAGCCAACTTTAGTAAAAATTTCAATGAAAGGGGGGTATGAATTTATTTCCAAGATACACATACATCTCAGTCTTACTCAGAGAAAATCATATCCCTAAAATGAACACTAATAACCATTATTGACCTAGACCAGTGGTTCCCAATGTGGGCCACACACCCCACAGGGGAGGCAATTTGGTGTTTAAAGGGGGCAATTCGAGAATGAGTTATTAACAGTAATTTTTTTTGCATTTCTTATGGTTCTAGGGACTTCATATACAGTTTATAAATATAGATTGTGACATATTTATGCATTTCAGTTCTCTATTATATGTTTTGAAACTTTATTTGCTATTTTTCATATCATTTTATATTATTACTACTCTTTTTAATAATTTCCTAGTTATTCTTTCTCAGTCCTTCCACTGTCCTTTATTTCTCTCTCTCATGGATTCCATGTTCTTTTGGAAACTTGCTTAGACCAATAGGAATTCACTTTTTGAATAATAAGAATTATATATCACGGCGGGGTGGGGGGTGGGGGAGCATCAGGATGTTAGAGATGCTTAAGTGGGGCGTGGCCAAAAGAGGTTGGGAACCACTGACCTAGACCCTCTCCCAGTAATCTTAAGATGTAGACCCTTTTCTGGGGATCTTATGAAGTAGGAAGAATATTCCCTTTTCCGTTGGAAAAACCAGAAGCTCCAAATTGCTTCTAAATCTTACTGGAGTCACTCAACGCCTATGCAGCAGACCATGAATTTGAACCCCATTTTTCAGAGTGTAAAGGCCATGATCTTCCTCTGGAAACACGCATTCACCTCGAAAGGAGGACCCCGCAGGTCGGAAACCACCTTTTATGCAGAGTAGCATTACGATCTTACATTATGACAGGGATCAATATTTAATGATCCTAATAATCTTGCTTTCCCTCATGTTGGGATTAAAAATATGGAATCAATTACCTTGAACCTCAAGCACATGAAAAATGTATGATGTTACATTCCTCGCCATCTTCGGAATGCTCCCATGCACTGTGAAAAATCTCGGTAGGCCATCAAGTACATGTTCTGTGATAAAATATTTATTGCAGTTTTGGGAAAAGTTAGGCCTTGCTAGAGTTGAAAGATCTCCAACACACCAGTGTAATTACAGCTGTGCTTTGTGAACACAGGCCGTAGATCAATACAGGTTCATTTGTTTTCTGATGGTAGTTGCTCGGGCAGATTATTAAAATGCAGTGAATAAATACTCAAGCTATATGGAGGTCTGATTGCTCCATCTAGAGTCTTGAGATAAAGAAGTTGCTATTGTTGCCCTAGCCACTGTGGCTCAGCGGTTAGAGTGTTGGCCTCCAGACTGCAGGTTTGATCTTCGGCCTCGGTTGGGATACATGTAGGAGGCAACCAATTGATGTCTCTTTCTCACATTCTGACCTCCTTCCCTTCCACTCTCTCTTAAAAATCAATGGAAAAAATACCCTCTGGTGAGAACAAAAACAAAAAGAAGTTACTATTTTTTCAAAAGATACATTGTTGTTTTTATCCTCATGCAAGGATATTGATTATTGATTTTAAAGAGAGAGGGAAAGAGAGAGAAATAGAAGCCTGGATGTGAGAGAGAAACTCTATACACAACCCAACTGGGGGTGGAACTCACAACCTTTGATGTATAGGGTGACAATCCAGCCTGGGCAGGGCAAAATATACACTGAGTGGCCAGATTATTATGATCTCTGAACACATAATAATCTGACCACTCAGTGTACTTATGTATAAGGGAACACTTGCAAATCTTGATATGCCAAGGGACCAGGAGATAGTGGCCCCCAGCCTCTGGCTAGTAAGTCCTCTGCTTCTTTCTAACTACCCACAATGCAATTCTTCTACATGGGAAAACCTTATTTTAAAATCCCAACTCTGTGGTCAGTCTACACTGAGTGGCCAGATGATTATGCATTCAGAGATCATCATAATCTGGCCACTCCGTGTATGTATTTTAATTTTTGTGGCGAAGACTAGTATGCCTGATGCAAGACTACCAATTGGTTTGAAATAAGATGGAAACTAATTACCAAATTTCCCTGAGGCTTGAGTACAATTATTTTAGGTCTTGTTTGGACTGCTGCTTCACATTTGTGCAGTATATTTCCTTTCTTTTTAAAAAATATATTTTTATTGGTTTGAGAGAGGGAGAAAGAGATAGGGTCATCAGTGATGAGAGGGAATCATTGAGCGGCTGCTTCCTGGACGCCCTCCCTACTGGGGATCGAGCCCGCAACCTGGGCATGTGCCCATGATCAGAATCGAACCCAAGACCCTTCTGTCTGCAGGCCCATGCTTTATCCACTGAGCCAAACCAGCTAGGGCTATAGTATATTTTCTGCACAGTTTCTGGTCTAGGAGAGGAGCATGAGTGGGGGCTGAACTCGATCAGATCCTTAGAGGGTGTCATTTTCAAATGTGCACAGAGGTGCCCTGTGGTGCCCAAGGAGGCGGTGACCCCTCTTCTTTCTTAGCGAAAAGGAGAAGGCATGGAAAACTGATCATCCCTTTCTTTTCCCATTGGGGTTTAGGACGCATCGGGAAAGGTGCTGGACCACTGGAGCATCATGACCAGCGAAGAGGAGGTGGCCACCTTGCAGCAGTTCCTGCGTTTTGGGGAGACCAAGTCCATAGTGGAGCTCATGTCCATTCAAGAGAAGGAAGAGCTGTCCGTCATCGTCCCACCCTCTGCGGCCAACGTGGACATCCGGGCTTTCATAGAGAGCTGCGGCCACAGGAGCGCTGGCCTCCCCACACCCGTGGGCAAGGGGAGCCCCAGCAGCGTGCACCCCTTTGAGAACCTCATCAACAGCATGACGTTCATGCTGCCCTTCCAGATCTTCAACCCTGTGCCGCCCGCGCTGATGGGGCCGCTGCCTGAGCAGTATGCACTGGAGCAGGGTCCGGACCTGGGCCCAGACCCCCGGCAGGACCTCCATGGGCCCTTCCCCGAGGATAGCTTCCTTGCCTCCAGCTCCACCCCATTTCAGGTGGAAAAGGAGCCCTGTCCGAGCTGTCCCGACACCGCCCCTCACAAGGAAGACGGCGCCCCCGCGAGTGATGCCAGCTCCTACAGCATCATCACAAAGCTGGAAAGGACGCAGCTGTCCCCCGAGGCCCGGGGCAAGCCCGAGAGACCCGGTCTGGGCACCAGGAAGGGCCGGGTGTTCTGCACAGCCTGCGAGAAGACCTTCTACGACAAAGGCACCCTCAAGATCCACTACAACGCCGTCCACCTGAAGATCAAGCACAAGTGCACCATCGAGGGCTGCAACATGGTGTTCAGCTCCCTGAGGAGCCGGAACCGCCACAGCGCCAACCCCAACCCCCGGCTGCACATGCCCATGAACAGGAACAACAGGGACAAGGACCTCAGGAACAGCCTGAACCTGGTCGCCTCCGAGAACTACAGGCGCCTGGGGCTCGAGGTGCCGTCTCCAGACTGCAGGCCTCTCCCTGGCTGCCCCGGTTCAGGAGAGGAGTCCCGAGGCCCAGCGGTCTTCCCTGGCCCCGGGCAGAACGGCGTGCTTTTCCCCAACTTGAGGACGGTCCAGCCGGTGCTTCCCTTCTACCGCAGCCCGGCCACACCCGCCGAGCTGGCCAACACGCCCGGGATGCTGCCGTCTCTCCCCCTGCTGTCATCCTCCATCTCGGAACAGCTGATTTCCAACGAAATGCCATCCGATGCCCTCCCCAAGAAGAAATCCCGAAAGTCCAGCATGCCCATCAAAATCGAGAAGGAGGCCGTGGGAGTGGCTGACGAGAAGAGGCGGGAGCTCAGCTCGGATGAAGATCGTCCCCTGCAGGTGGTCAGTGAAGACGAGCTGGAGGCCTGCAGCCCCGGATCAGACGGGGCGCTGGAGGAGCAGCAGGCACCATCAGGATGCCCAGGGAGGCCTCTCCCCGAAGGGCAACCGGCTTGCCCCCTCTCATCAGTGATCGAGCCCCGGGGGGTCATCAGCAGGACCCCCGAGCAGGCCACAAGCAACTCAGAGAGGGAGACAGAGCTGGAGCAGAAGTCAGCACTGACCCTGGTGCCCGGGGAGGCGGAGGACAGCTGCCGGGAGCTCTGTCTCCCTCCTGGGCTGGACTGTGTCCCTTTCCCAGACTATGTCAGGCTGCAGCAGCATCTGCTGGCCGGGGGCCTCCTGGGCGCCTTGTCCACCCGAGGAATGGCTTTCCCTTGTTTTGAAGATTCGAAGGACCTGGAGCCCGCGGGTCAGCACATGTTGGCGAGGCAGAAGGAAGAGAGTCGCCACCAGTGTGACATCTGTCAGAAGACCTTCAAGAATGCTTGCGGTGTGAAGATGCACCACAAGAACATGCACTCCAAGGAGACACACGTGTGCACGGTGGAGGGCTGCCAAGCCACCTTCCCTTCCCGCAGGAGCAGGGACAGGTAAGGCGCCTGTTGGCAACTGTCCTAACGGAGCAGTTCTTTATGTATATACTAGAGGCCCAGATTCATGTACTGGTGGGGTCCCTCGGCCTGGCCTGCACCCTCTCCCAATCCGAGACTCTTCAGGGGATGTCAGAGAGCTGGTTTGGGCCCAATTCCCACAGGCCTGATCCAGACAGGAGGAAACCCGATCCTGTGTGTTGAGCATCTGTCCCCTGGTAGTCACTGTGCATCCTAGCGACCAGTTGTTCGGTCATTCGGTTGCTTGGACTTTTCTATTTAGAGATATTTTTTAATTGATTTCAGAGAAGAAGGGAGAGGGAGAGAGAAACATCAACGATAAGAGAGAATCATTGACTGGCTGCCTCCTGCACGCCCCCCACTGGGGATGGAGCCCACAACCCAGGCATGTGCCCTTGACTAGAATTGAACCTAGGACCCTTCAGTCTGCAGGCTAACGCTCTGTCCACTGAGAAAAAACTGCCAGGGCAAGGTGGTGGCTCTTACACTCTAATCTGCATCTGAATCACCTGGCTCCTAGAACTTTCACTGCAGGAGCTCTAGGTGGAGACTAAGAGTTTGCATTTCTACGTGCCCACGTTGCCAGGCCAGGGACCACAGTTTGAAAAACACTGTTCTGTAGATCCACTCTCCTGAATATTTGCTTCCAAAACCTTGACTCATTTTGGCCCCAGACATGACCTGAAATGATGTGAGGCTTTTTGCAATGTTTTTTAAATCACCTTTTATGTGGAGTTTTTTATCTATTCAGTGCAGAAATAGTATTGGATTTCTTAGAGGGGGACGATACTAAAATGATATTACAGTCTATGCATCATTCTGCTTGTTCCAAAGTGTGAGAAATTCTGAATTCAGGGACAAATTCCACCCCAAGGCTTTGGCACAAAGAATTCATGAGCTAGCTCTCCCACAGAGGCCTGCAGCCCTGGGTCAGACAGGCCACTGGAGGGGGGCGATTTTATTGTTAATCCTCACCTGAGGGTATTTTTCCATTGTTTTCGGGGGGCAAGTAGGAGGAAGGAGAAGAAACAGAGAGAGAGAAACATCGATGTGAGAGCGACACCTCAATTGGTTGCCTGCCTCACACACCCCAACCTGGGCCTGGGATCGTGCCTTCAATCAAGGTATGTGCCCTTGACCAGAATCCAACCTGGGCCCTTCAGTCTGTGGGCCATCACTCTGTCCACTGAGCCAAGCCAGCTGGGGCTGGAGGGTGCTTTTAAAATGATCCCTTTGGCTTCCCAAACTTGTCTGGTTTTCACTGTATAACGTGAAGTCCGCCAGATGAAACACTTCCTCCAATATTTCCTCTGATTCCTAGTTCACCAAGCTGTATGGAAAGGAGGGGTGATGGCTTGGTGGAAGATTTTTTTTAAATGTTAAGATATCAAAGAGGAAAGGCACTTCCCAGGTTACTTCAGGAGGTTGGGATGAAAGATGAGAAGTCTGTCACTGCTGGGTTTGCCTGGCCCTCAGGAGTCACAGTTTGCAGAGTGCCCAAGTGTCTCATCCCTCAGGGCCCGGCACTGGCATTACTGTCTTGCGTGTGCTTTTCTCCATGAACTTGAGTCCCGTTAATGCCTCTTCAGGTCACCTTGCTCCCCAGCCTCTGGAGGAAGGAACAAGCCAGCCTGCAGCAGGAAACCCCAGGAAGCTTTCAGGGGAGGACCAGCTCTCTAATGAAACTCAGTATGATTCATGCTACACATAGTTCTGAGAGTGCTCACATGTAACATGTTTTGCTCAAACAAGCATGACCTGAGGTAGTTACACGCCACCACCACCTTAGTCCAAATTGTAAAGCCTGCTTTATTATGGGAAAACACAAGACTTGGTTAGAAAGACTATAAAAAGAAATTCTCCGAAAGGTCGAAGGCCTCATTGGGACCTGGCCGAGGACAGCAGCCCCAGCCTTGACTTTTCCAAACAGGTCTGAGCCCCCAGGTGTTTTACTAGAATCTCTATAGTTAGTCTTTAGACATGACCTTGTTTAAAAAACACTGAAAATACATGTATTTTCTCAAAAATACTTACCCTGCTAATAATATCTCAAAATTAATTCAAACTATTACTATACTAAAAGCCTAAAAAGACAGACAAATGGTTCTGTCTGGTTCCTTTAGCCAGGCAGTCCCTTAGCCCTCTCTTTCACAAAAACGTATGTCAAAAAATGTCATTCATCCATCACTCAGGGTCTGCTGATCAGTCCCAGCACTTTATGAAGAGGGAGAAAACGTAGACCTTCCCCACACTCAGAAGCACACACACAGTGGGGAGAGCACAGGTGATAGTGATTAAAATGCCTGTCTCCAAGGCTGCGATGTTGAACCAAACCACCAGGACACCCTGCTGAGTGGCTCAGCCTTCCCCATCCCTCATCCAGGAGGAAGGTCTGTTCACGAACAAGTTACTGTGGAGAAGAGAGCAGCGTGTTGGTCAGGTTGTCCTAGGTGTTGATGATACTGTTCTGGCCTACTACACCTACCAAACTAGAAGTTATGCTAAATTTCAGATAGGGTTTCATTTCCTGTTTCTTTATATATATATATATTTTTTTAATTGATTTCTGAGAGGAAGGGAGAGAGAGAAAAACATCAATGATGAAAGAAAATCATTGATCGGCTGCCTTCTGCACGCCCATACTGGGGATGGAGCCCACAACCCTGGGCATGTATCCTCAATAAGAATCGAACCTGGGACCCTTCTGTCCCCAGGCTGGCGTGCTATCCACTAAGCCCAACTGGCTAAGGGCTATTTCTTTTTTTAATTATTTAGTATTTTTTTACTTTCTGTCCTACTTACACATACACACCTCCTCCCCCAGCACAGGAAAACATCTTGCTTTCTGAAATTAAAGTACTAGTTCTAGGAGCCTGCACTTCAGCATAGAACCTGGGCTTACAATGGTACCAGGTACACTAAGACTGTGGGCAGCCCCTGCTCCACTGCCATTTTTCTGAGTCACAGGCAAGACCCTGCAGCTGCAAAAATAACTGTCTTCCCCTCTTCCAGCCCCTCTGCTCCCACCAGCAGCAGTGACCAAGACCCCTCAGGAAGGGGCTGGAGCAGCATCCCTGATGCTTATATAGCCAACAGATGAGGGGTTTTGTGTGTCTTTTGTGGGTTTTTTTTTTAATATATTTTATTGATTTTTTTTACAGAGAGGAAGGGAGAGGGATAGAGAGTTAGAAACATCGATGAGAGAGAGACATCGATCAGCCACCTCCTGCACACCCCTTACTAAGGTTTTCCCCACAACCAAGGTACATGCCCTTGACCGGAATCTAACCTGGGACCCTTCAGTCCGCAGGCCAAAGCTCTATACACTGAGCCAAACCGGTTTCGGCAACCAACAGATGTTTTGTTTTGTTAATCCTCACCCCAGGATATTTTTCCATTCATTTTTTTTTTTACTTATTTTTTTTAAATATACTTTTATTGATTTCAGAGAGGAAGGGAGAGGGAGAGAGAGATAGAAACATCAGTGATGAGAGAGAATCATCCATCGGCTGCCTCTTGCACATCCTACACTTAAGAATGAAGCCCACAACCCAAGCAAGTGCCCTGACCGGGAATCGAACCATGACTTCCTGGTTCACAGGTTGACACTTAACCACTGAGCCATGCCAGCCAGGCTTTTAATTTTATTTTTATTTTTTTAGAGAGAGTGGAAGAAAAAGGGAAAGCCAGAGAGAAACATCAATGTCAGAGAAATCGATTGGTTGCCTCCTGCACACATCCTGACCAGGGCCTGAAGCCAGGGTGGAGCCTGCAGCCCAGGTATGTGTCCTTGACCAAGATTGAACCCAGGACCCTTCGTCCCCAGGCCAATGCTCTGTACACTGATTCTAACTAGCTAGGGCTCATCAACAAGATATTAAAAACTGTCTTGCGTTAGGTGCTATGGACATATCTCTGCCCACAAAGGCCTGGGTGGGCAGAGACCCATTAAACAGGTGCTTACAGCTGAATGTAGTGGCTACTCTCAGGGGAGAAGCATAGGCTGCTTGGGCACATAGTGGGGAGAGGGGACACGCCTGACCAGACTGAGAAGTTAGGGAAGGCTTCCTGGAATAAGCGGTCTGAGTAAAAGTTTTGGCCGCACAATCCCTTTATAGGTTCTTTTTCTTTTTAGAGAGAGAAGGGGGAGGGAGAGAGGAAGAGAAACATTTGATTTGTTGTTGCACTTATTTCTGCATTCACTGATTGTTTCTTGTATGTGCCCTGACTGGGGATTGAGCCCACAATGTTGGTGTATCAGATTGATGCTCTAGCCAACTGAGCTACCCGGCCAGGGCCCTTTATAAATTCTGCAAACCTCAAGACCCTCCAAAGTTTTTGTCTATTTGGGTTTATATCTATCCATATTTACTGAATTAGAAATTAAAATGGAAAAAAAACTAATATAATTTACATCATTTAAAATAATAAATCTGCCCTACCCGGTTTGGCTCTGTGGATAGAGCGTCGGCCTACAGATTGAAAGGTCCCGGGTTCCAATCCGGTCAAGGGCACTGGCATGGGTTGTGGGCTCAATCCCCAGTGAAGGGCCATGCAGGAGGCAGCCAATCTATGATTCTCTCTCATCATTGATGTTTCTATCTCTCTCTCCCTCTCCCTTCCTCTCTGAACTCAATAAAAATATATTTTAAAATAATAACAACAATAAGCCTATTATACATTAGTATAAGTAACATTTTCATGAAATGTAACACATTTTCCAAAACAAAAACTTTGAAGAATGGCTTTGTTTGAGACTTTCAGAAATCTCTTTAGTGTCCGGTGTTAGTAGAGAAGACAGCTGGATTCTCATAGCAGCTTCTCCCTTCAAACTGTCACCATCTCACGTGTCATGAAGCTTCTGGAGAACTCCACAGTGCACTCCTGAGAGAATGAGAGTAAAAACAGCAAATACTGTCTTAGAAATCATGATGAAACGAGTGGGTGCCCTCACCACACTTTGAGAACCATGGGTCTCCACTAATCTAAGCAGCCAGCAGCCAGTGGGGAGGAGTTGCAGGGGGGCGGACAGAAGATGCAGAGGAGAAATACAGACCTGGGCAATGGGCACAGCACCAGCAAAGTCCTGGGGGCGGAAAACCTGACCCGAGGAGCAGAGGGTCCTTGCAGTTGTAGCTGTCACTGGTTTTAGGGGACATGGCACCCCAGGAAATGCATCTAATCCTTTGAAGGAAGGTTAGAGGAGCCCCAGCTGGTTTGGCTCAGTGGATAGAGTGTTGGCCTGCGGACTGAAATGTTCTGGGTTTGATTCACAGTCAAGGAAGGGCACATGCCTGGGTTGCCCAGTAGGAGGCATGCAGGAGGCAGCCAATTGATGATTTTCTCTCATCATCTATCTCTCTCCCTTTCCTGTCCTCTTGAAATTAATAAAAATGTATTTTTTTAAAAAAGGAAGAGGAGATAAAATCAGTTTGGCTCAATGGATAGAGCGTCAGCCTATGGACTGAAAGGTCCCAGGTTGATTCCGGTCGGGGGCATGTCCCTTGATTGTGGGCATATCCCCAGTAGGGGGCGTGCAGGAGGCAGCTGGTTGATGTTTCTCTCCAATCGATGTTTCTAACTCTCTATCCCTCTCCCTTCCTCTCTGTAAAAAATAAATAAAATATATTTAAAAAAAGAAAAAGGAAGAGGAGAAAGAGGGGGGGGAGGAGGAGGATAGGGGGGAGGGGAAGAAGAGAAGGGGGTCAGGGAAGGGGAGAAGAAGAAAGTTAGAGGAGCCCACGAGTCAGTCCCTCACATTCTTGAGACACTTGGGTGTTGTGCGTGGGGCCCAGGGCCTTGTTCTGTTGCAGCAGGGATCTCGCCATACAAGGTTCCAGTTGAATGTGTTTGTCTGGCTTGTGTTTTTTTTTTTTCCTTCAACCCTTGTATGTACTGGAACCTGCATGTCAACCCCGTGTCTGGTTTTCTGCTGACACATTCCTGCCCCTTCAACCCAGAATGCTGACATAATCACAGGTCAGAGTTGTAGTTAAGAAGAGCTGCCTGCAAAGTGGGTGATCTGGAAATGTAATCTGATGATGGCCAGGAAAAAAAGGATGTGTATGGGGAGAGAGTAGAGAAGCCGAATAGTCAATCTGAGGGAAGATTAAACCTCCTCCCCTCTTCATATGTCTTTGGAGATTTGGGATAGAAAGTTCAATCCTTATTTATTTTGTTTTTTCCCCCTGGCATGCATTCTGAGCTGAAGTGACGGAGTATTTTCCCTGTTTAGCGTCATCTCCTTTCTCCTTTAAAATTGTAGCCCTTGTTTGCTTGGCTGGTGTGGCTCAGTGGTTAAGCAGCGAGAAGATCACAGGTTTGGTTCCCTGTAAGGCCACATGCCCAGGGTGCAGGCTCTATCCCCAGTGTGGGGCATACAGGAGGCAGCAGATCAATGATTCTATCTCCTTCTCCCTCTCCTTTCCTCTCTAAAATCAATAAAAATATATATTTTTAAAAAGATTGTAGCCCTTGGAAAGGGCTGTGTTTTGCTCATCAGGTTAGTACAGAATCTCTGAGCAAGACCAACAGTGATTGACAAGTTACATCCAAATGATATCATATGAGTTCAAGGCCTGTGTCATAATGGGTACTTATTATCTGCCCTTCAGGAGTAATCACTAGGTAGCAGATTGGTGATTGGTGGTGTGCTCAGAGTGCTGCATTTGCAAAACCCCTGTCTGGTAACAGTGAAATGTTGCAAATATGAACTGAACTGGTGCAGTCTCTCGCTCTTTCCTCTCTCTTTCCTCTCTCTCTCTCTCTCTCACGCACGTGTGCACAAACACACACACACACACACACACACACACACACACACACACATGCCCTACTATGTCTAGCCAGTCAGATTTTCATAGCTGTAGAACTGGAATGATATGCCTGCCAATACTAGAGACCCTGAGGCAGGCCACATAGAATATTTTAAATTTTCTAGTAGCCACACTAAAAAAAAAAAAAAGAAGTAAGCCCTAGCCAGTTTGGTGTATAGAACATGGGTCTGCAGACCGAAGACTCCCAGGTTCGATTCCAGTCAAGAGCATGTACCTTGGTTGCAGGCTCCTCCCTGGCCCAGGCCCTGGTCAGGGTTCATGCAGGAGGCAAACAATGGATGTGTTCCTCTCACATTGATGTTTCTCTCTGTCTTTTCCTCTCTCTTCCACTCTCCCTAAATATCAATGGAAAAAATATTCTTGGGTGAGGATTAACAAAGAAAAGGTAAAAAGAAACAGATGAAGTGAGTTTAATCATGTGGTTTATTTCAGTCAGTCATCCAGAGTATTCTCGTTTTATTATATGACACAGCCACACTCCAGGCACTCAGGAGCCACATATGAGTGAGTGGCTGGAGTATTGGACAGGCCAGCTCTAGAAGATAGTATTCCCTGATCTCATTGGTATAAAATTATCTGCTTCTTATTAGTTTCTTATTGTTTGTGACCAGTTATTTCTAGTGTCCCAGTTGAGTGGGCCTAATTGAAATAGTCTAGCCATTCTCTCTTTTTTTAAAATATATTTTTATTGATTTCAGGGAAGAAAGGAGAGAGAGAGAGAGAGAGAGAGAGAGAGGAGAGAGACATCAATGATGAGAATCATTGATCAGCTGCCTTCTGCATGCCCCCTAGTGGTGATTGAGCCTGCAACCTGGGCATGTGCCCTTGACCAGAATCGAACCCGGTACCCTTCAGTCTGCAGGCTGATGCTCTATCCACTGAGCCAAACTAGCTAGGGCTAGCCATTCTTTTTAGATCAGGCCCAGGAAGTTACCTATCAATTAGATGGTGGAAACTGAAGAGAACCACATATTCCCAAGGTCCCTGACTTTCCCATGAATGCTAACTTCTGACAAGCGGTGAACAGTGGGCCAGTATCTACTAGACTCGCATTGCATCCCACATCCCTTATCTTCACTTCTCACATGCCACAGTTTTTTTCTGGTATTTGCCTAGTGTCTCCATCCAGAATGAGGACTTTTTAAAACAACAGCTCAAGTCCTACCCGGTTTGGCTCAGTGGATAGAGTGTTGGCCTGTGGAGCAAAGGATCCCAGGTTAGATTCCACTCAAGGGCACGTACCTTGGTTGCAGTCTTCTCCACAGCCCAGGCCCTGGTCAGGGTGTGTGCAAGAGGCAACCAATCAATGTATTTCTGTCACATCAATGTTTCTCTCTGTCTTTTCCCTCTCTCTCCGACTCTTCCTAAAAGATCAATTGAAAAATATCCTTGGGTGAGGATAAACAGAATAAATAATAAACAGCCCTAACTGGTATGGCTCAGGGGTTAGAGCATTGGCCTGCAGACTGAAGGGTCCCAGGTTCGATTCTGGTCAAGGGCATGTGCCTTGATTGTGGGCACATCCCCAGTAGGGGGTGTGCAAGAGGCAGCTGATCAATGTTTTTTTCAGATCAATATTTCTAACTCTCTATCCCTCTCCCTTCCTCTCTGTAAAAAAATCAATAAAATATATTTTTAAAAATAAATAAACAAACAAACAACAGCTCAACGCATTTCTAACCATCTTTTCACTCTTGTAGACACAGTTCAAACCTAAATCTCCACCAAAAAGTATTGACCCAGGAAGCACTGGAGAGCAGGGAAGGCCATTTCCACGCAGCATACCTTCTGAAAGACGTGGCTAAGGAGGCCTATCAGGACGTGGCTTTCACGCAGCAAGCCTCCCAGACATCTGTCATCTTCAAGGGGACCAGTCGGATGGGCAGTCTGGTTTACCCGATAGCCCAGGTGCATGGCGCTGCCTTGGAGAGCTACCACTCCGGTCCGCCAGGCGAAGGCACCATCCTGGATCTGAGTACTACCTCAAGCATGAAGTCGGAGAGCAGCAGCCATTCCTCCTGGGACTCGGACGGGGCGAGCGAGGAGGGCACGGCGCTCATGGAGGATAGCGATGGGAACTGTGAAGGTCCCAGCCTTGTCCCCAGGGAGGATGAGTACCCCATCTGCGTCCTGATGGAGAAGGCCGACCAGAGCCTCGCCAGCCTGCCTTCCGGGCTGCCCATCACATGTCACCTCTGCCAAAAGACATACAGTAACAAGGGCACCTTCAGGGCCCACTACAAAACCGTACACCTCCGCCAGCTGCACAAATGCAAGGTACCTGGCTGCAACACCATGTTCTCGTCCGTGCGCAGTCGGAACAGGCACAGCCAGAATCCCAACCTGCACAAAAGCCTCGTCTCCTCTCCAAGTCACCTCCAGTAGCAAGACGGGAAAGGCAACGGCATTGTTTCTGAGAGAAAAGGTGGAACAAGCGTCTGTTTCTGTCTTGAACACCATTCCAGACAAGCCAGGCCCAACAGCATTTGCATTGACTTTCTAATCTTCCACTGGGGAATGAGCAGGCCATCTCAGTGGGACATTTTTTCTCAGCCCTGGGTGTTTTTCAGTGACACAATGAAAACGTGCAGAAATGCAGTTTTTCTCAGATCTGTTTACACATTTCCTGGGAGATCTCCGGGTCTGCAGATTGACGTCAGGGTCCACTGAGCCAAACCCCCAGGAGGCGGTGTGGAGGGAAGCTTGCTAGATTTCAACTCGACTGAGTGTCAGAAGGCAGGCTGTCACCATGGGTGAGGAGCCATCCCCCAAAAGATCCCATTCTTTCAGTTCCTGCTTTCATGAGTCAGAAACCCCGATTTCAGTTTGGGAGTGGGACTTCTAGAGACACTCCCTCCATTTGGAGTGGAAAATCGCCTCCCCCCCAGCCGCCACAAAGGTCTCATGTGTTACTCCAGGGAGCTCTCAGAGGAAGCCGGTTGGCCTCCAAAGCATGGGAATGGGAATGTTACCGAGGTTGTTAGTTCTTGCTCTGTAACACACACTAGAGAAGCTGAGGACGGGGGAAGACCATGCACTCTTCGATTTAATTTAAGATAATTTTGATGATATTTAATTTGTGTTCATAGTATGTGAGTATATGGGGTGAGTGTAGACATGTCACAGTGTGACTTCAGGGGCATCTCGATCGAAAGCAGAACGAGTGACGGCCAAAACGTCAAACCCACTGCCTATGTTCATTGGGGGAAGTTCAGAGTCTGCTCCGGGGGTTGCCCTGAAGAATGGGTGCAGGCACCACCCCCACAGGACCATTTGTGTATATATTTTTTACCCAAGCGTTTAGAGAATGGTTTGGAGGGTGCTTGTGCATTTGCAGTATCCCTGGATCCCTCAGTCTTCATCCTTTATAAACCTGTAAGATTAAGGGAACTTCCAGAGTTACATGGTAGAAAGAAAAGTAAGATGTTACTGCCATACTATGTGTCTTAATATTTAACTTATTCTGAGCTATAGTCCACATTGTTGTACACCTTGGCTGTGGTAGACAGGAAGCATGATCAGTCCTATCTCATGAAATTTGGCATTTACAGTTCTCAAAAAGCCCGAAGTAGGGAAAAAGAAGTCGATTTCATATTAAGACTTCGAGTTTGCAGTCTTTGAAAGTTATGGTTGCTTTAAGTAATGGAAAACATCCCTAAAGAGAATTGGGGGTGGTAAAAGATAGTATTCCCGAGGCCTAAAGGTGAAAGATGTCAACAAGCTGTTACTGATTTATTTCAACATTTAAAAATAAATAAATGTGACAACCTCAAACTTGTCTGTGCTTAAAGGGAAATGAATTGTTCATCTGTTTTGTTATCCAGCTGTTCAATATTCCAGATTTCCCAAAGTGGAAAAAAAACATGTATGCAAATGAGTTTTCTATGATTTAATAAAAATATATGGCATACTTTTTGTTTAAGAAGATGAACATTTTGTAAAACCAGTTTTGTTTTACATGGGCTGCTTGTTGTGTGGATGCTTGTGGTCACACACACACACACACACACACACACACACACACTCAGACTATGAATCTCACAGAGCTGAAAACCCCGGGGAGGGCTGGAGGACCGGCTCTTGGATCAGTAACTTCTGTCACCTCAAGACAGGAACGTCAGCAATTCATGAAGTCCAAAGAAAGGAAGTGGTACCCTAGGCCGATTTGGCTCAGTGGAGAGAGCATTGGCCTGGGGACTTAAGGGTCCCAGTTCGATTCCAGTCAAGGGCACTATTTCAGTTGCAGGCTCCTCCCTGGCCCAGGCCCTGGTTGGGACTTGTGCAAGAGGCAACCAGTCAGTGTGTTTCTCTCATATCAATATTTCTCTCTGTCTTTCCCTCTTTCTTCCACTCTCTCTAAAATTCAGTGGGAAAATATTCTCAGATGAATATTAAATAAATAAAGTGGTTACTTCCCCAGGAGGAAGAGCTATGTATTGATTTGTTGCCAAAATTAAGTGATTTTTTTCCCCAAAAAATACATAGGTAAGTCTTATAGCCAGTGCTCAAAATTGAATGCAATGGAAGATATGCAAGCCTCTTCCATTCCTAAGTATAGTTTTTTTAAAAGTGACTTTTTATAACATTTTTTAATTTGTTTTTAACTTCTTCACCTCTTTTTTTTCTACCCTCCCAACATCCTATATAATAAAAAGCTAATGTGCAAATCGACCGAATGGCAGAATGAACTGTCACTATGACTCACACTCACTACCAGGGGCCAGATGCTCAATGCAGGAGCTGGCCCCTAGTGGTCAGTGTGCTCCCACAGGGGAACGCCACTCAGCCAGAAGGTAGGCTCACGGCTGGTGAGTGCAGAGGCGGTGGAGGGAGCCTCTCCTGCCTCTGCAGCAGCACTACATATGTCTGACTGACCGCTTAGGCCCACTCTAGGCCAGTAGTTGAACACCCCCCAAGGGCTCCCAGACTGTGAGAGGGTACAGGCCGGGCTGAAGGACCCCCCTTAGTGCACACATCTCATGTACCAGGTCTCTAGTATAGATACAAGTATGACCCCAAGTACCCACCCAGGTCCCCTCTGAGGCGATGACCATGTTCATGTTTCCTATATCACTGGAGGAAAAGTCATTGGGAAACTTTCTCATCCACCAACACCTGTGCTCTGCCTACCTGACCCTAGGCCCCACTGTTTCTTGCCTGGAGGCCTGCGATAGCCACCTAACTGGTCCGTTAGATCCATTCTTCCCTCCTACAGCAGCCAGAATGGTCCTTCCAAGATGCAGGTCAGATCACACAGTGCCCTATTTCAAAGCTTCCCATAACTGTGAAACCCAGAGACCCTCCCAAGCCAGACAAGGTCCTAAAACATCTTCCTGCGCCTACTCGTTCATCCTCTTCCCCCACTGGTCTCCCATGACAGGCCTTGTCAGCTTCCTCACTCTCCCCACGGTAGCTCTTCCACACCTGCCCTTTACAAGATCCCACAGCGCCTGGCTGGTTTGGCTCAGTGGATAGAGCACTAGCCTGTGGACTGAAGGGTTCTGGGTTCAATTCTGGTCAAGGGTTGTGGGCTCCATCCCCAGCAAGGGGTGTGCAGGAGGCAGCCAATCCATGGTTCTCTCTCATCATTGATGTTTCTCTCCCTCTCCCTCTCCCTCTCTCTCTGAAATCAATTTTAAAAAAAAAGTTTTTTAAAAAGTTCTCACTATATTCTACACATATTCCCAGTAGCTGACCACACACTTCCTGCCTTCAGAGAATTGGGTCGGAACCCCTTCAGCTTCACCCTCACCCCTCACCCCCACCCCACATCTATTTGTCTATATTCATACCCATGCCCATGTGGTCACATCTTCCTGGACCTCCTGAGAATCAGTCTCATGCCAGGTGGATAGTCACCATGAGCTGAAGACTTCTGTGAGGGTGACAGGGTCCCCCATCCACCCACCAACCATTTTGCTATCATCCATAGACCCATCCCGACCTCCTTAACCTCAACAATTCATTGAAAGGTCCAACTTCCCTCCCCTCCACCTCTCTGATTTTGTCCCCCCATGCCAATGAGTGGCTGTTAGTCTGGATCATCCAAGAATCATATGTCTATAGGACGGAGTGTGCAAATCTTTTATAGAGAGGAAATAGGAAGGGAGCTGGGGGGGGAGGGGCTGGCAGACGTGATGCCATGATGCAGGTCTGACCCTGAGTGAAGGCCATGAGGGGAAGTTGGGTGAAAGCATCGGAGACAGCCGGGTAGTCTGAGGAAGCTCAGCAGGACTGCTGGGAGTCCTCCAGCCCAGGTGAGCCAGCAGGCAGCCCTGACTCTCCGGGATGGGTTCCCTGGGAATGGTATGTGCCACACGGACCCTGGCAGCACGCAGCCCATGTGGAGTGTGGCTTCTGCCTGGAGCCCGTGGCCAAACCTTAACCTTCCTAAAACCTTTGTGTCCTGTTTGAGGTTGATTTAAACTTATTTTTCTCCTAGACTCAGAAGTATCCTGATTCATTTTTTTTTCTTTTCTTCTTTTTGGTTAATTCTCACTGGAGGATCTTTTCCCATTGATTTTTAGAGAGAGTGGGAGGGAGAGGGAAAGAGAGAGAGAAACATCGATGAGAGAGACACACCGATTAGTTGCCTCCTGCATGAGACCCAACCAGGGACTGGCTGAACCTGCAATCGAGGTGCATGCCCTTGACTGGAATCAAACCAGGGACCCTTCAGTCCACAGACCGATGCTCTGCCCACTGAGCAAACCGGCCAGGGCTCAAGCATTCTGATTTTGTTTGAAGGCTAGTGGTCTCTCCTCGCCCTTCCACATGCCTAAAGGGCCATTTTGTCACTTCTCCCCTCTCCCACTCATTATCAAACACATCCTTTCTACAGGCTCCATTTCTCTGGTCTGTAATATTTGTGAATCTCTCTCATCTCACTGATTTGTTCTTGTAGCGACTCTTCTTTCTCCTCCTGAGACAGCTGATGTGCTTTTAGATTTTGCCTGATGTCACCTAATTAGTACACTCTTGTTTCTCCCTTTACCATAATGAAAGCCCCACCACCCTCCCCCCACCCCCGCATGGTTCCCGGTGACTCCCAGATGGCCACATCCAAATGACACATGGTGCACAGCCCATGGACATGGGCAATAGGGTAATGAAGACATTGGAGAGGGGGAAGGGCATGGGATAGGGGCTGGGAGAAGGGAGGCAAACAGGGTGGGCAATTGGGAGATATCTGTGATACTGTCAACAATAACAAATATATTTAGCCTTAGCCGGTTTGTCTGAGTGGATAGCATTTACCTTAGTTGCAGGCTCCTCCCCGACCCAGGACCTGGTCAGGGCACATGCAGGAGGCAACGGATGCTATAGCTCTCTCACTTAGATGTTTCTCTCTTTCACTCTCTTTTCCACTCTCTCCAAAAATCAATGGAGCCCGGCCGGCTTGGCTCAGTGGTTGAGCATCGACCTATGAACCAGGAAGTCATGGTTCGATTCCCAGTCAGGGCGCAGGCCTCGGTTACAGCCTCCATTCCCAACGTGGGCCTTGCAGGAGGCAGCCCATCCGTGATTCTCTCTCATCATAATGTTACTATCTCTCCCTCTCCCTTTCTCTCTGAAATAAATAAAATACATATTTTTTAAAAATCAATGGAAAAGTATAGAGCGAAGGTTAAAAAAATAATTTGTATATATATATATATATAATTTTTTTAGTGGCATGTGGCTCTGTAATGCGCCCTGGTCCCTCTTGGGCTTTTCTCACGCCTCACACTCATGCTCTCTCTGGGTGACTCACCCCACGACCTTGATATCTTGCATATCACATAATAATCATCCACGTTTTCTCCAGCTCAGCTTGTCCTCCACTCCATCTGTCCTTTCCCTGCCAATCAACCTTTCCCTCTTCTGTTTCCTCACATTGAGGGAGTGGCGCCACCACCTGGCCAATCATGCTAAACACCTGGGGCAGCTTGGGTTCTCCTTAAGGTAAAGGCTCTTCAAGTCCCAATGTTCTTAGCTACTCCACCTACTGACAGCTTCTCAAGGTCACCCTTCCTTAGCATCCGCCCCTCCTCTGGGGCTCCTTGTGGCCTCAGCTATCAGTTGGGGACAAAGAGGGCCACATGCTAACCTGACAAGCTCAGGGAAGACCTGCGTGGCAGTCTTGCCAAGTAACCACAAATGATGGTCTGAAATTAAAACTTTAACTGGCCTGGCCGGCATGGCTCAGTAGTTGAGCATCAACCTATGAACCCAGGAGATCAGGGTTCGATTCCGGTCAGGGCATATGCCCGGGATCCCCAGTGTAAGGTGTGCAGGAGGCAACCGATCCATGATTCTCTGTCATCATTGATGTTTTTATCTCTCTCTCCCTCTTCCTTCCTCTCTGAAATCAATAAAAAAAAAAATGTTTACAAAAAACTTTAATTAAAAGCAGTTATGGTGAGTAGTCATGTCCTAAGCTGAGCCTATTGTCTTTTATATCTAAGATAACAAACCCTTGAAATGTCTTGAGTAACTTGTAATTTCCCTTCCCCACCTCCACCCGTGGGGCATAACCAAATGCACCAGGACAGAGACCGTAAATTCCTTCATGGTTATTGTGATCCTGTTAATTGCTGACTGTTAACTATCCTGCACCACATCAGTAAAAGAAATATGTTTTTATCATTTTATTTTTATCCAATCCCAGATGTTTCCCAGCTTTGTTTTCTCCCACTTCTCTAATCTATCACCAATGGATTTCATGTAACCCACTCCTCTCTTGCTTGTAGTGTATAAAACAAGATGGGGAGGGTAGGTAGAGATTAACCAAAGGATTTATATGCATGCATATTAGCATAACCAATGGACACAGACACTGGGGCAGTAGGGGCTTACATGGGAGAGGGAGGAAGTGGCGGGGGGGAAGGCCCATGGGAAGGAAGGAGACATGTGTAAAACTT
Organism: Lasiurus cinereus; assembly: GCA_011751065.1. Taxonomy (NCBI): domain Eukaryota; kingdom Metazoa; phylum Chordata; class Mammalia; order Chiroptera; family Vespertilionidae; genus Lasiurus; species Lasiurus cinereus. The sequence continues at coordinate 2,052,688 of JAAGEH010000036.1, read as the reverse complement.
TAGACCAGCGGTTCTCAACCTGTGGGTCGCGACCCCTTTGGGGCTCAAACAAGCCTTTCACAAGGGTCGCCTAAAACCATCGGAAAATGTAGAAATGTAGTTTACTGTGGTTATATTAAGACTGTTACCCATGCTACACCATGCTTCAAGACAAAATTTCATTTATTTGTAATTAGAAATAAATATTTCACAATATCTAATTGTGATTATCACTATGCTTTAATTACGTTCAATTTGTAACAATGAAAATACATCCTGCATATCAGATATTTACATTATGACTCAATAGTAGCAAAATTACAGTTACAAAGTAGCAACAAAAATAATTTTATGGTTGGGGGTCACCACAACATTAGGAGCTGTATTAAAGGGTCGTGGCATTAGGAAGGTTGAAAACCACTGCTCTAGAGGATGGTGGTTTCTCGCTTTGTTATTTATTTATTTATTTATTTATTTATTGTATTTTTTTTATTTATTTATTGTCTAAAGCAGTGGTTCTCAACCTTCCTAATGCCACGACCCTTTAAGACAGCTCCTCATGTGGTGGTGACCCCCAACCATAAAATTATTTCCGTTGCTATTTCATAACTGTAATTTTGCTACTGTTATGAACTATAATGTAAATATCTGATATGCAGGATGTATTTTCATTGTTACAAATTGAACATAATTAAAGCATAGTGATTAATCACAAAAATAATATGTAATTATATATTATGAAATATTTATTTCTAATTACAAATAAATGAAATTTTGTCTTGAATCGTGGTATAGCATGGGTAACAGTCTTAATATAACAACAGGAAACTACATTGCTACATTTTGCTACACCGAGGAACGGTGTGTTCGTTCCTAAGACCATGGGAAATAGGTGTTTTCCAATAGTCTTAGGTGACCCCTGTCAAAGGGTCGTTCCACCCCCCAAAGGGGTCGCGACCCACAGGTTGAGAACCACTGCTTTAGTCCTAGCCAGTTTGGCTCAGTTAATAGAGCATCAGCCTACGGACTGAAGAGTCCCAGGTTGGATTCCAGTCAAGGGCACATACCTTGGTTGCAGGGTCTGGCCCTGGTCAGAGGCAAGCAGGAGGCAGCCAATGGATGTGTTTCTCTCACATTGGTGTTTCCCTCTGTCTCTCCCTTTCTCTTCCACTCTCTCTAAAAATCAATGGGAAAATATCCTCAGATGAGGATTTAAAAAAAAACTATATTTCTACCCTAGCAGACGTCAGACCATGATGGCACATGTAGAACATATTGATCTACATAGTAGGGTGCTTTTTTTAAGCCATCTAACCCACTCACATCCAGATTTTGCCTGGGGACTTTACATCTGCCTCTATTAGGAAGGTTTATAGGTGTTCTTTTTTCTATTCTTTATTAAAATAAAATTCACATAACATAAAATTTAGTGAATTTAACCCAGGGGCATTCAGTACATTCCCGAGGTTGTGCAAACTCTACCTGGTTCCAAAACATTTTCATCTCCCCAAAATGAAGCACTGGGCCCATTAAGCAATCACTCCCCATTCTCCTCTCACCCCAACCCCTGGCAACCACTAATCTACTTTCTGCCTCCATGGATTTGCTTATCCTATCTAATAATACTATCTAATAAAGAGGGAATATGCTAATTAACCATCACTCCATCACAAAGATGACTGCACTCACAGCTGAGGCCAAGTTCCCATAAGGAGCCTTAATGAGCAATCAGCAGGGACCTGAGGCTACACCCTCTCCCGCCCAGTGAGGCTTGACAGGGGACCTCAGGCTGTGCCCCCACCTGGCAGGGCTTGACAGGGGACCTCAAAGTGGGCTTCCCATCCTAGTGCTGGGCTAGGGCTCAGGCTGCCCCAGCACCAGGCTGAGGGACTTCAGGCTGCATTCCCACCAGGTGAGGCTTGACAGGGACTTCAGGCTGTTCCCCCCCACCCAGCAGGGCTTGACAGGGGACCTGAGGCTGTGCCCCCATTCCAGTGCTGGGCCAGGGGACCTGAAACTGTGCCCCCTGCCCCCGCCTGGTGTGGCTTGACCAGGGACCTCAGGCCATGCCCTCCACCCAGCAGGGCTTGACAGAGGACTTCAGGCCATGTCCCATCCTGGTGCCAGGCCAGGGAACCTAAGGCTATGCCCCCTGCCCAGGAGGGCTTGACAAGGATGGGACTGGCTGGGTCTGGATCTAGCCCAATGGCAGCAGCAGGGTTGGGTGTGTGTGGGGGGGAACAGCCAGGACTGGGTCTCACATGATTTTGAGGTGCATGTGGGTGGGGGGTGACTTGACTCAAAATCCTGGACTCTGACAGGAGGAAGGTTTTCCTATACATTTTATTAATTTTCTTTCATCTCTGACAATTCTATTATAGAGAAAGGGCAAATAGCAATATTAAAGTATTTCCTCTAATTAATCCCCTTTTAATGTGCACAAATTTCGTGCATCAGGTCACTAATTAACACTAATAAAAGAGAAACATGCAAATTGACTGTAATTCTGTTACCCTACCAGCCAATCAGGAATGAGTATGCAAATTAACCCAACAAAGATGGCAATGCCCATAGCAGCCAGGAGATGCTGGGACTGCTGGGATCCAGATTAGAGACACAAGCTCCCAGAGAGGCCTGGCACTGAGCATCCCCACCATCGTGGTGGTGGAGCTGCTGAGGGTCAGATCAGAGACACAAACATGCAGGGAGGCCGGCACCCAGCAGCCCCAAGACCCTCCACAGCGGCGCTGGGGCTGCTGGGGGCCAGATGAGAGATACAAACCCACAGGCCCGGCACCCAGCAGCTCCAAGCCCTACAGCCAAGGCGCTGGGGCTGCTGGAGGCAGAGGGATGGGGGGCGGCAGCGGAGACACAAATCCACAAGAAGCCTGTGGAAAGGGAGATAAACTATCATAACTTTATCTCTCTTTCCACAAGATGAGAAAACTGACCCTGGATTATTTAGTGATGTGGCCCACATCTTTCTACAAACACAGGGCATGTTATGATCACTCCCAGGAAGGTTTGGTCAGAATACCATCTCCAGGTATTCTGTAGCAAATCATCTAAGAGAGGAAATAAGCTTTTGTTGGGTTTATTCTGAAGGTCAGAGAACATGCCACCCCAACATATGGTGTGTTGTTATCTTGATGATCTTGAGCTGCAGATGCTTAAAAAACAGCAAATGCATGCAGAGGCTTTCACTGAAGTTTCCTGACTTGCCTAAAATCGGACCCCCCAAAAGGAGCTTAAATGTCATAGGTCCCCTTGACAGAAGTGTCATTAGACAGAGAAGACTGACTCCTGTCACAGGAGAGTAGAAGTTGACATCATATCCAATCTTCGTTACAAACTATTTCCCCCACCCCCATTCATCTTTCCTAAAAATCATTTATTCTCCCAAAGAGGACCTACATCTCCCATTCCCTTTCCCTAGGAAGAAGGTATTTAAATCTGCATTCTAAACTACCTTGGGGAGTTACTCATTTTTCCCTGTAATCTCCCACATAAACATAAGGTACACATGTTAATGAACTTTTGTTTTTCTCTTGGTGATCTGTCTTTCATTACAAGAGCCTCCACTCAGAAAGCTAGAGAAAAATTATTTTTCCTCCTCCATAATTCTATCTTGGGAAATCAAGTCCCCATCTGAACAATGAGGTTGGCTCAAGTGCAAGTAGTCCTGGCTGATGGGAGGGAAGCTTCTAGGGAGAAATCAATGATATTGGCATCAAAGTGGGACAGAGGTCACACATATGGTTGCTGGTGGGAGTTTAAAGTGGTTCAACATTTTTGGAAGATGATTTGGCAAAGTCAATAGAAATGTTCAAGATACATCCAAAAGTCTTCTAGGAATCACATCTGCTGAGATAAGCACGAGCACATAAGCCCTGGTCAGAACCCAGGATGCTACGAGGGCTCCCCTTCCACGATAGGAAAACCTTGGAACAACCTGCATTTTTAGGACAAGGTGGCATCTATACTAATAAAAGGGTAGTATGCTAATTAGACTGAACATCTTCCAGATGACCTTCCAGATGCCCTTCCAGACATCCTTCCCAACAAAGCCATGTTGGCAGGACCAAGGCAGAGGAGGTTAGAGGTGATCAGGCAGGCAAGGGAGAGTAGTTAGGGGGGTCAGGACAGCAGGGGAGAGCAGTTACACCAAACAGGCTGTCAGGGGAGAGCAGTTAGGGTGAATAGGCTGTCAGGGGAGAGCAGTTAGGGGAATCAGGCCAGCACAGGAGAACAGTTAGGGGGATCAGGCCGACAGGCAGGTGAACAGTTAGGAACAGAGGTCTTGAGGTATCCCAGATTGGAGAGAGTGCAGGCCAAGCTGAGGGGACCCCCCTTTTCCCATGTATGACTCATTCACCAGGCCTCTATATTATAAAAGGCTAATATGGGAGTTAGACCAGGAGAACGGAAGTTCAATCACTCGCTATGACGTGCAGGGGCAGTGCAGGACACAGAGGGCGACCAGCAGCAGGGGGGTGCTGAGGGAGCAAGGGAAAGAGGAGGTGAAAAGGCAGAGGGGAAACCACAAGTTGGCGGCATGTGAGTGGTCACCAGCCAGGCCTAGGAACCCTACCTGTGCACAGATTTTGTGCACCAGGCCTCTAGTTGTCATATAAATGGAATTATACAATATGTGGCCTTTTGCATCTGGCTTCCTTTACTTAGCATAATGTTTTCAAATTTCATCCATACTGTAACATATATTATTTCTTCTTATGGCTAAATAATATTGTGTTGTATGGATATACCATATCTCTTTTAATTTGTTTTTTGACTCATCAGCTGATGGACATTTGAGTGGTTTCCATTCTTTGGCTGTTATGAATAATAATACTGCCCTATCCAGTTTGGCTCAGGATAGAGTGTCAGCCTGCAGATTGAAGGGTCCAGGGTTCACTTCCAGTCTAAGGATACATTCCTGGGTTGCAGGCTCAGTCCCCAGTAGGGGGCGTGTAAGAGTCAACCAATCAATAATTCTCTTTCATCATTGATGTTTCTATCTCTCTCTCTAACTCTCCCTTACTCTCTGAAATCAATAAAAATATATTTCTTAAATCCTATATAATAAAAGCCTAATATGCTAAGTGCCCCACCATTCATTTGACTGTTTGACCAGTCACTATGATGCACACTGACCACCAGGGGCAGACGCTCCAACTGCTATGTTAGCTTGCTGCTGAGGTCCAACCAATCAGGACTGAGCTCCAGGACTAGCTGGACAGGCCCTGGAGCCCTTCCACAGTCCCTCCCCCACTGCAAGCCCCAATGGGCCCTGATCAGAACTGGGTGGGATGAGCCAGACACACCTTGGACAAATCTGTGCACCAAACCAGTTTCAGCCTGATCCCTACAGGCCAGGCTGAATGACCCCACCAGTGCACAATTGCACCAGGCCTCTAGTTTTAAATAATAATATTGCTGCTGCTATGAACATTTGTGTACAAGTTTATGTATGGACATGTTTTCACTTCACTTGAGTACATACCTAGAAGTAGAATTGCTGGGTGATGGGGTAACAGTAATGTTTGACTTTTTGAAGAACCACCTGTTTTCTTAATCGCTGATTCTCAAACATACTTGCAGATTCACATTTCAGATTGCTGGTGAATAGTGCTCTCTGCTGGAATTTCTTGGTTATTGCGATTGCTGTTGTACATTCTCTTGACTCATTGTACACTTCTATTATAGGAAATGTATGTGGAAATTCCCCTCGTCTACCATGCATGTCTTCCAGCTCCAAGGCTAGCTGGGAAAAAAAATGTTTCTTGAGTGTTCTTTCTTTTAATATATTTTTATTGATTCAAAGTGGGAGAGAGAGAGAGAAACAACGATGAGAATCACTGATCGGCTGCCTCCTGTATACCCCTACTGGGAATCAAACCTTGACCTCCTGGTTCATAGGTCAATGCTCAACCACTGAGCCATGCTGGCTGAGCTCTTGAGTGTTCTTAAACCTGCTTCCTGGAGGTATGATATCTCATTGTGGTTTTTATTTGCATCCCCTTATAATTAGTGATAGTGAGGACCTTTTCATATACCTATTGGCTATTTGCATGTCTTCTTGGGAAAAATAGCCCTTGGCAATTTTTTCCTTTATTTATATAATACCTTATTTATATAAAACAAAAATGCTTTACTTTTAACTTTTAACTTTATAAGACATTTTCATGAAAAAAATGTATTTACCATTCAAACACAAAATGTACATTTTATGCCCAGGGAAATAATTAGTACTATACAGTACAGTACATGGTACATCTAGATCAATGCTTTCCAACTTTGTTTTGGCCACGCCCCACCTAAGCATTTCTGAAATCCTGATGCCCGCCTGTGACATATAATTCTAACTATTCAAAAAGTGAACTACTATTCACAGGGAGGAAACCTAGAAGGTCATTAACTTGGTCTAAACAAGCTTCCAAAGAACATGCCACACATGAAAGAAAAATTGAAAAACGGAAGGAGTGTTGAAGGACTGAGGAAGAAATCACTAAGAAATTGTTAAAATAATAATATGAAGTGATATGAAAAATAGCAAATAAAGTTTCAAAACATAGAATAGAGAACTGAAATGCATAAATATGTCACAATATATTTTTATATACTGTATATGAGGCCCCTAGAACCATAAGAAATTCAAAAAAATCACTTAATTCATTCTTGAATTGCCCCTCTTAAAAACCAAATTGCCCTCCTGTGGGGCGTGCGCCCCATTTTGGGAACCACCGACCTAGACAAACATAGACATATACACAATAAGATTAGTTTTAATGTTTAGTATTGTGACATGTTCTTCAGCCATCCTGTGCCAGCACCTTGCTAATTCATTCCAGAATCAAGAACTGGAATATGAAGATTAGTCCTACCTGGAAAAGATATTTTGTATGCAAGCTATCAGAGGATTTGACGAGGTAATTGTTCATTTCTCTTCACTAACCCTGTCTTCCACTCAGATCTCCCAATTCCCAGTTTCATAATGCCCACACTAACAACAGAGCCATCCCCAAACCAGGATTTAGTTTTTGGGGGGTTTTGTCCATTGGTCCTATCAGTTAAGAAAACTGTGTTGAAATCTCCTACTGTGATTGTAAATGTCTCTTCTCTTTTATTCCTGTCCATTTTTTGTTTTATATATTTTGAGGCAATATGATTAATGTATACAAGTTAAATATTTTATTTCTTTCTGGTGAACTGCCTCTTTTATTTTGTTTTTAATGTTTTTATTGTTTCAGCAAGAGGGAGAGGGAGAGAGAGGAACATCGATGGGCTGCTTCCTGCATGCCTCCTACTGGGGATCGAGCCTACAGGTTGTATGTGCCCTTGACTGGGAATCAAACAGGTGTCCTCCTGGTGCATGAGACAATGCTCAACCACTGAGCCACACAGGCTAGGTGACCCTTTATTTTTATGTAGTACCTCTTTATAGGAGAATTTCTCAACTGCAGCACTGTTGACATGCTGGGAGGAATAATTCTTTTATTGGGTGTACGTAGGGGAGTGCTGTCTTGTGCATGGTTCAATGTTTAGCAGCATCCTTGTTCTCTGCCCACTAGATGCAACAGCATCCCCACACCCACTCATGACCATCAAAAGTATCCCTAAAGCCCTAGTCAATTTGGCTCAGTGGATAGAGCAGACTGAAGGGTCCCGGGTTGGATTCCAGTCAAGGGCACATGCCCAGGTTACAGGCTCCATCCACAGTAGGGGTCATGCAAGGGGCAGCCGATCAACGATTCTCTTTCGTCATTGATGTTTCTATCTCTCTCTCCCTTCCTCTCTGAAATCAATAAAAATATAATTTTTAAAAAAAGTATCTCTACATATGGCCAAATGTTCACAGGGGGGCAAAAGCGTGCCTGGTTGAAAGCCACTCTTCTATAGGAATGCTTTGTGCCTTAAATGCTCTTTTGTTTTTGCCCTGGCTTGAACTGCAGACTGCAGGGTCCTTGGTTCGATTCTAGTCAACGGCATTTACCTCAGTTGCAGGCTCCCATCTGTACTTGGGGGGCATGCAGGAAGCAACCAATCGATGTGTTTCTGTCTCTCCCTTTCACTTCCACTCTTTTTTTTTTAATTGATTTCAAAGAGGAAGGGAGAAAGAAAGAGACAGAAACATCAGTGATGAGAGAGAATCATTGATCAGCTGCCTCCTGCACGCACCCTACTGGGAAAGGAGCCCACAATCTGTAACCTCCTGGTTTATAGGTTGACTCTCAACCACTGAGCCACGGCAGCTGGGCCCTTCTACTCTTTTTAAAAATCAAATTTTTAAAAATATCCTCGGGTGAGGATTTAAAAAACAAACACAAATGATGTCTTTCATCTACCAGTTTTTTAAAAATCTTCTTTGGTTTGATATTAGTAAAGGCACTTTCTATCAGTCTTTGCAAGTTTTTTTTTAATAAATTTTTATTATTCAGATTATTACAATTGTTCCTCTTTTTTCTCTCCATAGCTCCCCTCCACCCAGCTCCCACCCCACCCTCTGCCCTTACCTCCCCCACATTGACCTCATCCATAGGTGTATGATTTTTGTCCAGTCTCTTCCTGAGCCACCCTCACCCCTTCCCCGAGAATTCAGTCCACTCCCATTCAATACTCCTGATTCTATTATATTCACCAGTTTATTTTGTTCATCACATTTTTAATTCACTTAATTTTTAGATTCACTTGTTGATAGATATGTATTTGTTGTTCGTAATTTTTTTCTTCTTCTTCCTCTTCTTAAAGAGCACCTTTCAGCATTTCATATAATACTGGTTTGGAGATAATGAACTCCTTTAGCTTTTTCTTATCTGTGAAGCTCTTTATCTGCCCTTTAATTCTGAATGACAGCTTTGCTGGGTAGAGTAATCTTGGTTGTAGGTCCTTGCTATTCATCATGTTAAATATTTCTTGCCACTCCTATCTGGCCTGCATAGTTTCTGCTGAGAAATCAGCTGACAATCATATGGGTGCTCCCTTGTAGGGAATTAACTGTTTTTCCCTTGCTGCTTTTAATATTCTCTCTGTCATATATATATAATTGATTTTTTTACAGAGAGGAAGAGAGAGGGATAGAGAGTTGGAAACATCAATTAGAGAGAAACATCAATCAGCTGCCTCCTGCACGCCCCCCTACTGGAGATGTGCCCACAACCAAGGTACATGCCCTTGACCGGAATCGAACCTGAGACCTTCCAGTCCGCAGGCCAACGCTCTATCCACTGAACCAAACCAGTTTAGGCTTTCTTTGTCTTTTGTTCTTGGTATTTTAATTATGATGTGTCTTGGTGTGGTCCTCTGGATTCCTTTTGTTTGGGGTTTTGTGCGCTTCCTGGATTTGTAAGTCTATTTCTTTCACCAGGTAGGGGAAGTTTTGAGTCATTATTTCTTCAAATAGGTTTTCAGTATCTTGCTCTCTCTGGCATCCCCATAATTCTGATGTTGGTATGCTTAAAGTTGTCCCAGAGGCTTCTACACTATCTTCACATTTTTGGATTCTGTTTTCTTTTTGCTGTACCAGTTGTGTGTTTTCTGCTTCTTTGTATTTCAAATCTTTGCCTTGATTCTTGCGTTCCACTAGTCTGCTGTTAGGTCTCTGTCTAATATTTTTTATTTCAGTCAGGGTATATTTAATTTCTAGTTGGTCCCTTTCCCATCTCCTCTTGGGTCTCGCTAAATTTACCCATCTTTTCTAGGAAATTCTTGAAAAACCGTATAAGCGTGGTTTTGAACTCTAAATCCAGTCGTTTTTTTTTTTCCTCCATTTCTTTTGTTTGTAATCCCTTCCCTTGTCTCAGCATTTTCACTATGCCGGGGAAACTTCTGTTTTGAATTCAGCTTTATGATACCAGACGTGTAAAGCCGCAGAAGCCTCTGTTGAGCTTGGGAGGGGTGGAGTCTCAGGGCTTAAGGGACCGCCTTGCCTTCCAGTCGGCCCCGCCCTCCACGGCCCCTGAGTCTCACGTGACTGGGTAATGGCTGGAGCGGTCCTTGTGCTCGCGCCTGCAGTGCCTCTAACCGCTGCCTTTCCAGCTCCCCTGCACACCAGGACCACACAAGTCTAGGTCTCCAGGGTTTCATCCGAAACAGGGGTTTAGTGTAGTTAGAAGTGGCACAGTTGGGAGGGTCTGTCTCCCGCCCACTCGCGAAAGCCAGCAGCACAATCAGCAGTCTGTCCTGCGTGCAGTGGCGTGCACGCCACCAGGCCTTTGATCTTTTGCAACTCCCCTAAATTTCCATGCACTTCTCCCTTTTCACAGTCCAAACTCCCCCCGTATAAGTTTCAGCTGGATTTGGGGTTTAGTGTTATAGGATAAGGGGTTCAATGCCTTTGAGAGTCTCCGTTTCCCTCCCGCCAGAGAAAGCCAGCCAGGTACTCCGGCACCCGCTCTCTCCTCGCACACGTCTCCGTACCTCAGCTTTTTGCAGCAACTCTGGGTCTCCGTGAGCCCCTCTCTTTCCCTCTAGTTGTAGAACTTCCACTCAGTCAGCTTTCCTGTGGTTCTGGATGATGTCCGTTCTGTCTTTTAGTTGTAGTTTTGAAATTGTTGTGCGAGGCAGCAGTGTAGGTGTTTACCTATGCCGCCATCTTGGATTCCTCCTACCTCAGCTTTTTGCAGCTCCTCTGAATCTCCGTGAGTCTCTCTCTTTCCTTCTAGTTCTATAATTTCCACTTAGCCACCTTTCCTATGGTTCTGGATGATGTCCGTTCTGTCTTTTAGTTGTAGTTTTGAAATTGTTGTGCGAGGCAGCAGTTTAGGTGTTCACCTACGACGCTACCTTGGTTTCTCGACCCTGGGACTCTTCATTCGGGCCACGAAAACACTTCTTTCCCAGTCTTTGCAAGTTTTTAAAAATCATTTTACTTTCAACTTTTCAATACCCTACTAGAGATATGCCTTGTAAACATAAGTTGACTATCTTTTTAATCCAGACTGAGTCTTTTATTTATTTATTTATTTATTTATTTATTTATTTTTAATATATTTTATTAATTTTTTACAGAGAGAAAGGGAGAGGGATAGAAAGCTAGAAACATTGATGAGAGAGAGACATCGATCAGCCGCCTCCTGCACACCCCACACTGGAGATGTGCCTGCAACCAAGGTACATGCCCCCGACCAGAATCGAACCTGGGACCTTTCAGTCTGCAGGCCAATGCTGTATCCACTGAGCCAAACCGGTTCCGGCCACAACCCTTTTCATTACATCAGTAAACCAACAAAGATAACAGTATCAACTGACATTTAATGAGCACTTACTGTGTGCTAGGCACTGTATCTAAGTGCTTTTTGTTGTTGTTTTTTAATATATTTTCATTGATTTCAGAGAGGAAGTAAGGGAGAGGGAGAGATAGAAACATCAATGAGAGAATCATTGACGGGCTGCCCCCTGCATGCCCCACACCTGGGATTGAGCTTGTAATCCAGGAATATGCCCCAACCATGAATCAAACCATGACCTTCTGGCTCATAAGTCAATGCTCAACCACTGACCTATGCTGGTTGGGCTCTAGGTGCTTTATGTGTGTCATACATAATTTGGAATGGAGAGATAAGTTTTGGGCACTTCAAGCATCATGGAATAGGTGAATTGGTGAAAAAATATTTGAAGGAACTGTTGGAGTTTTCTTAAGAAGCTAAGTCAAGATTTGAAAGGGGAAGGTGAAAACAGGACAGAGTCAACAAAATGTGTGGGTGTCTGTGCATAAGAAGACTGGCAAAAACAAATAGACCAGAGTTAAGGGAAAAGGAAGTAATAACCCAAAGGGATTTGAGGATGTGGAAAGCAAATATGATCAAAGGAAGTTGGAATTATTATTGGTGAATGGAGTTCTTTCCAAGTTTCAGAAGTAAAATTAATGTGTGTTATTTTGACATAGCAAATAGACTAGCTTTGGGGGCTACATTGACTAAAATGAAATACATCAGGGTATTTCCATAGTCACAGTGGTATTTCTAAATCTGTGGTTCCCAACATGGACACACACCCCACAGGGGAACAGCTTGATTTTTAAGGGAGCAATTTGAGAATGAGTTAACAGTGAATTTTTTACATTCTTATGGTTCCAGGGGCCTCATATACAGACGATCTATATTCATAATAGAGGAATATGCAAATTGTCCTGGAAGCTATCACAGTAACAGTAACAACCAAACAGTAGTAGGCTGTGTGGGGTGACAAAGCCAGCAGGGAGTTTAGTGAGGGATGACCAGCAGAGGGGTTAGTGAGGGCTGACCTAACGACTAAACAGCAGGAGGCTGCATGGAGTGACCAGGCCGGGGGGCGGGGCGGGGGGCAATTGGGGGTGACCAGGCCAGCAGGCAGGGGCAGTTGGAGGGACCAAGCTGGCGGGGGGGGGCAGTTGGGGGCAACCAGGCCAGTGGGGGGGTCAGTTGGGCAGTTGCAGGTGACCAGGCCAGCAGGGGGGGGCAGTTAGAGGTAATCAGGCCGGCAAGAAGAGGCGGTTAGGGGTGATCAGGCTGGCAGGGATGGGGCACTTAGGAGCAATCAGGCAGGCAGGGAGGTGAACAGTTAGGAGCCAATGGTCCCAGATTGTGAGAGGGTACAGGCTGGGCTAAGGGACCCTTCCTTCTCCCTCCCACCCCCCATGCATGAATTTCATGCACCGGGCCTCTAGTAAATATATATGGTGACATATTTAATCATTTTAGTTTTCTATTCTATGTTTTGAAACTTTATTTGCCATTTTTTCATATCATTTCATATTTTTTATTTTATCTTTTTATCAGTATTTACAGAGAGGAAGGGAGAGGGTTAGAGAATTAGAAACATCGATGGGAGAGAAACATCAATCAGCTGCTTCCAGCACACCCCTCACTGGGGATCAAGCCTGCAACCGAGGTACATGCCCTTGACCGGAATCAAACCCAGAATCCTTCTTCAGTCCTTGGGCTGACATTCTATCCACTGAGCCAAACTGGTTAGAGCTTACTTCATATTTTTTAAATGATTTCTTCCTCAATACTTCAGCTGTCCCTTCGCTCTTTTATTTTTCTCTTTCAAGGATGCCATGTTCTTTAGAAGCTTGTTTAGACCAAGCCAATGACCTTTTAGGCTTCCTCCACGTGAAAAGGAGTTCACTTTTTGAATAATGAGAATTATTGGGGCGGGGAAGGGGGGCATCAGGATTTTAGAGAGGTTGGGAACTGATCTAAAGAGTTACTGACTATTTGTTAAATATTTGAATAGAGCATTGTTCTAGAATAGCCTCAGGAAAGCCCTTCGCATAAAGCATAAAAGCCAGGAAGGAGTCTGAAAGTTCCATATGCCCCAAGGGCCTTAGGGCAAAACTGTGTTGACAAGGTGGACTGCATCCAACGGCTGCGGGGACCTGCAGGGACCGATGGGCTCTTAGCTCTTAGCCAGACACATAGGAAATTCCTGATGACCAGTCAGAGGGAGTGTTCTTTTCTCAAAAAAAATATGTTTTTATTGATTTTATAGAGAGGAAGGGAAGGGGAGAGAGAGATAGAAACATCCATGAGAGAGAAACAGCGATCAGCTGCCTCCTGCACAGCCCCTGGGATTACAGGTTTGATCCCAGGTATGGAGTGTACAGGAGGCAGCCCATCAATGATTCTTTCTCATCAATGTTTTTCTGTCTCTCTCTCCCTCTCACTTCCTCTCTGAAATCAATCAAAACGGGCTAGGACTGTACTAGTGTTCTAAAGTCTGACTGGTAGGGCACGAGAGAAAGGCAAATGATATGTACCGAGCAGTCAGACCAAGCTCAATGGAAAAACTCACACCAAAGCCTAGACTTCGAGAAATGTCAATATTCTCAAAATAACCAAACCCCAGCAATTATTCGCTTTTGGCCTCTGTCTTCAACCACTCTAGTGGTTCCTTCTCTTCATTACAAGCTCATATTTCTCCAATTTTTAAAAACCAGCTATCCCTAGCCAGTCTGGCTCATTGAATGGAGCACAGCCCTGTGGACTGAAAGTTCCTGGGTTCGACTCCAGTCAAGGTCATGTACCTCGACTGTTGCAGGCTTGATCCCCGGGCCTGATCGGGTTTCATGTGGGAGGCAACCGTTCTTTCCACTCTAAGAATCAATGGGAAAATATCCTCCAGCGAGGATTAACATAAAAATAAGTAAAAACCAGCTAAACAATCAGAACAACTCCTCCTTCCTGCTTTCATGCTGCTCCTTCACTGCTGGGATTGGGATGTCTACCCTTACTGCTTCCACACTTTCCCTCTCATTCACATCTCTGGTTCTCCCCAGCACCATTTCAGTAAACCAGCTACCAACCAAGTCACCAATGGCTTCTCAATCACCAGCTTCAATTGACCCATCTTCTTATCATACTTGACCTCTCCGTAGCATCCACCCGGACATATCCTTCCTTCTGGAAATTGTTTAATACTTCGGTTCCTACAGAAAGAGGACTATGCTCTTCTCTCTTTTTCTGCCTGAACCTTAAATGTTGGTGTTACCTGGCTCTATCCTCGGCCACACCCTTTCTCCTTCTACATGAGCTCCTGGGAACCTCCCTGGTGGTTTCAGCCTCTGCTGGTATGTGGATCTCTATGTTCTGCCTTGACCACTTCTTCTAAGCTGTACGTTCAGCTGTCCACTAAACATCTGTCTGGGTGCCCCATGGAAATCGCAACACACAAAGCCACTGGTGATCTCATCCCCAACTTGCCGATTCCTTGCGGATTTCCTCACCTTGGCGAGGAGCAAAAGTCATCACCTAGCCCTAGCCGGTTGGTTCAGTGGATAGGCAGTGGTTCTCAACCTTTCTCATGCTGAGGGTGGAGAGGGAAGAGCTGGAGGGAGTTAATGTGGGGGGGAAAGGAGACATATGTAATGCTTTCAACAATAATTATTTAAAGAAATAAAATAAATGACTGTCATCTATGAATGAGGAAGCCAGATAATAGAATCGCCCCATGCTTTGTTTTTGGGTCTCCAACCCTCCAGAACGGTGAGAAATGAATTTCCATTGTTTATAAGTCAGCCAGTCTATGGTTTTTCATTATAGCAACTCAATGGGACTGTTAAAAAAGAGACAAGCCCACCATGTAGTCCCTTGTGCTGAGCCAGTCACTAAACTGAGATTTAATACCTAAGGTAATTACAGTTTCACCCTCTCTGAGGAGTCAGATTGTAGATCAGTCAATCAGGAATTAGCTGGTCAGCACCAGTGAGGTCAATCTACCTGACAGACCCCTTACATTCCCCCAAAGAAGCATGACCATGTCTGAAACAACCTGCTCTTTACTAATCACTGCCTATCCCACCCCCTTCCCCTATAAAAGTCCTTCATGGAGCACAGCTCCTCAGAGCTTGTCCCTCCCTGCTAGATGGGATGCTGCCCATTCACGAATCGATGGGGAAACCCAGTAAGGTCTTTACATTTCACTCAGTTGAATTTTGTTTTCCTAATAGGACATAGGCATGCGCTTATAGCTCAGGCAAAAGGCCAATCTTCTTCAGTGAGAAAAGAGAAAAAGGTGAGCCTGTAGGACCCGTGAGGAAGGGTAAATGTCCACCAAGGAAAATCACCGGATCGAGTAGGAAGGAGACGCATTAGTGGGCAATGCCAAGCATTATTAAGAACACAAACAATCCACAGGAAATCTAGGGACTTGCAAGCCCCGCCATTGGGAGCCCAGCATTAAGGCACACGAGCAGGGGTCGCGCGCGCGCATACACACACACACACACACACACACACACACACACACACACACTCCTCCAGGGCCAGTAAGAAGGCAGATGATGGGGAAAACTTCTATAAAAAGGAAGGAGAGCAGGCAAGCCTAGGAGAGAGCACCGACCCAGACAAGGAGCACTGTCCCTAGCGCCAGTCAGTTACCTTGGGGCTGCGCCTGAGAGGTGGGCTTCGGGACGGGAGAGGCGCCACTCACTCGCACGCAAAAGCACCTCATGCAAGAGGTTGCCAGGCCTGGAAACGAGTGACCGGCCAGAGTTCAGTCCCTTCCGGCTCTACGTCCGGGACCTGAGGACACACAACCACGAATAGGCTTTGGGGTCCTGCAAGTTCGAATCCGACTGTGCCCTCCGGGGCGGGTCTCAGCTGCCCGGTCAAGGGCAGACCCCGGGCGGGGACCCGGCAAGGTCGCGAGCGCGGAGCAGTGGCCTCTCCGGCGACCCGATGGGCCCGGTCTGCCGCGTCCCCGTGCCCGCCGCGGGGGGGCCGGGCGCGGGCCGCGGGGCTGGGGGCTCCCCGCGCGGCGTGGACGCAGAGGGGCGGCCGGTGATGATTGGCTGGGCCGCGCGGGCTGCTCGGGGCCGAGAACAAAAGAGCGCAGCGGCGGGCGGCCCCGGAGTCGGCGCTCCCGCCCGCCCGGCGCGGGCTCGGTGCTGGGAGGACGCGCCCACCGCCCGCCCGTTCCCCCGCAGCGGCCGGCGCGCTCCGTGCCTGGGCGGAAGCGGCCGAGAACCGAGGGACTCCGCGGCGGCCGCGGGCGGGGCGGGGGCTGAGCGCGCGAGAACAATAATCCGACCGCGGCTGCGGCTGCCGCCCAAGGAGGGGTTCGGGGGAGGCGCGAGGCCGCCCGCCGCGCCCGGAGCCGGAGGGAGGCCGGCAGCAGCGGCATGAGGCAGGCGGCGCGGCGGCCGTGAGCGCGCGGCGGCCGGACTGTGCTTTGCGGGCCGCTGCACCCCCCGCCGCCGGGCGCCGTTACCCCTCGTCGGAGCGCCCGCCCGCCCGCCCGCGACTTCGGGGAGCGCCGCGCAGTCTGTCGGCCTGCGGGGGGCGGCCTGCCGGCGTCTTCGGCGACCAAGGACGTCCGGGAAGGGGAGCGGCCGAGATGGCGCGTCCGCGGCCCCGCGAGTACAAGGCGGGCGACCTGGTGTTCGCCAAGATGAAGGGCTACCCTCACTGGCCGGCGCGGGTGAGTACGAGGCCGCGCGGGGCCCACCCGCCACCATTTTCCCTCCATGATGGCGCGCCGCCCCTTCCCCTTCTCCCTTCCCTTCCTGCCGCCTCACTGGCCTGCAAGCCGCGCCCGGGAGCCGGCGCTGAGGGAACCGCGGCCTGGGGCGCCCGGCAGAGTCGTCGGGGCGCGCGCGGCAAATGGCCGTTCGCGAGGCGGCGGGCGGCGGCGGCGTGTCCTGGCGAGGCCGGGCGGTGTCACTGCGAGGCCAGCGGCGCCGCTGGCACCCGTTCATCCATCGCTCGGAGCATCCTCCGCCATCCGGACTTGTTGAGTCTCCCCCGAGCGCGACTCCTGGGCCTCCAGCCGCCCATCCTCGTCCTGGGTCCATGCCTCCCTGTTGGCCGCGTGCCTGTGAACCGACGCCCCAGCTCGGGCCGATGGGGCCAGGACGCCCCGAGCGCCTCTTCACCTCCATGTTGGTTTCAGGTCGTTGATCCCAGACCTGGTCCTCGGCCTCCTCGCTGCAGCGCACGGAGCTCCCGGGCTGTCGCTGGGCTCTCTCCCTAGAAAGCATCAGCCTCTCCTACCTGCATAGCATTCGCCGTTCTGTAGGAGGCCCTTTGAGGGAGAGCCGTGTGTGCTTTGTGTGTTAAGCTAAACCCCTTTTATTTTCATTTTGTGATCGTTGTCAGTTTCTTGTTTGAAATAAGAAATAGTGAAGAAGGGTCAAGGCGACTTGGGGACTTGTGTTGGTGTCCTTGAATTAGAGACCAGACCAGGGGGATATCGGGATAAATGTGAGTGTAGCTTCAAAATGTCTTGTGGTCAAGTGATGATAGAAAACAAAAAGAAAGAGAGAGAAAATACACCCATTCAAAAAAGGAAGTGACATCATGAGTGACCAGACAGCAGTTTAGTAAAGTTGAAGTAATAGATGGACATAATCAAGTGGGTTTGGGTTTGGGGGTTTGTTGGTTTTGGGTTGGTTTTTTTTTGGGGGGGGGTGGAGGTTGGACTTAGTTTGTCATTATTGTAAAACAGAAAAGGACACTGGTATCTGATCTGGGCTCCTCATTTCAACTGTCTGAATATCCATTTCTGCAAAGAGACAATTATCATCTCTAGGACTCCTTCCACCACTTACAACCTCAGATTTCAAGTGGGAAAGGGTTCCTATTCGGGTTCCATTGGACTGTGCAAATAGCTTTTCTCCACCTCTGCACTGTGAGTGATCCTTAAATAAGGCACAGTTTTCATGGTAGAACATGGTGATGTGCATGGGTTAGTGCCAGGCTGCTTCAACGGGCAAGATTTGTGCTTCAGGAGTTGTTTAGGGGATTCCTGAATGTATTTGTCATGTAAGAAATAAACAACTATAGGGCACATGAGTTTAAACATAGTCAAAAGTGAATTAAAGATTATCATCAGCGGTTATTTCCATATAACACAATGGCTTTTTGGGTTATTTAAAATATATTTTTATTGATTTCATAGAGGAAAGGAAGAGAGAGAGAAACATCAGTGATGAGAGAGAATCATCAATTGGCTGCCTCCTGTATGCCCCCACTGGGGACTGAGCCTGCAACCCAGGCATGTGCCCTTGACTGGAATCAAACCCAGGATCCTTCAGTCCACAGGCTGGTGCTCTATCCACTGAGCCAAACCAGCTAGGGCCACATTGGCTCACTTTTAAGAGAAATATTCTCAGAGTCAAAAAGAAAATAGTCTTAAAATTTCATACCTTGGCCACCTATAGTAATTTTGAAACAAAAAAGGTGCCACAGAAGTGATCCTAGTTGTATATCTGGTTGTACATAAAATTCCTAGAAGTTAGCATTCCAAATTAAGACAAAGTGGGAAAGAAAATTAAGAAATAAAATCTATTGGGTTGTTAGATAAGATACAGTAAATACGGATAAGAAAAATCTATTTTCATATTTAACTTGAGCTCCTCGAGGAAAGGACCTGTGTGTGTGTGTTTGCTTTTTATTGTGTTGGTTTATAGTGAGTGACATGTTGTAATTTTCAAGGAAAGGTAAAGGTTAGAAAAAGAAAAATTTTACTTTCTAGGCTTTGATAGTTGCAGTGCTATATGCTTCATATGTTTTTATTTTCATGCCAATCAAATGAAACATTTTTCTTTTTGACAAATCTAGCCATAGGTTTGTAGATGATATTATCAAGTACTAAGTGGAAAAATCCTATTCATTCAGATTTCAAATATTATCACTTTTCTTTTTACTAAATGTTTTTGCTTTCAGAAAGGTAAGGAGGGAGAGAGAGAGATAGAAACATCAGTGATGAGGGAGAAGCATTGATCAGCTGCCTGATGCATGCCCGCCCCCTGTGGGGATTGAGCCCACAACCCTGGCATGTGCCCTTGACTGGAATTAAACCCAGAACCCTTCAGTACGCAGGCCAATGCTCTATCCACTGAGCCAAACCAGCCAGGGCAAATATTGTCACATCTTATGAAGGCCCGTCATGTGGTGGTTCTATGTGGCCCCAAGAAATCAAATCTAGGAGGAAAACCCTGGGGGAGACAGATTTCAGCTTTCTCACAGCAGGAATGGTGAAGTGACTTCCCTGCTAGAGAGAAGACATTTGGTCGGAGGCAGCCCCTTTGAGCAATGTGTACCAAGAGGATTCAGATGCCTTAACAAACTTGGGTTGAATTCAGCTTGTAGCTGGGTTTCAGACTCCGAGACCTCAGGTCTGGTTTGTAATCTTCCTTAGTTTCAGTTTACTAGTCTAAAATAGGGACCATTAGCCCTAGCTGTTTTGGCTCAGTAGATAGAGCATTCATCTGGGAACTGAAGGGTCCTGGTTTCGATTCCCCAAGGGCACATGTCTGGGTTGTGGGCTCGATCCCCAGTAGGGGACATGCAGGAGGCAGCCCATCAGTGATTTTCTGTCATCATTGATGTTTCTATCTCCCTCTCCCTCTCTGAAATCAATAAAAAAATATTTTTTTTAATTAAAACAAATAAAATAGGGACCATTCTTACCTCAGATTTATTAGTATAGCAATCAGTGGTACTTTAATGTTTCTAACTTTTTTCCTTTTGAGCTTCTAACTTTTCTTCTGTATTACTACACTTTGAAGTTTTCAACTCTTGAATAGATTTTTTCTGACATCTTTTCATGAAAAATTTTAAGCATAGAAAGTTAAAAGAATTGTACAGTGAATACCCATATACACTATAGTATCTTAACACCTAGGTTCTATAATTAACATTTACTATATTTGTCTATCACATATTTGTTCCTCTATACATGCATCAGTCCATCTTATTTTAATGCATTTCAAAGTACATAAGTTTCTGACATCACTAGAATTTACTCCCAGATACTTCAGTATCATTAGCTAGAGGTATCATTGAGCTTGACAAATGTATACACGAGTATAATAAGAAGCCCCTACCAAATGTAGAAGAGTACCCATGCCCATGGAAGTTCCCTCATGCCTCTTCCCAGTTGATTCCCATGATCCTCTCTGTTCACATATTCTTATTTTAACATTAAGTAGCAGCTGGCTGTTTTGAATAGAGTATATTTTATTGTAGATGGCTTTTAAAATTAGAAGTTAATTTATACATAAAGATTACCTAGCTAAATACTTATGCTAAAACAAAAGTCTGAACCCTTTTGATTCTGTACACTGTTGATAAAAAAAATTAAGCATGCATCCCATATATGTGTAAATTTCCTTTACAATTATATACACTTGTATGTGGTACTGTTATGTGCATTATAAAACCCAAAAAGAAACTAAAAGGGCCCTAGCTGGGTTGGCTCAGGGAATAGAGTGTCGGCCTGGGAACTGAAGAGCCCGGCATTTGATTCTGGTCCAGGATTTGATTCTGGTCCAGGGCACATGCCCAGTTTCAGACTCAATCCCCAGTAGAGGGTGTGCAGGAGGCAGCCGATCAATGATTCTCTCTCAGCATTGATGTTTCTCTCTCTCTCTCTCTCTCTCTCTCTCTCTCTCTCTCTTTTCTTCTCTGAAATCAATAAAAATATATTTAATTTTTTAAAAAGAAACTAAAAGGATGACATGATACAAACAATATTTTATGTTTTAAAATTCTTATTGGGCAAAATATTAATATAATAGTGCGTATTTTTAAAAGTATTACTTTTTAGAATGTTTGTTTTGCCTGCTTATGAGATCTGTCTACATAATCACAGTTTTTCTTTTCTAAAGAGATTATCTACAATAGAACTGTTGGCTTGGCCTTCCTGGTTTGCTTGTGCTTACATTATTAGTATTATATTTGTACTCCTTTTAGCCACTCGTTCATTTTGTGAGATTTCGGTACAAGTAGATATTCCATAATTCTGGTCAACCAGCTACACACAAATGGCAGTAAATCACAATATTTCCTAAGTGAATAAATACAACCATCTAAATAAGGACTCTAGTGTCGTGTCAATTTATGTATTAAATAGTAGTAAATTTTACTTTGTAGGTAAGAGAATAAGAAACCAAAATAGCAACTATACTGTTTTGTTCTAATAATCCCTCAAACTCTCAGATTATCCTTTAGGTGTGAGCACTCTGCTTATGTTACCTCTGCTTTCTTTAAAAGATGAAAAAATCAACTGAAACTGGTTTGGCTCAGTGAATAGAGCGTCAGCCTGCGGACTGAAAGGTCCCGGGTTCGATTCCGGTCAGGGGTATGTACTTTGGTTTCGGGCATATTCCCATTAGGGGGTGTGCAGGAGGCAACTGATCGATGTTTCTCTCTCATTGATGTTTCTAACTCTCTATCCTTCTCCCTTCCTCTCTAGAAAAAAAAAAATCAGTCTAAAAGCTTTTGTGTTTCAGCTGAAGAACTTTAAAAAAAAATAAAGTATATTTTTATTGACTTAAGAGAGAATGGAAGAAGGGAGAGAGAGATAGAAACATCAATAATGAGAGAATCACTGATCAGCTGCCTCCTGCATGCCCCCTACTGAGGATGAAGCCCACGACCCAGGCATTTGCCCTGGACCAGAATCAAACCTGGGACCCTTCAGTACATAGGCTGATGCTCTTAACCTCTGAGCCAAACTGGCTAGGGCTGAAGAGCTTTTTTAAATTTAAAAACTTTATATGAGAACTCTCAAATGATACAATTGCTTTAGAAAACGGGCTGGAACTACTGTAGTTAAACCCATGTCTAGACTTAAAAGTCTATTCTAGTCATTTACCCACTAGAAATGAGTATTTATGCCCACTCAAAGACTTATACAAGATGCTCATACATGGCAGCTTAATCCATAATAGATGCCTGAAAGCAACCCACATGTCCAGTCAACACAAGAACGGATACACAAATATGAAGTATATTCACACATTGGCATATTACTCAGTCATAAATGGTATGACTAGTGATGCCCACAAAAATATGACTGAGTCTCAAAAATATAAAGTTGGATGAAAAAAGCCAGACACAACACAGTACATACTATATAATTCCATAACATTCAAAAACAGGCCAAACTCATCCGTGGTGCTTGGGTGTGGTAGGCAGAGGTGGATGGGGGACTGACTGGAAGGAGGCCCTCGTGATGTTTTGGATCTTGCTCTGGGTGGCAGTTACATGGGTGTGCACGTATGTAACAATTTATCAAGCTGCACATTTAAGACTTGTGTTTTTTACTGTATGTTCATTCAATGTAAAAGCACACACTATATATGAAGTGGGGGAAAAGAAGAATCTAATACTCCAAGCTGCTGCATATATCAAGTTTTACCATTCTTAGCTTTCATGAGAAAATGGTTTTCTTTAAGGCTTCAGTCCTACCAGGTTGCTGCTGCTCATAATTTTGATCCAGCTTCACAATCTCTCACTAGATAAAACAATAAAGCATTTAACTTACCATTCTCTGACAGCTTAAACAGCTGGACTTTTTTTTTAAAAGAGGAAGGGAGAGGGAGAGAGAGAGAGAAACATCAGTGATGAGAGAGAATCATTGATTGGCTACTTCTTGAATGCCGTCCATTGGAGATTGAGCCCGCAACCTGGACATGTGCCCTAGGCCGGAATCAAACCCAAGACCCTTCAATGCGCAGGTCGACACCCTATCCACTGAGTAAAACTGGCCAGGGCGAAAAGCTGAACTTTTATTGAGCAGCTACTGTGACATGATTACAATTAAAAGTGTTTCCATATCCTTTGTTGATATAAATATTGATTAGGGCAGTATTCTTACCTAGATAAGGTAAGAATAATTTTGATAATAAATTCCTGGACTGTGAGGCTTTATTCCAAGAGATCAGACTATATATTTTCAGGGAACCAATTGGGACTTAAATTATTTTTAATATTAATGAAAAGTAAGGTGTTTATAATCTCTATTACTTTGGCCTGAGTCCAAAGAAGTCCATCATTGGTTCATTCCTCAGGTAGAGTGACAGGTTGCTCAGCCTTTGCCCCAGGGACTATATTCATGTTGCCAAGGAACTGGCAAAGTATCTCGCTGTCTCCTGCTTAATCCCAGGAACAAATAGGCAACTTAAACACTACCAATATGTACATTCCCATTGCTCCCATTTCAACCAGGTGAATCTGCACTTCTGGCACGTCCCCTTGGAATGCCTTAGTGACTACTGTTTCCCCATGATTTGGAAAAGATTAATTCTCTGAAGTCAGGTTCTTACTATATGAGAGTGTGTTTGTTTGTTTGTTTGTTTTTTAATATGTTTTATTGATTTTTTACAGAGAGAAAGGGAGAGGGATAGAGAGTTAGAAACATTGATGAAAGAGAGACATCGATCTTGCACTGGAGATGTGCCTGCAACCAAGGCACATGCCCTTGACCGGAATCAAACCTGGGACCCTTCAGTCCGCAGACCAACGCTCTATCCACTGAGCCAAACCAGTTTCGGCTAAGAGTGTGTTTTGATTCTTTTGGGAAAATGGTAGTTTTAAAAAATTATGTAAGACCTTAGTGAACATGTCCATATGCATTAGAAAAACATTATAAACTAGTAAATCTAGTAAATATAATAGGGGAAGAACCTAAATATTACTACTGGTTAGAGAAAGTTGTCTTCTGATGTGGAAAAGTTTACAGAAGTTAGGTTAGAATCTAGTCCATTTGATACAGTGATTAGGCTCCTGCAAAAAGGCTTCCTGGTTGTTTCATGCAATGCCACCAAAAGCATGTTTGTGGACTGTTACCTAGATAAGATACAGAAATTGAGAGTATGGGTTTAGACAGTTTTTTAGCGATGTAACTTCATGCTTGCAAATCTAGTAATTTTTAAAAATGAGGCTTATATTTTATCTGTCTTAATTTTATTTTTCTACTAATTTCATCTTCAATATATTTTATAAAAATGTCAGTCTGTAACAAATTAGAAATTTAAAAAAGAAAAAAAACTAGTTCTTTACCACAGATAGAGGAGTACTGACTATAAAGGATCCTTAAAGGTCAGTACTGGTCCTTGCATCTAAAACAATTTGCTGCCCTAACCAGTTTGGCTCAATGGATAGAGAGTCACTTGTGGACTGAAAGATGCCATGCTCAATTCTGGTCAAGGGCATGTACCTTGGTTGCGGGCACATTCCCAGTAGGCGGTGTGCAGGAGGCAGCCAATCGATGTTTCTAACTGTCTGTCCCTCTCCCTTCCTCTCTGTAAAAAAGCAATAAAATATATATTCATTAAATAAATAAACTTTTAAAAATAAAATGATTTGCTGCCCTAGCTGGTTTGACTCAGTGGATAGAGCCTCAGCTTGCAGAGTGAAGGATCCTGGGTTCGATTCTGGTCAAGGGGACATGCAGGAAGCCACCAACCAATGATCCTTTCTTACCATTGATGTTTCTATCTCTCTCCCTTCCTCTCTGAAATAAAATATATTTAACTAAATAAATAAAAATAAAACAATTTGATCCTACTGAAAAGTACTTAAAACTATCTTTATTTAAAAGAGAAAATAGAATGACCTTCAAGTTGTAAATATTAATTTCACTTTTATAAAAGATTTTATCATACAAATAATAATGGTCGCTGTTGAACGATTAATATCCCTATACCTAGTTATTAGCATCATGAATATAATCTACGTATATAGACACATAATTTTATAATATATGCAGTTTTGCATCCTTGCCCCCCCAAAATTAAACACTATATCTTAGATGACTTTTAATGACAATGAATATATTTCTACATTATTTGTAATAGCCATCCGGTAGTTTATGATACAGACCTATTATAAATAGTAACCACTTCCTGTTATAGGACATGTAAGTTGTTTCTAGGTTTGTTTGTTTTTACTATAAAATAATACTCTGAAAAACATTTCTTTTAGCCAAATCATTATGTCCTTAGGAAAAGTCTTTGGAAATGCTGTTTGAGTCAGGGGTATACATGTTTTGAAGCTCTGGATTTATATTGTCACTGTGCCCTTCATAAAGCTTGTGCCTATCTTTACACACTGTTAGCAGAATAAGAGAATATATGTTCTCTCACGTTTTCATTAAAAGTAGATGATTCAATTTTTTTAAAAAAAAGTCCTTTTAATAAACACAAATATTTAATTTTTTACTGACAAGTTAGGCTGAATATATATATGATATAGGATATATATCTTGATTACAAGTTAGGTTGGATATATAAGATAACATTACTGTGAGGTATAGCTATCCTTGTAAGAAAACCAAGATTTAGTTTAAGAAAAATTCACCTAAGGTCAACTTAACAAAGGCTTTAATCCTATATACAGAAACATAAGAAATGTGATATTGGATTAAGTGATAAAAGGGCTGAAAAAGCATTTGGCAGTTGTGTGTACCTTGTATGTGTCTGTCTATTAATAGACACATATTTTACAAGTTACTGTGAATCTTGCCATCTTAATTGTGACATTTTATTTCTCTAATCTCTATCTCATTGAGCACCCTTGGACACAGGCAGTTTAAAAATAAATGTTATGCATATAGAGAAAGCAGAAGTCTTTCTGAATGAATAGCATGGGGTCGGTTTAGGTATAGATTCCAAAACCTTTTATGATGAGAGAACACATACATATACTAGTTAGTACTTTGAACGTCTGTAAGGTAGTTAAGAGATTTACTAGTTCAATAGAGCCTAGAAGCTAAATCATAAGAATTCCTACTAGCCTGTGATAGCTTTTTGCCAGTTCACTGCACTCTATAACAGCATTTTCCTATGTTATTTCACTACAATTCACATATATAATCTCCTTCTAGTTGATTACAATAGAAGTAGTGATGGAATTTTTGTTGTATCTTATTCTTACCTAGATAAGAACTTGCTGCAGTCAGGTAGATAGATGATCAGATATGTCATCACAGAGAGCCACAGAGGTAAAAAGAATGAAGTAATCTGATGGCTAGTGAGCTCAAGCCTTCAGAATGACATTCTCCAGTTTTCCAAGCAAGACTTCCCGAGCTGCAGGGAAAGATGGCTAGATCAGGAGTTAAAAACAAGCCATCATGCACGCGCGCAAACACACACACACACACACACACACGCGCGCGCGCGCGCTTTTGGTAGGCATGGCTCAGTAGTTGAGCACCGACCTATGAACCAGGAGGTCATGGTTTGATTTCTGGTCAGGGCACATGCCTCCTTATCCCTTCCTCTCTGAAATCAATTTTTTTTAAAAAAGGCACCCACTTCCACTGCTGTCTTTCCCCCACCTCTCAGAAAGGAAGGGAGAGAGAGAAAAAAGACAGCAGTGGAAGCGGGGTGCTTGGTTTTTTGTTTGTTTGTTTAATTGGCAAGAGAAAAAGAAACATCAATGATGGGAGGGAATCACTGATTGGCTGCCTCTTGCATGCCCCCCACTGGAGATCGAGCCCACAACCTGGGCATGTGCCCTTGACTAGAATTGAACCCAGGACCCTTCAGTCCACAGGCCAGCACTCTATCCACTGAGCCAAACCAGCTAGGGCTCCAGTGCTGTCTTGATTTGTTAAGTTTACAACTTCTGTAAAATAGGGAGAGTGATCGTTCTTCCTTTCTTTTCTTTCTTTTTCTCCTAAGATGTACATGAAAGAAGTGTTTGCTAACTAGTGTCTAATAATTACCTCACAAGAACACCAGACTCGTTATAAAATGTTCAGAACCTTGTAAAGTCTCAGTAAATGCATTTGTGGCCTGGTTGGTGTGTCTTTCAGCTGCTTCCTTATGGCTTTATGATAGTGAGTTGGATATAACTCTGGGAATTGTAGGAACTTCCCACTGTTACCCTCCCTCACATTCCTGAGTATGACAGGTCATTCCTAGAGTTTCCACATAGCTTCAGGATTTGCCAGCAAACTACACTGGACTGTGTGGCCATACAAAAGGGTCTGTAAATGAACTCTGCCTCTTGATCACTGAGACCACACTCTGACTCTGGATTATCTAAGTGATTCTGGAGCCTCTCAGACTGCCCACAAGTACAGAGATCCAGTTTCCAAAGTGTTGGCACCAGTGCTGACAGCAAGGTTCCCTCCATAGGTACTGGAAAATTCTCAATAACACAGTAGGAACTTCTCAGTTTCTATTGCAGAACAGGGTTGACAAAACTAGTTTTACATTTGTAAGTGCACAGTTTATTATTTTATTTATTTATTTACTAGAGGCCCAGTGCACAAATTCGTGCATAGGTGTGGTATGGCTGGCCTGGCCCCAATCAGCAGATAGGGGCAAGGCCTATCTATTGGGAGGAGGATATGCTGAAGGTCGGCCAGTGATAGGTTGGCGGGCGGGCCAACTCCTGATTGGGGTGGAAAAGCGGATTGGAGGCAGAATTGGCTGGGGGTGGGGCCTGATCAGGGATGGGGCTACCTGGGGGGAGGGGTGGTGGGCTGGCTAGCCCCATCCCCAAATGGGATGGGGGTTGCTGATCTGGGCCATGGGTGGTTGGCAAGCAGGCTCTGCCCCTGATCGTAGTAGGGGTCCTGATAGGGGCAGAGCTGGCTGGGAGGGAGGGGTCATGGGCCAATTGAGGTGGTGGAGGCCCATAAGGACTGGTTGTTATGGCATTATGGTCACTGACTTTTTATATATATTTACTTATTTATTTTTGTTAACCCTCAGAGAGGAAGGGAAAGGGAGAAAGATAGAAGCATCAATAATGAGAATCATTGATCAGCTGCCTCCTGCACACCCTTGCTGGAAATCAAGCCCACAACCTGGGCATGTGCTCTTGACCAGAATCGAATCCAGGACCCGTCAGTCTGAAGGCCGACACTCTATCCACTGAACCAAACCAGCTAGGGCTATTATTTATTAATAATTGTATTATTTTTCACAGAACAACATAAACCTACTTTGCCTCACCCCGTATGTTTAAGATGAGTGTAGTAATAAGTCATAGGTTCAGTAAAGGTTAGCAAATATAAAGATAGGTTTCGCAGAAAATTCAAAATATTTTTATAGGGAAGAACATCAGAAATTTGTGACCCTAAATCCCTTTTCCTTTGTCACTGAAGCAGAGCTTTTGAACTAATGGCACCTTTAATTTAGGAGGAAATGCATATTCAGAGGAACAGTATTATAAATTCTCAGGTGTTTTTCCTACAGTTAGCATGTGTTGAAGGGATTGAAAATTGACTCCCTCTAGACCTCTGCTCATCTTCAACACTGCACTGCTCTATGAGGATGAAGTCAATAATTGTGCAATTTAGGCCTTGGAAATGAGTCGCTGCTGCTGATGGATTCTGATTAAATCTAGTTTAGTGGCTTTCAGATTATGAAATAAATATTAATCTATATACACAACCAAAAAAACCTTATCATCAAATCATGACATAATCTTATATATTTACTAGAGGTTCATGAATTCATACACGGATAGGGTCCTGCCAGCCCATGTTGATCAAGGCTGATCTGAAGTGGGGGTGGGGAGGAGACCGAAGGTTGGTGGGCTAGCCCTGTCCCTGATCAGTGTGGGGTGGGACCAACTGGCGCCCGCCCCCTGGTCAAACTTCCAGTTGAGGGGACAATTTGCATATTAGCCTTTTATTATATAAGTATTGCATTTTGTATAAAATCAGTTTCACTACCTACCATTTGAAAAGCACCTGCTTCTACTGCTGTCTTTCCTGGGACCTGTCAGTCTGAAGGTCGACACTCTATCCACTGAACCAAACCGGCTAGGGCTCCATGAGTGCACTGGCTGGTTAGCTGAGTTGGTTAGGGTGTTGCCCAATATGCCAGGGTTGTGGCTTTGATCCCTGGGCAGGACACATACAAGAAGCAACCAATGAGTGCATAAATAAGTGAAACAACAGATCGATGTTTCACACTCTCTTTTTAAAGAAAAAGAAAAGTACTGGTCTAGTCTATTAGGCCAAAGAAAAAGTATTCTATGAGATGTAGCTCTGTGTAGAACAGCATTTGGATTTGGGGGATGAATTGATAGTCCTGAGCTAAATCTTCTGTAGTCACAGCCTTATCTGAAGATCATATGAACTTAAAAAGTGTAAGTTATGTTAGGTTGATTAACCATCCAGGCCAGTATTTGCCTTGGTCTCAAAAGGCTAGGTATACAGAGCAAATCTTTCTACTCTCATCTTCCTTTTAATCTTTGAACTGCAAATGTATCTACAACTTTCTTGAAGGTAATTGTTGTTTCACATATATGCCTTCTGAAGGGTAATAAGCTCCATACCTTTGCTAACTGCTGCACTATTTGAGCATCTAGTGTTCCCTGGCTGGTAGCACTGAGGCTCTGGGGTTTCTTTGGGTTTGTGAGGCTATGTATGATTGAGGATGAGTGCCCATTATTTATTTTTTTTAACATTTTTATTGACTTTAGGGAGGAAGAGATAGGGAGAAAGAGATAGAAACATCAATGATTAGAATCATTGGTCAGCTGCCTCAGGCACACCCCCTACTGGGGATTAAGCCTGCAACCTGGGCATGTGCTCTGACCGGGGAATGGAACTGTGTGTGACCTTCTGGTTCATAGGTCAACACTCAACCACGGAGCAACACCAGCTGGGCGAGGATGAGGGCCTTTTAAACCAGAAGACTTACAGGTAGAGTGGATTGTGGTACCCTCTGAGGTGAAATGGAGATGTCAGTGATTGAACACCCCTCCTTTGCTACATTTAGCACATTTCTAATGGTTCTGTTTCCTTTTAAACCACTTTTATCCAACCAAAAAGTAATTTCCTTACTATTATTAGATCCAGCAGTCTAAGTTGAGAGAACCTAATATTGATGATGATAGTAAGGGATTCTTCAATTTCTAAAAAAAATAAAAATAAAAAGTACATTTTTGAGAAGTTATAATAAGCACAGTTTTATATCTCACATCTGGCTGATTGACTCACACAATGTAAGTATACTTCTCTTGGAACAGAACTCCATTATACTAAACTGAAATATAGGGAAACAAAGGGTAGAACCACATTAATCTGAGTGTAATGCTAGGTATTCAAGACCTCTGGCTGTTTAGCTCAGCCTTTTGTTTCCTGGTCCTGTCTTGTGTTATGCAGATGGACAAAGCCTTTGATAGAGTTATGAAATATGATGGCCTCCATTGCTCATTTTTAATAAACTCCTTGTTGGGACAAAGATATATTTAATTACAAAGGATCAGGTAACCAAGAACAAATGTGTCCTTTGTTTTTCCATTGCTGTAAAAGCAAACAACAAAAACAGCAGTTCAACAAGAGCAGACAGTTGGAGAAGTTGGTTGAAGTGAAATGGAGATGACAGTGATTGAACACCCCTCCTTTGCTATACTAAATTGCTTCTCATTCACTACCATTGTAAGCACCCAGTAAACTTTTTTATTTTAAATGTATTTTTTATTTATATCAGAGAAGAAGGGAGAGGGAAAGAGAAACATTAATGATGAGAGAGAATTGTTGATCAGCTGCGTCCTGCACACCCACTACTAGGGATGAAGCCCGAAACCTGGGCATGTGCCCTTGATTGGAATCAAACCTGGGACCCTTCAGTCTTCAGGCCGACATTCTTATCAACTGAGCCACCCACTAAACTCTTGCCTCCTCATTTTCTCTTGGTATACCAGCCCCACCTGGCTTCACTCCTTCCTTACCAAAAAGATACCTATGTGATCACTTGAAGTAATCTCCTTTCCTCTTTGATACATTCACCCCCACAAACCTCTTCCTGGGTCATTCTTTCATTGTCTTTCCTGCCCCAGCAAATGGGCAAGGCAAGCTAAAGGAAGCAATCTCAGAAAATTATCCAAAAAGCACTGTATTACCCTCACTGGATAGAGCATTGGCCTGTGGACTGAAAGGTCCCGGGTTCAGTTCCAGTCAAGGTCACATGCCCGGGTTGCAGACTTGATCCCTAGTAGGAGGTGTGCAGGAGGCAGCTGATCCATGATTCTCTCTCATCATTGATATTTCTATCTCTCCCTCCCTCTTCCTTCCTCTCTGAAATCAATTAAAAAATATATTTTTTTAAAGTGCTCTATTTTCTGGATGCTATTTTATTATGCCAGGAACTAAGTCTTGCCCTCTACGTGTGGAACTATTGCAACTAGCTCATTGTGCTTTGTTTATTTCTTATTTTATTGACAATGACATTGAAACAGCAAAAGTTACCATCAGTTCCCAAATCAGAATAATTGCCATCGTCTACTCCCTTAACTGGCACATATTGGTGTTTTCTTCCTCCTGTCTACTTTCTATTTTTAAATATTTGTTTAGCATTCCTGTCAGAAACCCGTATGCATAAACATTTTTTGGTTTTGTTCTTTGCATTTTTATTTTCAGATTGTTGCTTTTGGCAGAAAGACAAAGCTATCTTCACATCTTTAACCTTAAAAAGAGATGTAGTACAATAAGATGCATTTAGCAGATGGCCCGAAAGCCCCAGCATGTTATTCGTGCTGCTGTAAGTTAAATGTTGAGGCATTCTCAGACTTGTACTTGATTCGGTCAGTTTTGCCTTTTGTGTGTTCCCAGTCATCTAGGGCAGAGGTTCCTCTTTTCAAGGGTATTCTGGGTAATTGCTGCAATCCTAAATGTGAACAGATGCAGAGCATTTCCTCCCTCCTCCTGTCTTTCTGCTGTGTTTTTCATCTCCCACAGGCTAATACAGACTGAGCTAGCACTGGGGAGAGCAGGCAGGATGAGTTCAAAGAGGTAAACAAAACACTTACCATGTAGGGTCTCACAGTTACATTAATGAGGCAAGGATTTTTAAAACAATGGAGAGTTTTGGGCAGATGATATGATCTGAATTGTGTTGAAGGTCTGAAGAATTGATTGTTGGGAGTGGGGGTGGGGGGCAGGGAAGTTGATGCAAAGTGCCCAGTTAGAAGGCTTTTGTAGAAGTTGAGATGTTAGGTGATAGTGGAGTAGACCAGAAGGGAGCACAGTGGGTGTAGAAAGAACTGGTTTCATAGGTATTTGGGGATGTAATTGAAGGACTTGGTGATAGATGACATAGGTCTTTATGGGAAATAAATTAATAAGAACGTACATATTTTACCAGAGCTGGTTTGGCTCAGTGGATAGAGCATCAGCCTGAAGGGTCAAGGGCACATGTCTGGGTAGGGGATATGCAGGAGGCAGCCCATCAATAATTCTCTCTCATTATTGATGTTTCTCTCTCCCTTTCTTTTTGAAATGAACCAATATCCTATAATAAAAGGCTAATATGCAAATATTCCCCTCAACCAGGAATTCAACCATAGGGTGGCCAACCATTCACAGCCCCACCCCTGGTCAGCCCTCCACCCCGATTAGGGGCGGGGCTGGCCAGACCCCCTCCTTCCCAGCACAAATTCATGCACTGAGCCTCTAGTAAATATATATAAAGAACTTACACATTTCTAATGGGAGCATCTGGTTGGGCAGTGTACCAATTACTAACATCAGGAATACTAAATGGCAGGCAGATTAGGCCATAAGACTAAGAGTTTGTTTTTAGAACTCTTATATTTGAAATGCCTATAAACACCAAACTAATGAAACTGAAGCTCAGACTGGAGGTCGGAGTTTGGGGGTAGAAAAGTGAGACACATAGATGCCATTCTAAACCTTGAAATTGGATGAAATCACCAAGGGAGTAAGTGGAGCTATGTAAGAAAGGAAAAAAAATATTAGGAGAGTACAGTATCCTGGAACTCAAGAAAATGTTTCAGTGGACATATTATATAATGGAGAAAGATATTTGCTATGGAAATTATAGAAATCAGGTTAATATATTACAAATGAATAGTAAAAAGATAGAACCCTGTACAGAAATGCAAAAATGATAGGAATAGTCAATTCCCTGAAGGGCAAATCCTAATGGCCAATAAACCTATAAAAAGATGTTTAATCTCACCACTGATCAGGGAAATGCAAATCTAAAAGAGCATTAACCCCTAATGCTATCAAAGATTGGAAGGGAGGTCGTTTTCATATCTTGGTGGAATTAAATTTTTACAGCCTTTTTTGAAACCAGTCTGGCAATATCTATTAAAATGAAAAATACCTCTAATCTATGATCCAGCAATCTCACTCCTGTAAATCTATTGTGAAAATAGAAGCTCCAGTACATAAAAATCTAAATATGTTTACGGTAGCCCTTTTTTAAGGGCAAAAACACTAAAAATAAGATAAACACACACCCCATAGATAAAAGTTAAATAAATTATAGGTTATCTAATCACTAGATGATTGTGCATCTATTAAAAGCAAATGAGTTAGCCTGACCGGTGTGACTCAGTGGTTGAGCATTGACCTCTGAACTAGGAGGTCACAGTTTGATTCCTGGTCAGGGCACAGCCTCAGTTTCAGGCTTGATCCCCAGTGGAGGGTGTGCAGGAGGCAGCCAGTCAGTGATTTTCTCTCATCACTGATGTTTCTGTTTCTCTCTCCTTCTCCCTCTCTGAAATCAATAAAAAATATTTTTAAAAAAAAATAAATGAGCCATGACTGGTTTGGCTCAATGGATAGAGTGTCGGCCTGCGGACTAAAGGGTCCCAGGTTTGATTCTGGTCAAGGGCATGTACCTTGGTTGCGGGCACATCCCCGAGGGAGCTGATCAGTGTTTCTCTCTCATCGATATTTCTAATTCTCTATCCCTCTCCCTTTCTCTCTGTAAAAAATCAATAAAATATATATATATTTTTTAATATTCCAACCTGTGAAGAATTTTTAAAATAATAATAGATAGATAGATAGATAAGTGCGTTAGATCTATGCCATTTGACTTTAAGGACTCTTCATAATGCAGATAATTTAATAAAATGTGATTCATTTTGTGTGTGTGTGTACACATAAAAAACAGTAGTCTTGCCGAGACCGGTTTGGCTCAGTGGATAGAGTGTCGGACTGCGGACTGAAAGGTCCCAGGTTCGATTCCGGTCAGGGGCATGTACCTTGCTTGCGGGCACATCTCCAGTAGGGGGCGTGCAGGAGGCGGCTGATCGATGTCTCTCATCGATGTTTCTGACTTTCTCTCTCCCTTCCTCTCTGTAAAAAATCAATAAAATATATTTTTTTAAAAATCAATAAAAAATATATATTTTTAAAATAAAACAGTAGTCTCCCTCCAAAACACTTCTCCCTGTGTATAAAACATTTATATTTATATAAACATGGAGAAAAACGTATTTTGTTATTAATAATGATTAACTGGGAATAAGTACATCTGAGGGAAGTTATGGAGGTAAGTCTCCACTCACCTACCACTCCCTTGATAAACACACACACCTCAATTTAAAAGAAAAGGGATCTCCATGATAAAAGTGTCTGTGATATATCCCATATACATACATACATATATATGTGTGTGTATGTGTGTGTGTGTGTGTGTATCTATATACACACACACACACACACATATATATATACACATACATATATATATGATATGAAAAGGTAGTCATCAAAATGATAATGCAAAAGTATAATTTTTAAAAAATATATTTTATTGATTTTTTTACAGAGGAAGGGAGAGGGATAGAGAGTTAGAAACATGGAAGAGAGAGAGATATCAATCAGCTGCCTCCTGCACAACCTCTACTGAGGATGTGCCCACAACCAAGGTACATGCCCTTGACCAGAATTCTAACCTAGGACCCTTCAGTCCGCAGGCCAACACTATATCCATTGAGCCAAACTGGTCTCGGCTATTTTATTGATTTTTGACAGAGAGAAAGGGAGAGAGATAGAGAGCCAGAAAAATCAATGAGAGAAACATCAATCAGCTGCCTCCTGCACACCCCCTACTGGGGATGTGCCCACAACCAAGGTACATGACCTTGACCAGAATTGAACCTGGGACCTTTTAGTTCGAAGGCTGATGCTGTATCCACTGAGCCAAACTGGTTAGCGCTGATTTTTTTTTAAAAACTTTATTGATTTTTACAGAGAGGAAGGAACAGGGACAGAGAGCTAGAAACATCAATGAGAGAAACATTAATCAGCTGCCTCCTGTACACCCCCTTTTGGGGATCGAGCCTGTAACAAGGTACATGCCCATGATCAGAATCGAACCCAGGACCCTTCTTCAGTCCTCTGGCTGAAACTCTCTCTACTGAGCCAAATCAGTTAGGGCCATACGTATAATTTTTTAAGTAAAATGCTCATTGGAGTATACAATTCACACATTTATTATCTCACAGTTTCTGTGGGTAAGTAAAACCAGAATGGCTTACCTGGACCTTCTTCCTCTGTGTCTCTCACAAGGTCATCTTAAGGGGATGGATTAGCTTCCAAGCTCACTCCAATTGTTGGCAGGATTTGGTTCCTCCTGGGTTACTGGTGTAAAGGCCTTATTTGCTCATGGGTTGTTGGTCAGAGCCCTTCCTGGGTTTCAAGCCACATGGTCTTCTCCATTGAGCAACTCATAAACAGCAGCTGGCTTCCTCAGCAAGCAAGCAAAAGGGCAGAAGTCAGTAAGATGAATTGGACATGCCATTACGTTTGCCATATTCCATTCCTTAAAAGTAAGTAGATCAAGCCCACCCTCAAGAAGAGGGGATTGCACAAGGCCAAAAATGCCAGGAAATGAGAATCATTGGTGCCACCTTAGAAGTAGCCTACCACCAGTATTCCTGGCTTTATCTCATTTCACTTTCCTTGATACAGGCTAATGAGCCTCTTTTTGGAATAGTCACTTAAACCTCCTCCGTCCCTGACTATCTCAGTACATTTCTCCCTTCCTTCTGCTGTGGTCCCCTTACCTCCAGGTGGCCTATTGGACAGGTGTTAAGACAACCCTATACTACCTCTAGCTAATGGTTCACAAAGACTTCAACTTGACCATGGAAACTCAGAGTGCAGGTCGCTCTCCGTTCACTCTATCCTCAGAGCAACTAACCAGAAAGTCCTGGATACTTTCTCAAAATTTCTCAGACTTGAGTCAAGCCCCAATATTCTGTGACTCCCAAGCCCCAGAAGACCAATCTCAAGCTCTCCCAATAGTCTTGGGGAAAGGGAGCTTTTCCCAAAAATCCTCTCCTATATTCCAGCTCTTCCTATTTTGTTGTTGTGGTGGTGGTGGTAGAACTAAGTCTACAAGGGTTTTTTACCGCATTCTCTATAAAACTAATGTGGTTACTCACCTCATTTAGAAGTGTGTTGCCTGCTGTCTTGGGTCTTCAGCTGAAACTGATTCTCAAGAAGTTCATTGTTGACATCCTGTTCCATCTACTCTTTGCCTTCTTCCTGCTCCTATGAAGGCATCTGCCCTGAGTAGTTGCCTACAGTCACTGTAACAAGAAAAGTGATTACCAATTTATTAAACCAAACAGTAAAACAAAATAAAGATGAAGAAAAGATTAATGAATAAGAGAGGAGGAATACTTCAGATTAGAATATATAAATATTGTCTTAATATTATTAGGTAAATACTACTATTTAAATAGTATTCTTGAAGTATTTGAATTACTTGTAGAATTAAAAATGAGGTATTTGAGTTATAATTCATACAATAAAGGCAAACATAAAGAGAAAAATGCAGACATAAAAAGCCAGACATGCCAAAACCGGTTTGGCTCAGTGGATAGAGCCTCGGCCTGAAGGGTCCCAGGTTCGATTCCGGTCAAGGGCATGTACCTTGGTTGCGGGCACATCCCCAGTGGGAGGTGTGCAGGAGGCGGCTGATCGATGTCTCTCTCTCATCGATGTTTCTAACTCTCTGTCCCTCTCCCTTCCTCTCTGTAAAGAATCTATAAAATATATTTTAAAAAAAAAAAGCCAGACATGATATTCAAGCATAAATGGTCTCCATTTGAATTGAAAAATAAGATCCAACAATATAATGTTTATGAGAGACCAACCTAATAGAAAATAGAAGACAAGAATTACCCCCAAATTGGAAATAACCCTTTATCAAACTTGAGTAAAAAGATAAATGGCAATACTTTATATCAGACAAAATAAAATTTAAGGTGAAAAAAGCAGATATTGCATATCAGAAATTGATGCCAAAAATTAAGAGCGATGCCCAGCAAGTGTTGCTCAGTGGTTGGCTGTAAACCTATAAGGTCACGGTTCTATTCCAATCAGGG
Organism: Lasiurus cinereus; assembly: GCA_011751065.1. NCBI lineage: Eukaryota > Metazoa > Chordata > Mammalia > Chiroptera > Vespertilionidae > Lasiurus > Lasiurus cinereus. Next base: position 2,015,372 of record JAAGEH010000036.1, on the reverse strand, counting down.
CACATGTCTAGGTTGCAGGCTCAATCCCCAATATGGGGATGTGCAGGAGCAGCCGATCAATGATTCTCTCTCATGTTTGTCTTCTCTCTCTCCCTCTCCCTTCCTTTCTGAAATCAGTAAAAATATATTAAAAAATAAAAAAAAAAGAGTGATGCCCAAATTGGCAGTCTTATGAATTGGTTTCACAAACATCTAAATTCAGTTTTACATGATTCTCTTTCTTTAAATCATTTTGGGGAGGGTTTGGAAGATCTAAGTAAAGCAGAGTCAAAGGAAATTAGTTCTGTTTTAGACAAGACATGGAATTTCAGGAAACCTAGTGGAGCCATCGTATTTTACAGACGTGAAAGTCAAGGCCCCAAGAGATGAAGTGGTGCCTGCAATGTCACAGTTCAGATCAGAAGCAGGACCTATTACAGATTTGGGGGCTTAATGCCATATTTGCTCAGTACATCAGAGGGTCTCCTCCGCACCACAGAGCCCATTCAGCTCAGGTGTGGTGAGGAAGCCTCAGGCCAGTGTCTTGTGTTAGTTAACGAGGCCTGCAGATTCCTTTCTCTCCACGCCCCAGGCGTATGCTTCTCCTGTTTGTAGCTTCTTCTCCAGGTGAAGCTGCTTGTAGTTCATTTGTAGGTGTTTGTGATTTCATGCCTGGAAACGAGGAAAGGTTGGGGCCACGGATGGAGATTTCGGAGTCAAAGACCATTTCCTGGGACATTCTAATTGTATAACATTCTGAGGAATTTGGACATAATCCCATCCAGCTTCTCATCCTCAGCTGTACATAAGAGTTGGTGAGTCTGGGGAGAATCCAAGATGGCGGCATAGGTAAACACCTACACTGCTGCCTCGCACAACAATTTCAAAACTACAACTAAAAGACAGAACGGACATCATTTAGAACCACAGGAAAGCTGGCTGAGTGGAGGAAATTCTACAACTAGAAAGAAAGAGAGGGACTCACAGAGACCCAGAGGACCTGCAAAAAGCTGAGGTACGTGCTTGGAGAGAGCGGGTGCCAGAGTACCTGGCTGGCTTTCTCTGGCGGGAGACTCCCAACGGCATTGAACCCCTTATCCTACAACACTAAACCCCAGGTCCAGCCAAAACTCATACGGGGAGAGTTTGGATTGTGAAAAGGGAGAAGTGCACGGAAATTGGGGGAGTCGCAGGAAGACAGAAGTCGGGCAAAACGCACAGCACTGTGCACAGAAGACCGACTGCTGATTGTGCCGCTGGCTTTCACAAGAGGGCGGGAGACAAAGCATCCCAACTGCATCACTTCTAACTCCTCTAAACCCCAGATTCAGGCAAAGTCCTGGGGACCCAGATAGATATGGTCCCGGAGCACAAGGGAGCCAGAAAAGCAGCAGTGTAGAGGCACTGCGAGAGAACACACATGCGCACAAAGGGACTGCTCCAGCGATTACCCAGTCACGTGAGACTCAGGGGCCATGGAGGATGGGGCCGACTGGAAGGCAAGGTGGTCCCTAAGCCCTGAGACTCCACCCATCCCAAGCTCAACAGAGAGGCTTTTGCGGTTTTGCAAGTCTGGTATCATAAGGCTGAATCCAACACAGAAGTTCTCCCAGATAATTAAAATGCTGGGACAAGGGAAGAGATCACAAACAAAAGAAATGGAGGAAAACAAATGACTGGATATAGAGTTCAAAACCACGCTTATAAAGTTTTCCAAGAATATCCTAGAAAAGTTGGATAAAGTTAGCGAGACCCAAGAGGAGATGAAAATGAACCAACTAGAGATGGAAAAGGACCAACTAGAAATTAAACATACACTGACTGAAATAAAAAAATAATATACAGAGACCTAACAGCAGACTAGAGGAAGGCAAGAATCAAGTCAAAAATTTGAAACATAAAAGAATCAGAAAACACTCAACTGGAAAAGCAAGAAGAAAAAAGAATCCAAAAATGTGAAGATAATATAAGGAGCCTCTGGGACAGCTTCAAGCATACCAACATCAGAATTGTGGGGGTGCCAGAAGAAGAGAGAGAGCAAGATACTGAAAACCTATTTAAAGAAATAATGACTGAAAACTTCCCACATCTGGTAAAAGAAATAGACTCACAAGTCCAGGAAGCACACAGAATCCCATATAAAAGGAATCCAAAGAGGACTCACCAAGATACATCATAATTAAAATACCAAAAGCAAAAGACAAAGAGAGAATATTGAAAGCAGCAAGAGAAAAACAGTTCATTACCTACAAGGAGAACCCCTACAACTGTCAGCTGATTTCTCAACAGAAACGATGCAGGCCAGAATCGAGTGGCAAGAAATATTCAATGTGATGAATAGCAAGAACCTACAACCAAGAATACTCTATCCATCAAAGCTATCATTCAGAATTGAAGGGCAGATAAAGAGCTTCACAGATAAGAAAAAGCTAAAAGCATTCATCAACTCCAAACCAGTATTATATGAAATGCTAAAGGGTACTCTTTTAGAAGAGGAAGAAGAAAAAGGTAAAAGATAAAAAATTATGAACAACAAATACATATCTATCAACAAGGGAATCTAAAAATTAAGTGAATTAAAAATTTGATCAACAGAATAAACTGGTTAATATAATAGAATCAGGAGCACAGAAAGGGAGTGGACTGATAATTCTCAGGGGGAAAGGGGTGAGGGGTATACAGGGAGAGACTGGACAAAAATTATACACCTATGGATGAGGTCAACGGGAGGGAGGTAAGGGTAGAGGGAGGGTTGGGAGCCAGGTGGAGGGGAGCTATGGAGGGGAAAAAAGAGAAACAAATGTAATAATCTGAATAATAAAGATTTAATTAAAAAAAAATATCCTCGCCAAGACCGGTTTGGCTCAGTGGATAGAGCGTCGGCTTTCGGACTGAAAGGTCCCAGGTTCAATTCCGGTCGGGGGCATGTACCTTGCTTGCGGGCACATCTCCACTGTGGGGCATGCAGGAGGCAGCTGATCGATGTCTCTCTCTCATCGATGTTTCTGACTTTCTATCTCTCTCCCTTCCTCTCTGTGAAAAATCAATAAAATATATTAAAAATATATATATATCCTCAGGTGAGGATTAAACAAAAAAAAAGAGTTGGTAGGTCTGGAGAAAGGCTGCAATATTTTTAGTTTTCAGTAGCTCTACCAGTTTCAGATGCACAGCTAGGAATGCTGTACTCAGTGAGCTGCTGTGGAAGGATCTGAAGCTAGGAAATAGCATGATCAAAGTTAATTTTTCATCATTCTGTTTTGCAATGCTTGCCTGTGTGTTGTGTGTGTGTGTGTGTGTGTGTGTGTGTGTGTAAATTCACTATTATCCCCCAAAAGTGCATCTTTTGGGATTTTGTTTTTGATGTTGTTTTAATTACCTCACTAGGATAGGTTCCCAGAAGTAATTCTCTTGAATGGAAGGAAGTGAGTAGTTGTGGTTCCTGATGATGAATGTCCATGATGGTTATAGTGTTACAATCTTATCTATGTGTTGGGCTGCATATGGCCTTTAGAATCATTTTTTAACAAACAAATAAAATAAATTTAAAAATTTTTTAAAGAATCATTTTGTAAGGTTCAAGAAAAGAAAAACTAATGGGATTTTAGTTAGAGTAATTTATTTTGAAATTATTAAATTCTCAATGTTTGCATCCTGTTTATAGTATTTTACATGATTTAAGAGCATATTTAATAACTTACATTTATCTCTAATAGATTGATGAACTCCCAGAGGGAGCGGTGAAACCTCCAGCAAACAAGTATCCTATCTTCTTTTTTGGTACCCATGAAACGTAAGTCAGCAAAACAACCTAAAGTTCAAAGCTCCCATTTGACTCTGCTAAACTGCATTGTTCATAGATGATCTATAAGATTTCACATGTTGTGCAAATCATTATGATCAATTATATAAAATTGCAAACCTTAATGTATTTTTCTTAAGGTAAAGATTTTCAATCAGTTTCCTTTTAAATGTCATCTTTATTTCTGTTCAATTGTTGATCATCACCCAGAATTCCTCTTTGGGACTTTTAAGTCCTAAGGCCACCAGTCATTTCTTTTGTAGTTCATACTTCACAGAGCAAAATTGTGTTCGCTGCAGCTCTCTCAATTTGTGGGACCCCAGAAGCACACATGCCACAAATTTTTTAAGGTTTTTCTAATTGTATTGGTTAGAGTACAGGATAACCTGTTGAGTAAAGGAACCTGATAGACAGGTATTTCAAATGATAGAGAAGTTTATTTCTTTCTTTTGAAACAATACAGAGATAGGCACATAGAATAGGTGAGTAGAATTCTCTGTTTTAGGCAGCCAGGTTCCTCTGTCCTGCCATTCTCTGGGGTGTTATCCTTGTCTGCTCCTTTCTTTCTTTCTCTTTTTTTTTTAAATATACTTTTATTGATTTGGGGGGAGGAGGGGAGCCGGGAGAGAGAAACATCAATGATCAGAATCATTGATGGGCTGCTTCCTGCACGCCCCTTACTGGAGATCTAGCCCACAACCCAGGCATGTGCCCTTGATCAGAATGGAACCTGGAAACCTTCAGTCTGCAGTCCAAAGCTCTATTCACTGAACCAAACCTGCTAGGACTGCTTATTTCTTAAAAAATAAAAAGTTTTAATTAAAAAACAAATGAATTGGCTGAATAGCACCTGTGCATCTTCCAAGTAGAGGGAGGGGGAAAAGAAAGAGAACAAGTAACTTCTCGTGAGGAAATGACAGGGGAGTTGCAGGTGTCACTTCCACTTGCATTCATTCCAGTGGCAAGAACTTGGTCGTGTGGCCACCCCCAGTTGTTAGGGCAGCTGGAAAACAGGCTCTCAGGAGGGGAAAATTGGGAGGAGTAATTAACACATTAATAAAAGAAAGAAGATAATGGATGCATGGGGACAATTGGCAGCCTTGACACACTGAGAATGTGTATGGTTAATTACAGACAGACACACAGAGTAGAAATTGCAAATGTGGGGGGAAAGCTGAAAACTATTGAGAAATCTTATATGTCTTCAAATTCAGGATCACCCTTATGTTCACTTGGGTGTAAGTAGAGGCAGTCATGAGCTGTGCCTAAGCCTGCTTCCTGCCACTCTGGCATCTTCCACATACTTGCCTGGAAAGAGAGCTCACCAGGAGAGGGCCCTAGAGACAAATGTCCTTCTTGTCTTCACATCTATAATAATAAAAGCATTGATATGCTAATTAGACCAGACATCCTTTGAAGCCTGAGCTGCGGTCCCGGGTGCCAGAGGAAAGCTGGTGCTGGCAGCCAGAGGAAGGAAGATCTACTCTTGCACAAATTTTGTGCATCGGGCCTCTAGTGAGAAATAATTGTGTTTCATTCAGGAATGTAGTTTTATTTTCTTTTGCTTAATAGACACTGTGGACTATGCAATTTGTGTTTTCTTTCATAGAGAGATTGCTAGAAAGTAGCACCATCCAACCATAGCTGGTTTGGCTCAGAGGATAGACCCTGCAGACAAAGGTCCCAGGTTTGATTCCAGTTACAGGCTGCATCCTCAGTAGGGGGTGTGCAGGAAGCAGCTTATCAATGATTCTCTCATCAATGATGTTTCTATCTCTCTTTCCGTCTTCCTTCCTCTCTGAAATCAATACAAACACATCTTATTTACAATAAGAAGAAGAAAAAGAAAGTAGCACAATCCAGGATTGCTGGTTTGTATAGCCAACTACCTGTTTTTCTTTTCTGCCTTGAAGCATATGTGTAAAACATCTTGTGATAGGTGCCTAACTCAGAGGATTTATTTATTCATTTTTTTAAACTTACTTTTTAAAATTTTTATGTATTGATTTGAGAGAGAGAGAGAGAAATATCAGTTTGTTGTTCACTTATGTTATACATTCATTGACTATTCTTGTGTGTGTCCTGACCAGGGATCAAATCTACAACCTTGGTATATCAAGATGATGCTCTAACCAACCTAGCTACTTTTAATTGTTTACTAAAATATACTCTGGCACCTTAGTAGATATTGATATTAAAAATACTTTACATTTGGCCCTGCTGATGTAGCTCAGTGGTTGAGCATCAACCTATGAACTAGGAGGTCAAGGTTCAATTCCTGGTCAGGGCACATACTTAGGTTGTGGGCTTGATCCCCAGTGTGGGGTGTGCAAGAGGCAGCCAATCAAAGATTCTCTGTTATCATTGATGTTTCTTTCTCTCTGTCTCTCCCCCCCTTCCTCTCTGATATCAATAAATACATATATACATATCTTTTTTAAATACCTTATATTTGAAGGTCAGAGTACCAATTCCATTTCTAATGTGTGTCTACAGTGCATTTCTTGGTCCAAAAGACCTTTTCCCATATAAAGAATACAAAGACAAGTTTGGAAAGTCCAATAAACGAAAAGGATTTAATGAAGGATTGTGGGAAATAGAGAATAACCCCGGAGTAAAGTTCACTGGATACCAGGTAAGGGTGGGCTTCATTTTCACTTGCTGTGGCTTGTTTCTTTGGTTTTCGCTCTCTCTTGGATCTTTCTTAAATGGCCTTTGTACTAAAAGTTACCCTCTCTTCATCTGAATTCTTTTTTGGTTTTGGTAGCATTTGGGGTTAAATATAATTCTGTTACCCAAGAGGGTTTAAGTCAGGGAAATCAAGGCTGACAGCCTTTATTTTGAAAATCTTTTAAGAGTGAGCTGAACCTTCTCAAATTAAAATAGAACCACTCTTCTCACCGTCTGTGTCCTTGGCTCGTTTTTCAGAAGTGTAACTGGCTAATATTTTATTTGTTAGGCAATTCAACAGCAGAGTTCTTCAGAAACTGAGGGGGAAGGCGGCAACACCGCTGATGCGAGCAGCGAGGAAGAAGGGGACAGAGTCGAAGAAGATGCAAAAGGCAAAAGGAAGAATGAAAAAGCTGGCTCGAAACGGAAAAAGTCCTACACTTCAAAGGTTACTAAGAGACTGTTCCCATTGTTATTCCTATTCTGTGCAGAGTCACTGAAAGTTTGAGGTTCTTTTTACTTCCTTCTCTGGGCACACAGAAGTGTGCTCACTCTGTGGAGCCTCTCTGCCTTAGAGACAGTGGAGCCAAAGGGAATCAGACAGGTAACCTCAGGTGAGGGCAACTGGCTGTTGACTCGGGGGGCTGGTTGGACCCTGAAAATACCACCTCCTCAGCGAGAGGAGGACTGTTCTTCAGTCAGAGACATAGGATAGGTGTGTATCCTACAATAACCTTCAGGTGAGTGCTGGAGAGTTTAAGGACATAGGAGGATCGGTACGATGCAGGACCATCTTAGGGTGCTATAGATACAATATTCTTTTTTTTTTTTTTTAACATGGATCAGCTCAGTAGATAGAGCATTGGCTCTCGGAATGAAGGTTCCCGATTCAATTCCGGTCAAGGGCATGTTACCTCAGTTGCAGGTTAGATCCCTAGCGCTAGTCAAGGCTCATGTGGGAGGTGACCAATCGATGTGTCTCTCTCACATCGATATTTCTCTTTTCTTCTCTCTTCCTCTCTGAAATAAAAGTATATATATTTTTAAAGGGGGGAAGAAAAACCATGAGATTGTGAAAACTGTTCATCTTTTAGAAACTGAAAGCAAGATAAACAGATCTTTGAAGACCAAAGATTGGTCCAGGTTTGACTGGAATTGGTCTGTCACATGATTGAATATTTGGTTAAATTACTTCCCATAGATTCTGGTGTTTAGTGACTGGACATACTTAAGAAATGCCTTAAAATCAAGTGCCAAGAGTTTATCAGACTACAAACATTTTTTTTAATAGTGTAATTTTTTTATTATTAAATCTTTATTGTTCAGATTATTACATTTGTTTCTCTTTTTTTCCCCTCCATAGTTCCCCTCCACCCAGCTCCCACCCCTCCCTCTACCCTTACCTCCCCCCTAATTGACTTCATCCGTAGGTGCACGATTTTTGTACAGTCTCTCCCTGCACCCTCCCCCATCTCTTTCCCCTGAGAATTATCAGTCCACTCCCTTTCTGTGCTCCTGATTCTATTATATTCACCAATTTATTCTGTTGATCAAATTTTTAATTCACTTAATTTTTAGATTCACTTGTTGATAGATATGTATTTGTTTTTATCTTTTACCTTTTTCTTCTTCCTCTTCTTAAAGGGTATCTTTCAGCATTTCATATAATACTGGTTTGGTGTTGATAAACTCCTTTAGCTTTTTCTTACCTGTGAAGCTCTTTATCTGCCCTTCAATTCTGAATGACAGCTTTGCTGGATAGAGTATTCTTGGTTGTAGGTTCTTGCTGTTCATCACATTGAATATTTCTTGCCACTCCCATCTGACCTGCATAGTTTTTGTTGAGAAATCAGCTGACAGTTGTAGGGGTGCTCCCTTGTAGGTAATGAACTGTTTTTCTCTTGCTGCTTTCAATATTCTCTCTTTGTCTTTTGCTTTTGGTATTTTAATTATGATGTGTCTTGGTGTGGTCCTCTTTGGATTCCTTTTATTTGGGGTTCTGTGTGCTTCCTGAACTTGTAAGTCTATTTCTTTTACCGGATATGGGAAGTTTTCAGTCATTATTTCTTTAAGTAGGTTTTCAGTATCTTGCTCTCTCTCTTCTTCTGGCACCCCCACAATTCTGATGTTGGTATGCTTGAAGCTGTCCCAGAGGCTCCTTAATTATCTTCACATTTTTGGATTCTTTTTTCTTCTTGCTTTTCCAGTTGAGTGTTTTCTGATTCTTTATATTTCAAATCTTTGACTTGATTCTTGCGTTCCTCTAGACTGCTTTTAGGTCTCTGTATAATATTTTTTTATTTCAGTCAGTGTATGTTTAATTTCTAGTTGGTCCTTTTTCATCTCCTCTTGGGTCTCGCTAAATTTATTCATCTTTTCTAGGATATTCTTGAAAAACTTTATAAGTGTGGTTTTGAACTGTATATTCAGTCGTTTGTTTTCCTCCATTTCTTTTGTTTGTGATCTCTTCTTTTGTCTCCGCATTTTCACTATGCTGGGAGAACTTCTGTGTTGGATTCACCCTTATGATACAAGAATTGCAAAACTGCAAAAGCCTCTCTGTTGAGCTTGAGAGGGGTGGAGTCTCAGGGCTTAACAGACCACCCTACTCGGCCCCTGGGTCTCATGTGCCTCTGGGTAATCACTAGAGCCTCCCTGTGCACATGCATAGTGCCTCTAGACCGCTGGCTTTCCAGCTACCCTGTGCTCCGTGACCATATGAGTCTGGGTCCCCATAGTCTCCTACGAAACTGGAGTTTAGTGGAGTTAGAAGTGGCACAGTTGGGAAACTCTGTCTCCCGCCCACTAGTGAAAGCCAGCGACACAGTCAGCAGTCCATCTTCTGCGCATAGTGCTATGTGCACCACCAGACTTCTGCCCTTTCGTGACTCCCCTAAATTTCTGTGCACTTCTCCCTTTTCACAGTCCAAACTCCCCCCGTATGAGTTTCAGCCGGACCTGGGGTTCAGTGCAGTTAGGAGTCTCCCATCTCCTACCTGACAGAGGAAGCCAGCCAGGCAATCCAGCACCTGCTCTCTCCACACGCGTGTCTCCTTACCTCAGGTTTTTGCAGCTCCTCTGGGTCTCCATGAGCCCCTCTCTTTCCTTCTAGTTGTAGAATTTCCACTCAGACAGCTTTCCTGTGGTTCTGGATGATGTCCTTTCTGTCTTTTAGTTGTAGTTTTGAAATTGTGCAAGGTAGCAGTTTAGGTGCTCACCTATGCTGCCATCTTGGATTCTCTATCAGACTACAAACATTTTATTTTATGGCCTATAAAATTCACCCAACTTGCTTACAGGTAAAATTTTATGAATGCATATTATTTTTCATGCACCTAACGAATACCATGATGTTTGCCTTGATGGGGATAAAGTTTGCAAATAACAAAATAATCAGAATTTTCCCCATCCTTCAGAGTGCCTTCTAGCTCTGTAGCCTTCCCCATGTAGTGTCCGCCCAGCTGTGCTTTTTCATTGACAGTGTTCTATGTGGGTGAATCTCTGTTTTCTACTGTTAACATCTCTCTGCTAGACAGGACTAAAAGAAAAGGGGTATCTAGTCCACTTGTACCTCTTTTTAAAAAAAATATTTATTGATTGATTTCAGAGAGGAAAGGAGAGGGAGAGATAGAAACATCAATGTTGAGAGAGAATCATCGATTGGCCGACTCCTGCATACCCCCTACTGGGAATCGAGCCCACAACCCAGGCATGTGCCTTGATCGGAGTGGAACTGTGCAACCGCTGGGTTTATAGGTCGGTGCTCAATCACTGAGCCGCACCAGGGGGCTACCTTTGCTTCTTTTGTAGCTGGTTCACTTGAGGCTCAGAGAGGTGAAGTGACTGGCCCAAGGTCACTTAACCTGGCCCTGGCACCCAGAGTGTTGTGGACTTACATCCTTTGTCAAGCCAGAAAGAACAGGTGTAAGTCAGCTCCTTCTGCACCTCTTATACTTGCGCATTTGGGTTTCTACTTGACTATACTTTTTAACTTCTCTAAACATTTAGAAATCCTCTAAACAGTCCCGGAAGTCTCCAGGGGATGACGATGACAAGGACTGCAAAGAAGAGGAAAACAAAAGCAGCTCAGAGGGTGGAGATGCCGGCAATGACACTAGAAACACAGCTTCAGACTTGCAGAAAACTATCGAAGGGGTAAGAAGACGCGCATGGTTTCTCTCAGCCTGTATTCACTTAGAAGACACTTGGCTGCAGAATGAGGATCCATATCTCAGCGTTAGACGTTGTCTTAGTAAATGGAGAAGTACTCTCAGCCAGGTTGGTCAGTCGGTATCCACTGACAGCTCCTGGGTCAGAGCAGCTGCTTAGACTCTGCAAACAGGCCAGCCAGGTGGGAATTGCACCTGCCTGTTAGCTTGGAACTCTACGAAGTTTATTCTTTTCTAAACCAACTTCAGCAACTTGAGAGCCTTTTAAAGTCAGGCGTAAAATATTGAAATTATGAAATGCCACCTCAACATCTGACAGTTGCATTTCTTTAATTATAAAATAAAATAGCATGTTCAAAATAGGGGGTTCATACTGCTACTTCTGTCCTAGAAGTGGTCATCATTTAATGTGCCCGAGGGGGCTTTAAATATTTAAATATTCAAACAGTATATAAATGCTGATTTTTAAAGGACCCAACAGGAAAACTTGTCCACTTTGAATCTTGTTTACTTCTGTAACTTCAGTAACTTCAAAGTCACAGGCAAGAACACCTTTGCCAAAATGTTAGTGAAAGCAGATTTTGGCCCTGGCCATTTTTCATGAGTTCGCTCTCTGTGAAGACAGACTGAGCAGTGGCAAATCATTTAAAAACATCTACCCCTGAAATATATGACTGTTACTCTTCCGTTAAATTCTGGTGCCAGCTGAGCTCTTGCCTATTCTTGTTTGTACTGTTTACCTGTCAGCTCTGTCCCCGCTCCATCCAGTTTCCATAATTACTCCTATTCTTAGGGCTCCAGTTATTCCTTGATTTCTTTCATCCACCTCAGCTCTCCTCCACCTCTGCCTGTCTTTATTCTTTACACCTCTCTCCACTACATAGTCCTCTGTTATTACCTTTGCCTCGTAGCCTCGCTGAATGAAGGCTTGAGTACCTGACACATTCGATTTCCGTGTGTCCCACCTGCTAACACTCTTTCCTCCTCCCCCCCCCCCAAAAAAAAAAAACAGGTTGTTAAAGTCATGGTCATATTTTGGTGCCACTTTCACTTTGTTTGGGGCAGTAATAATTTTGTGGTGGGGCTGTGCACCTGCTATGGGACCATGTATTCTAAAATATTCTTCAACATGGATTGCATAGTTGTTCCTATGAATCTCCTACCAATGTGAACATAGAAACTACTGCCCTTCACGTTAACTTTTTAAAAAAGACGTTACTAAAGAAGTTTATTTGGTTTGTTAACAGGTTTTATTATTATTATTATTGTTTAAATGGATGTCTTCCTCACATGGGAGGAAAATCCTCAAAGACTGTCAGTATAATCTTGTATCTCGTGCTTTTATTTGTGAATAGTTAGAAGTCATCAGTCATTGTATTTTGCAAGCTCGAAGATTTTATTTTATTTATTTATTTATTTTTTAATCTTCACCTGGGGTTATTTTTCTGTTGATTTTAGAGAGAGTAGAAGAGAGGGAAAGACAGACAGAAAAATTGATGTAAAAGAAACTCATCGATTAGTTGCCTCTTGCACATGCCCTGACCAGGGCCCAGGTCAGGGAGGAGCCTACAACCAAGGTAGATGCCCTTGACTGGAATTGAACCTGGGATCCTGCAATCCATTGAGCTAAACTGGTGCAGGCAGGTCACAGGTTTTATTTATTTTATTTTTCAAAAATATATTTTTATTGATTTCAGAAAGAGGAAGTGAGAAGGAGAGAAAGATAGAAAGGTCAGTGATAAATCACTGCCTCCTTCACACCCCATTGGGGATGGAGCCCACAACCTGGGCATGTGCCCTAACCGGGAATTGACTCATGACCTTCTAGTTCATAGGTCGATGCTCAGCCATTTAGCCACACCAGCTGGCTGGATCACAGATTTTAAATGGGATTTGTTTGTTGGCTTGGTTTTAAAGTTGACTTTCCCAATTTGATAGAAACAGAGGCTGAGAAATGTATTTCTGCCCCTGCACGGGGTACCGGGTTTAGCAGCTTCCTCTTTGAAGGCTCTGAATGACTCATGTATAGCATCATGTACAGTTCAGTATAGATGCTGGGTCTGTGCATGGAAACATTCCCACTCATGAGCCATGTGTGCTTCCAAACATATCCCTCTACTCAGTGAATTGAAGGCCTGAAGCAGGCTGTTTTAGAAGAAATACTTGGGGCCTGAGTTCCCTCTGAGAGCATCACTAGAGGCTTTGGGTCAGTGATGAAGAAAACAAAGACAGGATCCCTGTGGGGAAGTGGAGCCTGGCACAGTTTAAAAGTGGGCCCCACACGGAGATTTTTCCTCTTTGTCTCCTATGCTACCTAAATTCTGAAAGAAAGCAGGGCTTGCTTTCTGTCCATCTTTATTTTGTCAACTCTAGTTTTTCAACAAGCCCTATTTCAAAGTAATTAAGTTGTAAATATTATACAAAGTAATTTGCATATATTCCAAATGCTTTTTAAATTTTAAAGCAGTTTACCTTTTTTAAAAAAAATGTTTTGCAGCTCAGTGATTGAGCATCCACCTATGAACCCAGGAGGTCACAGTTCGATGCCCATCAGGGCACGTGCCTGGATTGTGGGCTCGATCCCCAGTGTGGGTTGTGTAGGAAGCAGCTGATCAATGATTCTCTATCATCATTGATGTTTCTATCTCTTTTTCCCTCTCCCTTCCTCTCTAAAATCAATAAAAATATACTTTTTTAAATTAAATCTTTATTATTCAGATTATTACATTTGTTTCTCTTTTTTCCCCTCCATAGCTCCCCTCTACCTGGCTCCACCCCTCCCTCTACCCTTACCTCCCCCACCATTGTCCTCATCCATAGGTGTATGATTTTTGTCCAGTCTCTCCCTGCACCCCCCTCACCCCTTTCCCCCTGAGAATTATCAGTCCACTCCCTTTCTGTGCTCCTGATTCTATTATATTCACCAGTTTATTCTGTTGATCAAATTTTTAATTCACTTAATTTTTAGATTTACTTGTTGATAGATATGTATTTGTTGTTCATAATTTTTTCATCTTTTACCTTAATAAAAATATACTTTAAAAAATGTTTTTATTTTATTTTATTTGTTAATTTTTCTTTTAGAGAGAGAGAGAGAAACATGTATTGCTGCCTCCTGTACATCTCCTACTGGGGATTGAACCAGTGACCTCTTGGTGCATGGGACAATGCTCAATTACTGGAGGCACACTGTTTGGGCTAAGTAGCTTACCTTTCTTTCTGGCACCACAGTCCTCATAAAGACAGATTGCCTCAGTTTCTCCATTGGCTTTGTGTCCCAGGAACACACTGTCCTTCCTAGAGTTGTTCAGAGTACACACCACTGCGCTTGGTGCCTGCCAGACAGTAGGCACTTTATTGTTGGGTTTATTCCCTTTTTTTAATGGAATACTAAAAATACCCTAATAGCCATGGCCAGTTTTGCTCAGTAGCTAGAGCATCAGCCTGGGGACTGAAGGGTCCTGGGTTCAGTTCCAATAAAGGGAACACATCCAAATTGCAGGCGCCATCCCCAGTAAGGGGTGTGCAGGAGGCAGCTGATCCATGGTTCTCTCATCATTGATGTTTCCATCTCTCCCTTCCTCTCTGAAATCAATCTATACTAATAAAAGGGTAATATGCTAATTAGACCAGGAGACCTTCTGGACAAAGCCATATTGGCGGGGGCCAAGGCGAGGCAGTTAGGGGGAATCAGGCCAGGACGGGAAGGCAGTTGGGGGTGATCAGGCCAGCATGGAGGGAAGTTGGTGGCAAGCAGGCTGATAGTAGGGGCACTTGGGGGCAAGAAGGCCAGCAGATAGAGTGGTTAGGAGCCAGCAGTCCTGTATTGCAAGAGGGATGTCCAACTGCTGGTAGTCGGACATCCCTTGAGAGGTCCCAGATTGGAGAGGGTGCAGGCTGGGCTGAGAGACGCCTCCTCTCTACTCCCTTGCCCCCCGCCCCCACCTCTCATTCACCCCCGCATGAATTTCATGCACCAGGCCACTAGTAAAAATATATTTAGAAAAACAATAACCCTAGTCATTCCTTTGGCTTTTTTCACTGATGGGTTTGAGGCAGAGCCACAGGCTGTGCTTGCTAACTGTGGTCAGTGCCAAGGTACAGATAGGAACCTCGAAAGACCCAGCTATATGCTCTGTTGGTGCAGAAGCTTCTGTCGCTGATGTCCTCTGTTTCATAAAGGCTCATCTTCTCTCTTCTCTTACAGACCTAACCACCGTGGTGAACGCTGCATATTGAAAGAAACCCCAGAAAGGTTGAGCACTTGGTTGTCTCATGTCCTCGGATTTGCTATAAACCCTCACGGTCCTTGTTGTCATTGACTGAACCCAGTTTGTATGTCCTTGATTCACATTCCTCTCTGTGTTTAGAGAAAGGAAAAAAAAAAAGACATTTTAGCCTTTTTTAAAGTTATTGATATAATTTCTTATTACTTGGTTGCATGAAGTTGCCCTTAACCACTGAGGATTATCAAGATTTTTGCACACTTATACATGTCTAGGATCCTTTTATCAAGGCAGCGATGTTCTGAAGCCTCCTGCCTTATGCGGATCCGCCTCCATCACACACTCGGTTCAATATAATATAAATTTGCATTTTTTTAAATGACCACTCAACATGATACATACCTCCTCTGGGTGACAGGACCTGAGAAACAATTCCTAGATACATAACGCTGGCATATGAAGATGAAATGAAAATGGTTCTTCATCCTTGAGGCCAGGTGTAAAGTTTAACCATATTGTAAGATATCTATTCCATATTAGAAATAGCCCGTTGACAACTTCTACTTCTCTAGACTCATGCTGTTAGGTACACACCCAGTTTCTGTATGTGAGGTCAGTGCGTCTTTTTGTGTTAACTCCAAAATAGAGGCAACACTTTCTTTCCCCCACTGCCAAGACAATTCAAGCAAGGCACTCGAGGTGGGAACTTGACATTTTAAAGCTGGACATCAGCAGCAGCCCTATGGGAAACCAGAGAGAGCATCGACTTTTAAATACAAACTTTTTAAAGAACTTTCTTTCAGGACTAGAATTAGAATAGCTGCTCTCCATCCACACACCATCATTATGTGTACATTCTTGTTGCTATTGTGATCATAGAGAGTTTTATTTATTTTTATGCCAACCTATATTGTGAGGACACATTAGTCAGTTTGGGTTTCCTCAATCCTGTTATGCTTGTCTTTGAAACATATTTCACGTACTCGAGGTTTGTAGTTGAAAAGTTTACTGTAAAAAAAAAAAAAAAGAAAAAGAAAAAAAATGTATTGTTTTTACAGAATAAATTTATTGGAATGTGTCCTGGGAGTAAGGTTTGAGGTTGTAAACCACTGAGTTGGTGTAACTTGGCTTCATAAATGTAATGTGAGGTATTGATGTAATTCACATATTAAAGCGAAGTTTGTTGACAGCAAGTTGGCAATAGAAATCAGTGCAGGTGAGGGTTTTATTTTCATACTCTCTCTGGGCTGTGAGGGGTTTTTGTGAACGCTGGGGGGAGGGAAAGGGATGGCCTATGGTTGCTTATAAGTCTAAGATACTTACCAGCTCACATGATCCGGTTTTTTCTCTGGACCATGTTTTCTTCTACTTTTTTATTTTGTCGAAGAGCTTATTAATGACATGAAGACAAAATGTGAGAAGCTGTAAAGGCCCAGGACCATTCATGATGAGAATGGTGATGGTGACCATGACCACGGCAGCCAAGGCTCAGAAAGCCCCACCCAACCACCTCGGGCTCTGAGGAGGCAGCTGTGCTGTGGGTTCGTTCTTTCATTCAGCAAGTACTTTCTTCCTTCTACTGTTCTCACTCACACTTCTAAATATGAAAGGTCATTAAAAGACAGTGGGAAATGCCCTTGCTGGTTTGGCTCAGTGGATAGTGTCAGCCTGCAGACTGAAGGGTCCTGGGTTTAATTCACGTCAAGGGCACATACCTCAATTGCAGGCTCTTCCCCAGCCCTGGTCAGGGCATGTGGAAGGCAACCAGTCAATGTGTCTCTCTCACTTCAATGTTTTTCTCTTTAAAAATCAATGGAAAAATATCCTCCAGTGAGGATTTAAAAAAAAGATAGTTCTTTTTCTTTAAAGGTCTTTTTAATTTTAATTTAAAATTAATGAAATTTGATTCATCAAACGATTCATCATATTTAGTGTTTTGCTGATACTAAAACATAGGAGAATGTAGGTGGCATTTTGAATTGGAACATATAAATGACGGATTTTTAAAATACAAAACTATATGAGAAAAATGTTTCACATTAAATAAGATTTGTCATCATAAAAGACCAAAAATAATTTTATTAAAAATATACATAGAAATACAATAGAAATCTCTCCTTTCACCAGTAAAACAACTATTCCATTAAGGATAATAATAAAGTTTTCGATCCCTCCTTAGCTGTTTAAACTCAGAAACATTTTAGTGAGAGCAGTTTTAAAACAGCAGTAAATAATATACTTTCCCTGGGAAAACATTTTTCAAATAACATTGTAAAATACTCTGATAATTTTCCTTTTATATTAATGTTGATAATGAAGCATAGACATCTTATATGCAAAAATATTTTCCAATCTCAGTTTGCTATTTTGAATTTTTAACATGCATAAACCATATTCACTTTTGAATAGTTTTGTTTCCATGCTCACTGTTGTAGGAGCTAAATAGTCATTTTCACACATATTTAGTATGTGTAAACAGAACATTGAGATGGTCAGTTTATTCCCAAAAAATTTTGAATACATTTCTTTAAACAAACTGTTTCTCCCAATAACTTCAGCTTTCCTTCAAAAAAAAATAAAAATAAATTGACCCACACAGCTTCATATATCACTCACATACTCAGTGCAGAACAGTGTTGGTGTATAGTAAGGGAGTGGAATGAGACAAACCCCAGAACCAGGATATCAAAATCCTGTCATCTAGATAAGAGCCACAGGAAGTCGTGTTTTCATTCAGCTTTTTCCTCTGCCTTTGCTTTTATGAAGAACTCTGGCTTGTAGATGCAGCGGTAGGCCATGAGTTGAGGAAGAGCTCCATAGGCTATATTCAGTGCTAGAAAGAGACCTTTTGCTTCCTCGGGGACTCTGTAGATGTAAGCAGTTCTAGCATGAAGAGAAGCACCGATGTGAGAAAACTGAGCCTGTTGCGGCAAAGAAAAGGGGTAAGCATGAATTTGTGACCAACTGTATGCTCAATGAGTTCTGACTCATTCATTCAGACCTTGTCTCTATGCCCTAAAAGACTAGTGCTTTTGAACAACCCAAATTGAATTTGTCACTGACAAATTGAATATGTCACTGACTGTAGGGCCAGTCTGGACGGAACTGTTCAAATGAAGTATACCTTATTTAGTGTGGCTTTATCACACCAGCTGTTTTATGACTCATCCAGGGTCCCATAGCAAACATTAGTATGTCAGTGTCATAGAAAAATCAATAAAATCTCAGGTGATTGTTTTGTTTTGTTTTCTGATTTGCATTGTGAGGATCCTATAATTCGACTTAGTCGTGGCTCACAAAATGTGTTCCCATAAAAATGAAGAGTGCAGCCATAGCCAGTTTGGCTCAGAGGATAGAGCGTCGCCCACAGACTCAAGAGTCCCGGGTTTGATTCCAGTCAAGGGCATGTACCTTGGTTGCAGGTTCCCCACCCTGGTCAGGATGCGTGCAGGAGGCAACCAATCTATGTGTCTCCCATATTGATGTTTCTCTCTCTCTCTCTCTCTCTCTCTCTCTCTCTCTCTCTCTCTCTCT